>CM077267.1:25161932-25761932 GCA_039654775.1 Spinibarbus caldwelli
CGAGGAAGAGGTCGTGGAGGCTTTCGTGGTGGTTTCCGTGATGGTTAGTTGTAGTTATAATGTGATGTGAGGACAGCTATGTAGAAAGATTGTTGCCTGGGGCAATGGTGAATTATACAGTTTAGGTTATATACAGTACACGTTTGACCACAGCTGCCTTTGACCAATCACAACTGAATCATGTCATTTCGTTTTAATATTTATGTCCTGCTTTTTAAGGTGGAGGTGATGAAGAGACAGGAAAAAGAAGCTTTGGAAGAGGAGGTGATATTTTAATGTTCATGTTTTAAGTAGTTCATGAGTAATTTATCTTATGGGTTCAATTGAACACTCTTCAATGACACTGTATAGGTTTCAGAGGCCGGAATGAGGAAGTGTTTTCCAAAGGTAATTTACTGCATTTATAGTAACTAGTAAGTAATAACCTGATGATTTTTTTTTTTTTTTTTGTAAGTTTGCTTAGTTTTCTCGTTCTTTCCCTGATTGTCCAGTCTCAACAGCAGACAAGCCAGATCAGGAAGCAGGTGAAAATGCAGGTGGGTTGTAATTTCTTTCAATGCAAGTCATTGTTTTAGCCAGCGCAAGAGTTATAGTTGACTTGTTTTATATCCAGAATAAACTAACGTTGTTTCTCTTTCTTGTAGGACCCAAAGTTGTCTATGTGCCGCCGCCGCCTCCAGAAGAGGAGAGTTCCATCTTTTCCCATTATGCCACAGGCATTAATTTTGACAAATATGATGACATCCTTGTGGATGTAAGTGGCAGCAATCCTCCAAAGGCTATTATGGTAAGTTACTAGTTCATACATTTTGTGATCCATTTTAACTTTGATTCTTAGAAATTGTAGGATCAGTGCAATTTGGATGTACAAAATCCAGACCTGCCGGTGACTGGCGGGTGTTCCGTTTTTTCCAGCATAAAAACATTCATTTAATTTATATTTTAATTAATGAAAATTAAACATCTTATTTTTTTTGTAAAATAAAGGGGATTTAATATTACAATTAAAACACTGAAGACATTTTTTATGATTATTCTTTAAAAATAAGGTTTTAATCATTTTAGTAGGCTATAACGTACATTCTACTGAACAATAGGAAAATATTTCTGCCACAATGTCTACAATTGAAACCCGAAATTTTATTTTGACGGGTTGCCGTGAATATCTTTACATTTCTGTGTGTATATGATATGATGATAGTTTTACTCAAATGAAACGGTTAAATGCTCATGAATAGACTCTCAGAGCAGTTCTGGAGATGTTGTTCATGTGTTTGTCCTCATCTAGTGAGACGGCAGACGCTAATATCACCGCAAGCTTCACGCGCTTCTGTATGAGTAGTAAACATAACCGCGTGTCTGTGCCATACATTAACAAAGAGACACGCAGAATTCATATTTAAATAGTCGTTTTGCGGCTTAATATTTCCAAATACTAGTGGGATTGGGCTCACTTGTGTGTGCGCGTACGTTTGTGTATGTGTGTGCATCGGGGCGGAACTCCGCTGTGCGCGATACAGAGAGCGCGAATGTAAAGTAGAGACAGAAATAACATGCCGTCGTGTAAATATGACAAATAACATAAGGCTTTTTAGTTTGTTTAATAAAAGAACAAGGTATAGACCTGTTCTATAGGAAAGGTAACTTTAAATGACTTCTGTTGTGATCCGGCGCTATAGAGAAAATAACATTAAATAAAATGTGGGCCGCACCCCAAGATAATGGTAGGGGAAACATTGGACTGTATATGCTGCCTTCACGTGCTATCGGAATTATCGTAAATACGAGTTTCCTAATCGGAAATTGCACGTGAATGGCCTCTCAAGTCATATTTACTACTGGGAAATTCTGAAATAATTTTTATACCAGAGTTTCTGAGTTGGGCGGGTCATAAACTTTAAGTATTGCAAGTTTACAGATTCTTCAGCATTATTGCCATTTGATTATTACTGATGAGATCATAGACACTGGCAGCTTTAACAGACTGCATTCACACTAATACAGAGATCTATTTCCACATATCAGATGTTTTGTCCTGTTCTGAAAACATAACTGTTTACATCAATTTTGTATCATAATAGTAATGCAGTGCATTTAACCACAGCCGCGATTGACAAACAAACACACAGAGCACGTGAAAGTCTGTCAGTACGTGAGTTTAGTGCATCTAATACATACTGCATTCCAAACGGCAGAAATTAAAACACATCTAAAGTAAAAGACTAAAATAACAGCGAGTGGAAGCGGAAGCACAAGCAATGCGCACGTGTCTCATAGCGCATATTCTGTGCAATGAAGCCCGCCGCGATTGTCTCTAGCGCACGTGCCATTTGCGGGAAAAAGCCATGCTCAGATTTTAAAATAGTGCATTTTAATACTCGCATGACAAGCGCGTATGCGAATGATGTCATAGGCTATAATCGATTATAGGAGGCGAGTGTAGTGAAGAACCCAAGTCCAGTTAACAAAACATAATACAAACAGACGAAGACTTGGCTTGACATGAAACAGACTTGGCTTGAAACAGACTTAGCATGAACAGACTAGACTCACCGACAGCAGATTACAACTTCAGTACACGACAGGGAACAAAGGCAATGAGGCTACTTATAACAAACAATGAGGGTCACGTGACATGAACAAACCAATGGGGACAAGACATAAGACTTAGGTCAACCAATCAAAACATGACACAATGAACAAGGGAACCAATAGCAAGGAGACAAGAGGGCAAGGGAAGCATGATACAAACAGGAACCATAACTAAACTTCAAAATAAAAGACATGAAAACAAGAACATGACACAGAACCCAAAACAGACCTTACATATTCCCCCCTCAAAAAAGGCGGCTCCAGACGCCTAAACCCAAAACAGACAAGTCCAGGAGGGTGGTGGAGCGGAGGTGGAACTGGGGGAGGAATGGAGGGCCAGGCCCGTGAAGGGGAACAAGGCCTGGAGCGTGGAGTAATGGCCGAGCAGGGAGCCATGGCGGTGCAGGCCGAGCAGGGAGCCATGGTGGTGCAGGCCGAGCAGGGAGCAATGGCGGTGCAGGCAGAGCAGGGAGCCATGGTGGTGCAGGCAGAGCAGGGGCCTCAGTGACTGTGACAGGACAGGCAGTGAGCTCATGAACGACCTCCATGGCCGTGACAGGAACGACCATGAGTTCATGAACGGCCTCTGTGGCCGTGACAGGACAGACCGTGAGTTCGTGAACGGCCTCCGTGGCCGTGACAGGACAGGCTGTGAGTTCATGGACAGCCTCTGTGACCGTGATAAGACAGACCGTGAGTTCATGAACGGCCTCTGTGGCCGTGACAAGACAGACCGTGAGTTCATGAACGGCCTCTGTGGCCGTGACAAGACAGACCGTGAGTTCATGAACGGCCTCTGTGGCCGTGACAGGACAGACCGTGAGTTCATGAACGGCCTCCGTGGCCGTGACAGGACAGACCGTGAGTTCATGAACGGCCTCCGTGGCCGTGACAGGACAGACCGTGAGTTCATGAACGGCCTCCGTGGCCGTGACAGGACAGGACAGGCTGAAAGTGCATTGCTGGGCGGCACCATCGTGCACGGAGCTGAAGCGAGTGCCGGTACCTCGGGAGGTTCTGCAGCATATGCCGCCACCTCTGGAGAAACTGCAGCAGGCACCATCGCCTCAGGAAACACAGCAGTGAATGCTACTACTTCGGGAGGTTCTGCAGCATCAGCCGCCACCTCTGGAGACTCGGCAGTGGTGTATGCGGCCCAGACACACCATAAAGCGATTCCCGTTATGGGAAGCGTTGCAGACGGAGGAATCAGTTCAGAAACAAGAAGGGTTGAGAGTGTTGGTTTGGGGATACCAGCTGCACGAGCTGACACCAGCGGTAGGTCCTCCACACGGGATGCCAGTCTGTGATACTGGAGAACTGAACCTGAAGATCTGGGTTCAACAGACAGGAGGTGACAAGACTCTGGATGATCAGCAGAGATGTGACAAGACTCATGATGATCAACTGTGACATGACTTGGCTCATGATGATCAATTGTGACTTGACTTGGCTCATGACGATCAACTGTGACTTGACTTGGCTCGTGACAATTAGCTGTGACTTGACTTGGCTCATGAAGATCCACTGTGACTTGCCTTGCCTCGTGACGTTCAACTGTGACTTGCCTTGGTTCGTGATGATCAACTATGACTTGACTCGGCTCATGATGATCAGCTGTGACTTGACTTGACCCTGGAACAGTAGCCATGATGGGACGAGATCCTGATAGGACAGTGTTGGCATGGCGAGGCTCAGGCGTGGCGGCCATCTTGGCCGGGGACTCGGGCGTGGCGGCCATGTTGGCCGGGGACTTGGGCGTGGTGGCCATCTTGTGTGAAGGCCCTGGCGTGGCGGGCATGACGTGAGCAGACTCTGGCGTGGCCGGCATGAAGTGAGCAGACTCTGAAATGGTGGCCATGTTATGATGAGACTCTGGAAGATCAGCTGAGATGTGATGAGACTCTAGAACGGCGGCCATTTTCCGAAGAGACTCTTGAGTGGTGGCCATCTTGCAACGGAGCTCTTGAATGGCAGCCATGTTATGAAGAATGTCTTGAGTAGCCAGCATGACGTGAGCAGGCCCTAAGGTAGCAGACATGATGTTAGCGGACTCTGGATTGGCAGACATGATGTGATCAGGCTGTGACTTGGTATACATGACAGGAATAAACTTTGACTTAACCCGGCATGTGAGCAGGTCCTGGAGTAGCAGACACGACGTTAGCAGGCCTTGGTGTGGCAGACATGACGTGAGTGAGCTGTGGCTTGGCAGGCGTGACGTGAACAACTCCTGACATGAAAGGTTCTGATGTGGCGGGTACTGTAGGTTGGCTATATTCCTCCTCAGCAACCCCCACAGTAAATGGTGAACCAGCCAGCATCAAAGCATAGTCCAGGTATCTTTCAAGAGTCCATTGAGGGGTATGGAGTGGCAATAAACGAGACCCATTCTTATCCAAACCGCACCAGAAAATGTCTTTCAGGAAGCTATCTTGAAAGTCCACCAAATGACACAATTTACAAAAATCCGCCACATAATCCTCAATGGGCCGATTACCTTGGCGAAGTCGAACGAGGCGATCTGCTGGGTTCATGGTAGCGGTCGTGTATTCTGTAAAGAGTCCACTGGAGGCGAGTGTAGTGAAGAACCCAAGTGCAGTTTATTTACAAGGTGAAATCCAAAATCCAAACATAATCCAAACAGACGAAGACTTGACTTGACATGAAACAGACTTGGCTTGAAACAGACTTAGCATGAACAGACTAGACTCACCGACAGCAGATTACAATTTCAGTACACGACAGGAAACAAAGGCAATGACATGGCTACTTATAACAAACAATGAGGGTCACATGACATGAACAAACCAATGGGGACAAGACACAAGACTTAGGTCAACCAATCATAACATGACACAATGAACAAGGGAACCAATAGCAAGGAGACAAGAGGGCAAGGGAAGCATGATACAAACAGGAACCATAACTAAACTTCAAAATAAAAGACATGAAAACAAGAACGACACAGAACCCAAAACAGACCTTACACATCGATGCAGAATCGTTTACGTCCGCATCGCGATGCATCAATGCAACGATTAATTTTGACACCCCTACAATGTACCCACCCTTTAACTGGCTAAAACAAACACTTTTTACCCACAACGTATTTTAGGTGTTATAATACTTATATTATTGAAAAAAAAAGAATTATAAAGTTGCAATTTGCAAAAACAAATTAAATACAACAAATATACTAAAAGCCCTTTTTAAGTATAGGTGAACATAAACATAACATTAGGTTGTTAAACACTTTGTGAAATTGAAAATCTTTATCCACTCCTTATAGTCTCCTGGTCCATATCGCTTTGATCCAATATACATTCATCCACGTAAAGTGTCTAGAAAACAAAACATTTTCTTACAACCTTACGTGAATTCTTCTTACTATCATAATTGTGTTAAATATAGGGTCCTATGAAATTTGATTTATTTTTTCCCAAATTCAGTTTTATTTTTTTCCTTTTCAAATTTTTCTGGAATCCTTTTTAATGGTTACATTTTTTAATTACATTTTATTAATAAAAATGCATGTGTAATTAAAATCATGAAACTTATACAACTTAACATTTGTTTATTAAAAGTTTAACAAAAATTACATGTTTAGGGCTCTAAGAAATGTTTTATTTTCTTTCATCATATGTTTATTGTTACCAAATTCTGTTGTAGCATGTCTAATTATTTGAACATAAATATAAACAAAAACAATTTATTCATATTTATTCTTAAAATAAATCTAGCTATCAAATGAAGGCATTAAACATTAATTTATTTTTAAATTATTGAAAATCAAACTTTATTTTAGGCAAACAAAGGGGATTTAATATCAAAATTAAAACATGAAAGAAATTTTGTTTGATCATTACTTAAAAAAATGAAGTTTTAATAATTTTAGTAGTAGCCTATTAATAGCAGTACTGCAAGTTAAACCAAATTTTTTATTTTGACGGGTTGCCATGAATACCTTTTCAGTTCTGTGGGACGCTAGTTTTACTCAAATGAAACGGTAAAATACTCATGAAGTGACTCTCAGAGCAGTTCTGGAGATGTTGTTCATGCATTTATGGCCTCATTTAGAGAGGTATCAGTATTTTTCCAAATATGAACTAAAAGCTCTAATGGACACTGTTCAGTGACGATTGCACGTGACTGCCTGCCTGAGTTTTGTCGACAACAGAGGCGGCACAAAATTTGGCGTAGGCTGCCGCCTCATAATTCTCTATACAGGAAAAACCCTGATCTAATGTCAGACCATTCTATTTTTGCCTTAGATCTTGAAATCATGTTGTTGTTTTTTTTTTTTTTTTTTTTTCTAGGTTAAAATACATATTTTGCCTGTAATTTAAGTAAGGTCTACTAAAATGTGATTCCAAATTTTTTTTTTTCCCCCTCATATTGGGATATAATATCAACATCGTCTGGACAGTGGAAAATATCGTGATATGAATTTTAGCTCTAATCGCCCACCTCTACTCTAAACTATGCAAAAAGGTGGTGACACCTCTGTCCACACACAGTACTCAAAACAAGCAACAGAAAAAGATGAAGAGTTCAACCAATCGGAGCGTGTTTTTTTTTTTTTTTTTTTTTTTTTTTTTTTCTCGGTTTTGTGTAATTTTGATATCGACTGATATGAAAATTATCACAATTTTTTTCATATCAGTCTATATCGATAATTATCACGATAAATGTCATCTTTATTTCTGTCAAATTTAAAGGCAGATTTTTGCTCCTGAATGAAAGTTGTAAAAACCAGACAGTTAATTATGGTTTTAAACTACTTTTTATTGTCAGAACATGACAAATACTTTCCAAACAAGTGATCAATTGAGGTAGAATATTACTAGTGAAATCAATATCAATAGAATACAATATTATTAATATTAATAGAATATATAAAATATCTTTATAGAAAAAATTACGAACTGTAACATGATACAACACTCGTAACATGGCTCTGACTGCAAATGCAGAGTTAAAGTGCTTTAAGCATATTTGTCAATAAACAAAAATAAGACAAAAATCTTTTCAGCATGCCAATCCCTTTGTACAGCTGATTTGAAACATTTTGTAAGATGTTTTAGCTGTCTGACAATATAAATAAAATGAATAAACAAAACAATCTTAACCATGGTCAGCATTTACTGTTCAAGTTTTCAACAACCAAAGACATTACCCTACAAGTTACGTGCAAGAAAGACAAGTCTGTCTACAGTCTCGGGTTTTAAAGTTGCCCTATGACAGGTCACAATGTTTCCTCCTGTACTAAAAAGCCTCTTGGAAGGGGAGCTGGTAGCAGGGATACACAAGTAACGCCTTGCTAGTTGGCTTACTTTTGGAAATTTTTTGTCATCTTCCACCAATCCAGGGGTTCTGTTTCACTGTATGCATCTGGAGCCATGAGGTAGTGTTCCAGGTCCCCCTCCACTACCTGCATGTCAGTGAGTCCTGTGTTGCTGGAGGATGGCAGCAAAAAAAAATAAATAAAAAAATAAAAAACTGCGAAGTGACTTCCTCTGCTTCTTGGCAGGAACAGCTGCAGCAGCTCCCCCATCAGCCTCTATTTCTTCTGTTCTGTATGAAGCCTGTGAAGTGGATGGGTCTTGGTCTCCCTCCATATTCAGTATCTCAGACACTGCTCTTGTTTTGATTGCCTCAATCTTGTCTGGCCTGATATATCGAGTCTTGCAGCGCGGATCAATCAGGGATGCCATATCAAGCAGTTCGTCTGTTATCTCATCATCATACTTCTCACTGAGATATTCTATGACCATTGTGTTTATGTCCTTTGTGACCTGTGTGTCATCAATGTTTCAGGACCTCTTTTCTGAAGAGGTGCAGCCCAGGCTTAAGATAGAACACACTCGCATAAGATTCACCAGACAGTGAATCTGTGAACTCAAGAAGTGGTTTCAAGGCCTCATTTATTGACTCTAAAACATCAATGTCCTGCCAGGTGGGCACCAAGTGCCTGGTTTTCTTGTCAGCAGTGAGTACCTGACTGATAGCCTTGTGCTGCTCAATCACCCTTGCCACCATCTTTTGACGTGAGCCCCACCTGGTAGGTGATTCTGTCACCATCTTGTGTCTGGGCAGTTTAAGTTCTTCCTGAGCAGTCGCAAGGTCTCTTTTCTTTTTCTAAGAGAAAGAGAAGGCAGCCACTACTTTTTTACACAGCCCGACAGCTCGTTCCACCCTCTTGTCCTTCCCCGTTCTCTCTGAGGAAGGAAAGGAAATAGAGAGGAAAAAAAATTAAGTCCACATGTCGTGCTTCATCAAATGTAAAAAATGTAAAAATTAATAATAAAATTAATTTTAAAAAATAATTGTGAACTGTTCATATCAAATATTTAAATCAGCATAAATTTCAGTTTTAGATATTGCGTCATGCTTGTAATCACTAACCTTTTAAGAAAAAATTACTAATAAAATGTATTGATTTGATTATTTTACGATTTGCTTTTTATCAGCATCATTACATTACTATCATAGCCTTAAATATGTAGGCTAAATTATGCATTTTCAAATATTATGCATCAGTTTCAAATATTGCTGCTTCATGCTTGTAATCACTAACATTTAAGAACAAATGACTAATAAAATATTGGTTTGATTGTTTTAAAATTCTTTTATTTTTATCATCATTGTCGTCATTATTATTATTACTATAGCTGTTTTGTTATTACATGGAAAACAGAGACTAAAACTTACCAATAGCCAAGTGTAGTCGATGAAGTCATATCCATTTGAGCGATTCAGCTTTTACCATGTTTGTAGAGCTATCAGTTGTGATACATACTTGTCTGTTTTCACTCAGCCCCCAGGAGGCGAGTGCTTCAATCATTCCTTGGGCAATAACTTCAGCTGTATGGTCTTAAGGACAGTAAGCCGTTTGAAGGCATTTGCTCTGAAGAATCCAGTCTTCGTCTACAAAATGAATCGTAAGGCTCAGATAAGGCTCCGATATGCGACTGGACCATATATCCGAAGTAGTGGCGAAGAATTGTACATTTTGCAGCTGCCACTCTACCGTCTCCCTACACTCCGTATACAGTCGGGGAAGCGTTGTCTGAAAGAAATGTTTTCGGCCCGGTAGCTCGTATCTGGGGTCAAGAACATGGATAAGATTCTTAAATCCCTCATTTTCGACAAGGCTAATGGGAAGCATGTCTTTTGCAATGCAATATGCAACTGCTTTTGTGACGTCTCCATGTGTTTTAGTTTTTTTTTTTTTTTTTTAATTTTTTTGTTTTTTTTTTTGTCGTAAGGCATGGCTCAAAATGAGGTAGAGGTGGTACCATCCTGATCATGTGCACACAATGTACCCACACTTTAACTGGCTGAAACAACACTTTTTACCCACGACATATTTTAGGTGTTACAATAATTATATGATTGAAAAAAAATAAGTTATAAAGTTACATTTTACAAAAACAAATTAAATTAAATACAACAACAAATACTAAAAGCCCTTTTGTAGTATAGGTGAACATAAACATAACATTTGGTTGTTAAACACTTTGTGAAATTGAAAATCTTTATCCACTCCTAATAGTCTCCTGGTCCACTCCACATCACTTTGATCCAATATACATTTATCCACGTAAAGTGTCTTTCTAGAAAACAAAACATTTTCTTACAACCTTACGTGAATTCTTCTCACTATCATAATTGTTAAATATAGGGCCCTATGAAATTTTATTTTTTTTCCAAATTCAGTTTTTTTTTTTTTTCTTTTTTTTTTTTTCTCTCCATTTTTCTGGAATCTTTTTTTTTAATGGTTAAATTAAACTTTATTAATTAAAAAGCATGTCTAATTTAATTAAAATCATGAAACTTATACAACTTCACATTAGTTCATTAAAAGTTTAAAGTATTAAAGTGTGTTCAAGCGCCAGCAGACGACGGTGTAAGAATTACTCTTTGAGAGAAGCAGTCTATTAGCGGAAGTTAAAAGCAGCTCGTAAGTGTATTTACTTGTCTCAGTGTTTAACTCAGTTGCCGTTGCTAGGAAACGCTTGTTTTGTTTACTGAGTGGAGATGTGCTGAAATCGCGTTTGGTCTCGTACTGTATGGCGTACCTTGTTAGTGTCTGCGCTTGCGTGGCCATTTATTTTGATTAACAGGAAAGTGCGTCCAGCTGAATTCAATTAGTGATTTGTTAGACTGGTATAAAAAAGGTTATTATACCGCAGCAGCGGTCGCGGCAGCTCTCGTGTGAAGACCGAAGTGTGTAAAGACTATTGACTCTACCGAGCGACTCCACCGGACAGGGACAACCAAGGGATAAGTATCGCTTTTCATTTATTCTCTTTCCTATTACTTGTTTAACTTTTCTTTCAGTTTTTATAACTATTTCTTACTTGTATGTTTGGGACAGTTATTTAAGGATTACTGTTAAACTAATGTAGTTTGATTTGTATGTGTTATCTATTTTAATTTTAGTTACAGTTGTAATGTTTGTCTTTTTTTTTTTCTATTATGTCTGTATAAGTTATTTATTAAGTTTTAGTTTTATTTAATTTGAGTTACTTTAGTACTTCAACAAACTACATGGAAATGAAATATTAAATCTATGGATGTGTGTGTGTGTGTGTGTGTGTGTGTGCATACACGTAGTTGTTTTTGGTGTTTGACTTAGTTTTATGTTAGAATCATTATTATACTCTTATACCTTTTGTTCTCTATTTTGAATTGTTTGTAGCTTTTTGTTTTCATTTTAATGTTAAGTTTAGAAATTGTCTCATGCATTTTTTTTCATTTTTATTTAATTTTTTTTTAAGTGTGTATATACCATTTTTACCAGTTTTAGCTTTTAGTCTTGGATCAGTTTTAGTTGTTTTAATACTACAATTGATTGTTTCTGTTCTCATTTGTAAGTCGCTTTGGATAAAAACGTCTACTAAATGACTAAAAGTAAAGTAAAAGTTTAACAACTACATGTTTGGGGCTCTATGAAATGTTTTATTTTCTTTCACCATATGTTTGTTACCAAATTCTGTGTTGTAGCATGTCTAATTATTTGAACATAATTAAATTTAAACAAAAACAACTTAATTTATTAAAATTTGTTAAAATAGCCTTTTGAAATGTTTTCTTTTTCTTCAGAAATTCTGTGTTGTCTAGTTATCAAATTAAGGCATAAAACATTCATTCATCTTTAAATTATTGAAAATCAAACTGTATTAATTTATTTTGGCAAACAAAGGGGATTTACTATTTAAAAACATGGAAATGTTGTTTGATCATTACTTTAAAATAAGTTTTAATAATTTTAGTAGTAGCCTAGTAGTAGCAGTACTGCAAGTTAAACCAAACTTTTATTTTGACGGGTTGCCGTGAATACCTTTACAGGTCTGTGTGACACTAGTTTTACTCAGATGAAACAGTAAAATACTCATGAAGTGACTCAGAGCAGTTCTGGAGATGTTAATGTATTTATGTCCTAATTTAGTGAGATGGCAGACTCTGAAATCACCGCGAGCATCACGCGCTTCACTATGTGTGTAGTTAATGATACCGCGCGTCTCCGCCCTTCATTCATTCATTCATTCATTCATTCAGAGATGATCGCGTAATTTGAGTTAATGCTCATCAGAACGCGTAAATCAGTGGAAAATGAATACAAATGATGATTCTTTGTAAAGAAAAATCAAGTAAACTTATATAAAAATATCAGTATTTTTACAAATATGAACTAAAAGCTCTAATGGACGCTGTTCAGTGATGCTTGCACATGACTGCCTGCCTGAGTTTTGTCGACAACCAGAGGCGGCACAAAATTTGGCAGAGGCGGCTGCCTCAATTCTCTATGCAGGAAAAACCCTGACGACATGAGACTCTGCTGGGTAGTTGCGCTGGTGCTTGTAGATGGTCCACGTTTACCAACACTTGTTTGGGACTGTAATTTCTTAGCATCTTAGTGTTCTGAAGGGTGACATTGTTTTACTTTTACTTTACTTTTTCTTTGTCATTTAGCAGACGCTTTTATCCAAAGCGACTTACAAATGAGGACAACAGAAACAATCAATTGTAGTATTAAAACAACTTAAACTGATCCAAAACTAAAAGCTAAAACTTTATAAATAGTGTATATATACACATTAAAAAAATTAAATAAAAATGAGAAATGCATGACAATTTCTAAACTTAATATTTAAATGAAAACAAATCTACAAACAATTCAAAATATTAAGAGAACAAAAGGTATGAGTGTAATAATGATTCTAACATAAAACTAAGCCAAACACCAAAAACAACTACGTGTATGTACACATACACACATCTATAAATTCAATATTTCATTTTCATGTAGTTTGTTGAAGTACTAAAATAACTCAAATTAAATAAAACTAAAACTTAATAAATAACCTATACAGACAATAGAAAAAACTAATAAAATGACAAACAACTACAACTGTAACAAAAATTAAAATAGATAACATACAAATCAAACTACATTAGTTTAACAGTAATCCTAAAAAAAAATAACTGTGCCAAACATACAAGAAATGGTTATAGAAACTGAAAGAGAAGTGAAACAAGTAATAGGAAAGAGAATAAATGAAAAGCATCGGTTTGCAGTGCACGTCGCTCTGTTTTGTGTCAGATTGCAAAAAAACCAAAATATCTCCAGACTACTGAAGTTGAGTGACCTTTCTTGTCAACAATGTCTGTGACCTTCGAGCTAGTCGTGGGCGCTGCATTTTCTTTACTGTCGCTCATTTTTCTTACTCCACTCCTCCAAGTCTGACACTGTGACTGTAAACCAATACCGCGTGCGGCATCCGGAAGTGCAGTCTGCAAAATGCCTGTGCAGCATTACGCATACTGCGTAAACATTGTTGAGCACTTATCGAACTGTCATTATCGTTTTATCGAGAAATTATATTGCAATAATTATCGTTATCGAATTATCGCCCAGCCCTAACCGTACCTCAAAATAAAGTCCTTCATACGCTCGCCCTCTCTTACAGACATTTGATGAAGCAGGACTTTGTGAATCACTGAGAAAGAATGTAACAAAGTCTGGATATGTGAAGCCTACTCCTGTCCAGAAACATGGAATCCCCATTATTTCTGCTGGACGAGATCTAATGGCTTGTGCCCAGACCGGATCAGGAAAAACGGCAAGAACAACCCTCTATAACATAGTTTTTATTAAATGCCAAGACTTAATTTGTGATTTCTGATGTGGTTTATCAGTGATAGTATTTACTCATAATTGACTGTTTGCTCGCTCTGTGCCATTTTCAGGCGGCTTTTCTGCTGCCCATCCTACAGCGGCTGATGGCAGATGGAGTGGCAGCCAGCAAGTTCAGCGAGGTGCAGGAGCCGGAGGCCATAATCGTGGCCCCCACCAGAGAGCTCATCAATCAGATCTATCTGGAGGCCAGGAAGTTTGCATATGGGTACACATTTTAGATTTTCAGTGTTTTTATACATTTATGTAGTGTGTGTTTTAATTTATAATTTTCTTGGCTGAAACCAAAAATTATGGAAAATCTGACCTAAAAAAGCAAAAGTAATTTCTAAATTAGACTTGTTTGGAATAATTCCAATTTTAAACGCTATATATGAAAACACAAAAATTTAAGTGGCGTTTTGTGTAACAAAAGACATGCAGACAGCAACAGAAAACAATACTGTTTGTTTTCTCATGCGTTGCACTAAACCATCTCATAGCCTTTGCCAAAAGTCAAGTCAATGCTTCTGGCCATAGAGACATGAATTCCACTTAAAATGACTAGAAAAATAAATACTAACTAAATCTGCAATTTAGGACTGCACGATAAATCGCAGTCATATTGCACTCACGATAATATCTCAGCTGCGATAAGTCGTGTGTCTTTCAGTGAAGCACTGCTCTGTGATCAGTAGTAAATCTCCATCTGAAGGCCAGAGGGTGCTCTCGTGCAGAAAACTCCAAATACTTGCCGAAGAACCCCAGGAAATCCCTATAGCCATAGCTGAATAAACAGAAGATTTAACCGCTTTCATTGATTCAACGTGACTAATAAACAAACGACTACAGCAATATGATTTATCAGAGTTATTATAATTATTGTAATTTTCATTATAGCATATAACGCGATGCCTTTATCACTGCTTATGAAGTATGTTGCATGCCTTATTCTGTGCAAGAAGCCACATTTCACAGAAGGATTTATTTCAAACACTCGTCTGATGTCATGAAGTATGTTTGGAGTAAAAACGTGGTATTTGCAGTGCTTTTAGAAGGAGCAGCATTTACTACACAGAGCCGTAGTTCACTAAGAAGCTACGCAAGCAACTTTATTATTGTAGCGCGATTTCATAATATTGATATCGTCTGCGATTTAATTTTTTGGCGTAGCTTGTCGGTAAACTACGGCTCTGTAGTAAATGCTTCATCTGAAAGCAGGTGGAGATTTACTACTGATTATAGAACCGGCTTTACTGACGAGATGTGACTCTCTCATGCGATTTATCGTGCAGCCCTACTGCAATTGCATTTTAAATTTTTTACTATAGTACATTATGCACTGTAGGGCTGGGTATTGATATAGATTTTATGAGTCACCTTCATCTTTATGTAGCTCTTTATACAATACGTGATTCAGATTCATAACTCCTTATCTTAGTCCACACTATGGACTCATATGAGCTCCCTTTATTTATTGTATGTTGTTTGTAGCTTTCAGGTTAAAAACAATGGCTATTTAATATATAAAATGTGGTTTTAAATCTTGTGTAGGACCTGTGTGCGTCCCGTGGTGGTTTATGGTGGTATAAATACTGGATACACTATTCGAGAGGTGTTAAAGGGCTGCAATATTTTGTGTGGGACCCCAGGACGATTGCTTGACATCATTGGTCGTGGAAAGGTAATGTTTTTTTTCCCCCTAATGTGATAAAGTATTTCATAAATGATAGAATATATGATGTGGCTATATGATGATGATGATGATGATGTTGTTGTTGTTGTTGTTGTTGTTGTTGTTTTACTTTTCTCTGTCAGGTTGGCCTGAGTAAGCTGCGGTATTTGGTTCTGGATGAAGCAGACAGAATGCTGGACATGGGCTTTGAGCCGGATATGCGTAAGCTGGTGGGATCTCCAGGAATGCCTTCAAAAGAGGATCGGCAAACCCTCATGTTCAGTGCCACCTACCCTGAAGATATTCAAAGGTCTGACACACACTTAAAAGGCCAATTCACGTTGCACTGACAGATGCCGACAAACGTCAACAGACGCATTCGTCTGATTAATGTGTTACCCTTGTTTGCCTCTGTTGCCGTTTGTAGGTGCTTGTTTTCGCTGTGCAAACCAGTTCTAAGGGCTCAATAAAAATTGGAGACTATGCTTCTGTTGTTTCATTGCACTCCATCTAGCTACAAGAGTTTAATGTAAACACCCTCTTAAAAACTTGTCTTACTGTGATCAAATAAATCTAAAACCAGATTAATTGCACAGGGCTTTATGACAGATCAAACAGTCATCCACACAACTAGATGATTTTGAAAATGTGTTTTGCACATTTGTTATTCAGTGAGAGGTGATGCTTCAGTAGGAATGATGTTTGCATCATGTGTTGTATGATAGGATGGCAGCAGATTTTCTGAAAGTGGACTACATTTTCCTCGCTGTTGGTGTGGTTGGTGGAGCATGCAGTGATGTGGAGCAAACTATCGTTCAGGTGGACCAATACTCCAAGAGAGACCAGCTGCTTGAACTGCTCAGAGCTACAGGTACATTCACATACATACATGTTTATTTTTTACTGACGGCTTATTGAAAATCCATATGCAGTTCATTTACTGAAGCATAAACATGTTGCTTTTAGAAGTCAAAAGCCATTTGATAACTTTGTGAGAAACTTAGGGATATTCAAGTCGTTAAATTTAAGTTCACAGAAACCCTTAAAGGGGTCATGAACTGACTTTTTTTTCTCTTTTTTTTTTGTACTGTTCTTGTAGGTGCACTTGTAATGTTATCACGATTTTTATGTCAAAAAACATACTTCATCAAAAATAATTCAGAAGTAAAAGGCTATTTTCTGTCCTGTTTTTAACCCCCTCATCAGAACGCTCTGTGTGAATAGGAGTGGCAGATTGTAGACTCGGAAGCAAACGCCCACTGCTATGATTGGCTAATAGTTGTATGTTTGACAGCATACATTCCTCATAGATGGACGCTGCTGTGATTTAGGTTAAAAACGCATAAATAACCATATATTTATATACACAAATAACACATAAATAAATGATGCTTTTCAAACGATCTGTACGAGACAAAGCAATAGTGACCACGTAATGAAAACAGTTACTCTCACTTGTGTTGTGACATTACTGTCAGATCCAATATAGTCGGCACAGCATTGTCTTTTAGTTTCAGTCTTTCTGAAAATCCCGCATTGAATTGTGCCTTGTTTGTAAATGAATCCGTGGTAAAATGAAGTGAACAAAGGACCGAGTCCTTACTGACGCGGTCTTGAACTTCATTAAGAATAAAGTTCATCCACTTTCCTAATATTTGGATCAGAAGGCAATGCAAAGACTATTTTTTCCACAACTTGGCACTGCACAGCGTCTTGTCTTCAGAGCCATCTTTATTGATTGGTTTCTGCGTAGACCTGCGTTTGCCTCTCATTATTTACACATGCACGTTGCTAAACAGGCGGCGATGTCAAAGCAGGGATTGATCTTCTGCGGAGGCGGTGCTTATCCACACTATTACATCATAGAGTGGCACGTTCCACAAGCTGTCGTTTTGGCAGACTGCCTTCAATATAAGCTGTTTTTAGACTAATGACAAAGTTTTGAGTTCTGAATCTTACAGGATGTATTTATAGTACAGTGACCTCTTATGTCAAAAGATAAAGGGAATTTTGGTTTCTCAGTTCATGACCCGTTTAAGAATGTTCACACTTGTAACAGATTTTTACCAAATGTAGCAGTAAGTGATTTATACTTTGACATTTTTCCACTGTAATGTGTATTTTTGTAGGGTTGAGAATCAGTATTAAAAGTATAAATGATCTAATTGCTTAGGTTTCTGTGTGTGGTGGGTTTATTTATTTATTTTTTTTAACTGCTTTAGGCTGCTACTGTACTGTATCTAATGGAGTCCATATAGTTTGGTACTGATTATGTCCAGTTTGGTACTGATTTTCCAATAGTTTGGTACAGATTGTCTCCAGTAACCAATTATGTGAAACTGATTCATGTTTATTCAGGGTGTGTGTTTTTTTGAAATCCAGTTTCGCATAAATTTTATACGTTATAAAATGAAAATGGGTTGTAAACCGTTTAATGTTGACATCAACTTTGAAGTTCATATCCTATGCCAGTTGGTAAATTTTTGTTTGGAATTACAGGGAATGAACGCACAATGGTCTTTGTTGAAACCAAAAGAAGTGCTGATTTCATAGCAACATTTCTCTGTCAGGAGAAGATCTCTACTACAAGCATCCATGGGTACTGTATTTTTTTTTCCTGTCCCTTTATCTAATAAATTTTTCTCTCCAATAACCTGTTCATGCTGATAAATGGTGTTGAAGAAAACAAAGCAGTTATAGATACGTTATTACAAATCCTCTCTGACCAAAACTTTTAAATTGAATTTTATTTATTTTCCGAATAGTGATCGGGAGCAGCGAGAGCGAGAGAAGGCTCTCAGTGATTTTCGCACAGGCCAGTGTCCAGTGCTGGTGGCCACGTCTGTCGCTGCCAGAGGCCTGGACATTGAGCAGGTCCAGCATGTTCTGAATTTTGACCTGCCCAGCAGCATCGACGAATACGTCCATCGCATTGGAAGAACCGGACGCTGTGGGAACATCGGTCGGGCCGTGTCCTTTTTTAACCCAGAGTCTGACACTCCATTGGCTCGCTCTCTGGTCAAAGTTCTGTCAGGGGTTTGTACTTTTCATATTGCATCCAAGATACTTCGCAGTGTTTTCACCAGGAGTGAAAATTTAGTTGTGAATCTTCATATTGTGCTTATAAAGTCATTTTATATGAATAACAGGTTTAAATTAGGCTTTTATCCACATAATTATTGATCATTGCTAAAGCAGCACATCAAATATGGTCAATGCTCAAATGTGCTTGATATTCAACAAAAAAAAAAAACAAACAAACCTTGTTTTACCATGTTTTATGTGCTTAAAAACTAGTGCTGGGCGGTATACCGGTTCATACCAAATACCGGTGTTTATTTTTCTTATATGAATTTTTTTAAATACCACAATACCAGTGTCATTTAAATAACGTTCGGAACGCGACACTGTTTGAGAGGGGTCTCTTTTCACTATTGCATTATGGCAAGAACACAGCTGTATGTGTTACTGAACGTGAAAGTTCTGAAGCTGTAGAACTAGTAGAACGTGATGACACAGAAGAACTGTATCCACAAACCACAATATCCACCGCCCGCTGCCATCAGCTCCCGTGTCTCATACACACGAGCGCGACTAGCACTATATTTAGCAACTTTCAGACCCTTTTAGCGGCTTTTTTCCATAGAATATACAAACTGACAAACCTACCAACTTTTTTGGATAAACCTTAGCTATGGTTCAGTTGGAAGATGTCTCCAGTGCTGCCCCGCGAGCACGAGATCTGACTCTCCCGGCGCAGTGTCGCCTCTCTCGGCGTCTGTTCTGTGCAGTGAGTGGCAGAGAAGCACCGCATTCAGCTGGCCGTACCGCAGCAGACTCGTCAGTAAATGAGCACAAAACAGCGTTTCCAAGCACCTGCCGCTAACTTACTGTTTGGAATTATAAATATGAGCATAGTTCATCTGTTAATATTATGCACTTTATTTTTTTTTTTGTTGTTGTTACTCAGACGCAGGCAGTGCGCTGCATGAGACAAACTAATATAGCCAAAACCACCGCATAGCCACTCTTTAGTGTAGATGCATGTTGGTCATGCATGAAAAAAATAAATACAGTCATATACTGTGAAACCGGTCTAATTTTGAAAAATACTGATATATAAATTTTTGGTCATACCGCCCAGCACTATTAAAAACTAATGGAATATCTTAATAAAAAAACAAGTATATTCTGTGTTAGAATGCTAACATAGGCAATCAGCTGTATATGGTATACGCATCTCAATATAACTTCATAAACCTCCATCTCATAGGCCCAACAGGAAGTTCCCAAATGGTTGGAGGAAATTGCTTTCAGTGCTCATGGGACAACAGGCTTCAACCCACGTGGAAAAGTGTTTGCGTCTACAGACACTCGGAAGGTATGGCACATCATTTCTCACGTGACTGCCTGAACGCCCGTTTTGAATTGTTGTTGTGATTTGATGCGTCTTTAATGGCTTTTGTTTTTAGGGAGGGTCCTTCAAGACAGATAAGCCGCCACAAGCGTCTGCTCCAAGCCCAGCAGCTGCTGCAAATGAGGAGGAATGGGAATAACTGCTCTTACACCTTATGTTATATTATGTAGATTTACTTTTATATTTGTGAGTTTATTCATTTCTCAAGCATGTTTGTTAAAATGTTAATTGATTAAAGTAGCATTACGGTAAAACTGTTACATTTATAAAAAAAAAATAAATTTAAAGTCACATTCTGAAGGACAGAGTATTAATCGAGACATAATACCTTTTAGCAGTTTGGTTTGAATTAATGATCTGATTTTTGTATCACTTGTTTTGATTGAAGAGCACAACTGGATTTGATTGAAGAGCACTAGTGGATTTGTTTTGCGTTATCACATTAACACTTTGCTAAGAGCGTATTAAGTTTTGTGAGCTGGTTACCTGAAGGTCCTTCCTACAGTTGTACCGTATCAATCAGTTCTGTTGTTAAATGTGACAGTTTGCAGGTTGTTTTTCTTGAAAGCCAAAGTATACAAGAAGCTTGTTTTGCTATTGTACCTTTCCAGATGAAGGTAAATAAAGCGATTGTTTACCAGACAGCTTGGTTTTAAAAATTGAATCTTGCTAAAATTTTCACATTCAAGATTTCTTGCTGCAGTGCTTCTCCACTCGTTAAAATGGCTAAAAATAAAGACGGAAGCTGACATTTATTTTTTCTCAAAAATGAGTTTGATTTTTAAAAGTGTTGGTTTCTAAACCTCAAAAGTTTTTTTTCCTAAATATGTCAAGCTCTAAAAAATTTTTTGGGGTAGAAATTGAGGAACCACTGAAGAGTGGTGAAAAGAAAACACTACTACTTGATTGTGAACAGCAAAAACAAATGAAAAGAAATTTATCATTTGATTCATATATTGGTCTTTCAGTTTTCTGCAAATAAGAAGCTTTGTCTTTACTGAAGAATCTTTGAGTATAGCTACACTTTTGTATTGTAAAGTTTGTTGTATTTGTGTATTTTAGCAGTTCTATGGTATTTGTAACTGATTGTAAAACAAAGCGATTGATTATGTCTTCGCTCAATAGGAGGTAGCTGCTGTATCTTCTTTAATAAGAGAATTTCGGTTTGGGGTTGTCACAATTGCGGAATCTGTACATGTTCACTTCTCCATTTTAAGGGAGCTGTGACAAAATAAGATCAGGTGTCTCACACAGTAACCTTTAACCATAGCATCTGTTTAGTAGTGGGAAGTGTTAGTTCATTCCGTTATGTATACATAAATGGCCTAATCTTGGTTTAGTCTAAACCCTGTCTGTGAAACCAGGCCTTAGATTATCCTGAGGTTTTTGGGGCGGTTTCCCAGACAGGGTTTAAATTAAGCCAGGAGTAGGCCTAATCTAGAACAGTTAATCTTTGTTTAAAAAATGTCTTTCTAAAATACAGATTAAGTACAGATTACTAACTCCTGGACTATGGAGTCCTGAACTAAAATAAACTAGATTCATTTAAAACCAACTATGCTAATCTGAATTAGCAGGACAGAGGTTGCCTTTAAAACATGGAATGAACCAAGAAAAGCTTAAAATTGTATGGAACTGAGAAGCAAATCCAAGGACAACAATAGCAGCGGGAAAAAAGCCTGCAATCAACAACAACAAAAACAAACAAACAAAAATGTTACTGAACAAGAGAGAACTTTTTAAAAGCAAGTAAACACATCGTGTCGAATAAAAAAAAAAGGAATGCCTAGGAATCTCTTTGTAATGAAGAAATCAGCTGATGTTTTGTATATTATACATAAAGCAGCTGTTTTAGAGAGAATCATGGTCAGAATTATATTGGCACCCTAAAAATATGATCAAAGAGGATTGTGAAAATAAATCTGTATTGTTTATACTTCTGATCTTCTATTTAAAAAAGTAAATAAAAATAAATTTAAAAAATCACAAAAATCTAACTTTTCAACAAAATCACATTATGAAAATATTTTTTGTCTAATACACATTGACCACAATTATTTGTAGTCCTAGAAATTATGAATTATTAAAAATCTCTGAAGATCTATATTCCCATTCATATTTACATTTTTTAGAACACCAGGGTGGCTAGGAACATAAAATTATCCAGCCATGACTTCCTGTTTCACAGGAATATAAATATGAGGAACACAAAGGCAAATTCTCTTTGTCATCCATCACAATGAAATAAAAGAAAATAGTTCTGTTGTGCAGCAACAGATTGTTGAGCTTTACAAAATGTTAAGTCAAGAAAATAGCTCGTAATAGTCAAAAAAAAAAGAAAAAAAAAAAAGCATTGAGACTAAAGCATTGAACGTTTCTATTTCCACCTTTAGGACAATAATTGAGTTCCAATCACCAGAAAATGTTACAAATCTGCCTGCAGTATATTGTCTGTCTATATTGTCTTAATGCAACATGAGGAGGATAGTTTGACTCTCCAAAGATCACAGCTGGATAATTGCAGAAAATAGTTGAGTCTTGGGGTCAGAAAGCCTTATAATGGGCCATGATTGGATCTTCCAACAGAACAATGATCCAAAAGGACCATCAAAATCAACACAAAAAAAAATGGGTCACTGAGCACAAAACGAAGGTTCTGTCATCTCAGTTCCCTGACCTGAACCCTAGAAAACTGAAAAGGTGAAAATATCAACATGGAGCTGGGAATCTGAAGGGTCTGTATAGAAAAATGGTCTCTGATCTCTTGTCAGGTGTTCTCCAAATTCTTCAGGCATTATAGGAGAAAACTCAGAGCTGTTAAATTGGCAAAAGAAGGTTGCAAAAAGTATTGAATAAAAGGGTGCCATTAATTATGGCCAATGTGTATTAGAGAAAAAACATTTCTTTTATAATGAGATTTCCCTTCCTTTCCATTTTACTATAATGATGTTTTTTTTTAATAAAAGATCAAAATGATTAACTGCAGATTTATTTTCACAGGCTTCTTTGTTTATATCTACAAAAGGTACCAATAATTTTGATGCATAAAGACTAAAACAACGTTAATCTGAAGTTAAACCTGCCTCCTGGTAGGTTTATTTTAAGACCCAATTTAGTCCTGAAGTAGCTATAGTCTTCCTCCAGGAAATCAGCCTGTTAAAATCTGGACTAGACTAAGTCTGAGACTATTTAAAACCAGGACAGAGAAAGCAGATTTCTGTTAATCTGGTTTAAATGGCCATTTTAGTCTAGGACTAGGCTTTAATCTCTGTCCTGGTTAAGTCTCTGCCTTAAGGACTTCCATTAAAATTAACTCTATAATCGCAATGCAACAATACTAAATTACACTAAGAGTAAATGCGTACAATAAACATTTTAATTAAATATAAAACATTAGTTTTCTGTTTAATTTTGTTAACATCCACATTTGGTCATAAGTGTCTGTTCCAAAAACAGCTTGCATTTCTTCGCCCGCTCTGGAATTCTGGGTAATGTAGTTGTTTGAAGGCGTCCTCGCGCTCCTCCTGCGTTGTGTAGCGGTGAAATCCGCACTACTAATCCCATGCGACATTCGAAAAGCATGTGCCATTTAAAAACTGAGTTTCCTTTTGAAAACATTTGTTTGTCTCAGCAGATTGTCGGCTTTTGTCTGGTTTGGTAAGTTTATAATTCAAGTTTCCTGTTTATGAGCTTTCATCTAAATACTAAAGAGTATGGCTACCTGTGCAGATAACCACATAAATATACTAACTCTACACTTTTGTATATGACCCATATTGAGCTGAAGTAAGGGTTTTTTAATTGATTTGTGTAATGTTCTGGTTCTTTCGTTTATTTCGTTATAGTCTAAATGGATACTTTAGCATGGCTTAAAATGATGCACTACTCACACATTCACAGTCTTACATGATTTCACCTGTGTTTGTGTCATCATGAGTATTGCATATAAACTGCAGATGTTCGTTTCCTTTAAGAGAACAGAAATGTTATTATTGGCACATTGGATATGAAGGTGTGTTGTTCATATAATGACACCTGATGTCATATGACTTTCAGAAGTGCTTCAACTTATCTAGTCATTTCAAACAGTGAATTGCTTATGTTTTCAGAAGTAAAAGAATGAGTTTTAATGCTCTGTTCACAAAACCCATTTTGTTTGCTAAGAATCCAAACAACAGGGAAGGTAATGTACTTACATTGTGGGTTAACTCCTTTTTCTCTTAATCAGATTTAATCAAAGTGTTGATTGGATTTTCTGTTTCTGAATGGCTTCGCTTCTGTGCTGAAAATGTAGATAATGTTCATTTTAATTGCAATAATGAATTTGATATAATGATTTTAACATTTAAAATCTATTCAGTTGAGATGAAATTTGAGTGTTGCCAATTTAGCAATTTTGTTGCTAAATTTAGCAACTTTTCAGACTACCCTAGCAACTTTTTCTTCCAAAAGCAACTAAGCAACAAATTTAGCAATTTTAAAAATTTATTTGGCAACTTTTAGCAACTTTTGATAAGTGACTCAGACAATAAAAAGCACATTTTCCATCCAAATTACACAAAAAGAGGAAACCAAAGATGCCTAGCAGTACACACATCACGTGAATTGAGTTGTTAAATTTAATAATGATGATAATAATAGTAATTTAATAATTGTTCATTTATGATACACTTTGTTAGTAGCTTGTACTTGCGATTGTTGATCAGTTAGTACACTGTAAGAAAAATGGAAAAGATACTAGTAATTTTCCAGGACATTATCCATTGTAACCCTCTAACCCGAAAAAAACAATGCGTAATTTAAAATGCAGGTAAAAAAAAAACAGTACAGAAAATTCTTTCATATTAACATAGTAGATAGTGCCCTATTCTTACAGGCTTTTCTTAGAGTGTAGCACACTAACTAACTACTAATACACTGCAAATAATGCATAACTGTTGAGAATGAGTAGTATTACTAGTTTAGTAGCTATTAAAAAAACTTAAATTGTAATCATTCAAAAATGTGTACGTGTTCAATAATTCAATTTAAAAAATACAGTTCTTTATGTTTTAATATTATATTATGCATATTATTTTACAAACAAATCTAAATTAACACTTTTTGCTGAGATTTGATGTGACAATTTTACATCATGATTACGCAATGATGTCATCGCGCAATGACATCACAACGTCATTTAGCAACTTTTAGCAACAAATCAACCTTCCTTTAGCAACTTTCTCTGAAAATTAGTTGGCAACACTGACAGACACACACATTCTTGTACATCAATCTTTGTGAGGACGTTCATTGACACAATGCAATCTCTGTGTGTGTTTAATAATTTATCTTCCTCAATCCATGACACAAATAAATAACTAAATGTATGCAGGTGATGGCAGGAGTTGTTGATCTGGAGTGTAAGAGTTCCCACATTACTCACAGGACAGGCATCTGTGTGCTGTTGTTTTGTGTTCACTAATGTGAAGTGATGCTTTAGAGTCTGTGTGTGACATGTCTCATCATGTCTTATCCAGTTATTTGTATGTGCAGGATTTAAAGTGTCATTACAAATACGCATTTTTTCCACAGGAAAAATTGGTAGTTTCATCCTCCCTGTCAAAAAGTTGTTTAGCTGTTAGTGTGTTGATTTTGAGGAAGATATCATCTTTCTCGCTGAGCAGTCTGAGATCCGGTTCAGTATTCTAGTGTTTGTCTTTACAGGTGATGACGGTTTAAACAAAGCACAAGCATCATGGATGAGGACAGTAAACCGTTACTAGGATCAGTGCGAGCTGGGGAGTATTACACCGATTCATTGGACCCCAAGCAAAGAAGGTACTGTTTTTCTGCTGGCTTTAGTTTAAAACGCATCTCTTTCATCTTTATTTGACCTTCACTCTCTATTCTAATTCTATTTTGTCTATTTGTTTTCTTTTTTATTTAAAAAAACAAAAACAAAACATTTGACCCTTTAAGACTTGCACTGTTTGTTTTCTAACTAGTTCTCAATTTGTTTAATTTTTATTAATTATATAATTAACAAAAATAAAAAAAGACTTTGCTACGTGTACTGCGTTAGGCTAACTGAGACTTGTCAAAGCACTTACTGTACATATTATTGCTCTTTTGTTGATTTTGATTGCTTCCATTGTCCTCATTTGTAAGTCACTTTGGGTAAAAGCATCTGCTAAATATGTAAATGTAAATCTTACTATCAATATTTTGGGTGAAATTTCAGAAATAGTCAGGAATGGTAAAGACACATAGAATGTTTTCATCTTTTGAAGTGTTTCAGCTATGCATTCTTTTTTTTTTTGGGCAAAACATAATTTTAATTTGAAATTTACTCTAACATTTACTCTGAACATTTGTTTTTGTCAGCTTAGTCACTGGTTTCCTTTCAGGATTAATTAGCATCACTGGCCAGATTGAATTAACGCGGTCTGGTATTTCACAAATACTGTCTAAGATGTAGCACTATGTGCAGTGTGCTTCAAAACAAAAACCCTCCATTACCTCCATGTGCACAATATTACAAATCACATTGATGCAGGGGTGCCCAGTCTTGTTTCTGGAGATCTAGCTCCCTGGAGAGTTCATGTTCAGACCCGTATTAAGTGTTCCTGAAGATCGTAATTAGCTGTTTCAGGTGTGTTTGATTAGGGTTGGAGCACCTCTACACTAATGTATACAGTAATAGTTCTTATTTGCTTTGTCTTTCAGGCCGTTCCATGTGGAGCCCAGAAACATAGTGGGAGATGATGTTCAGGAGCGGGTGTCTGCTGAAGCTGCGGCGCTGAGCAGCAGAGTTCATTACTATGGCCGTCTGACAGCCTCTTCAGACCGACTGCTGGTGTGCCTGCTCTCTTCATTACATTTCACTACAAATACCACTACATGTTTCAGATCTGCTGTACTGTGTCTGGACAAACAAACATCAAAATATCTACAGGTTGTTTATTAGGCCTGTTGCGATTATTTGAGCTAACTGCACTCATTGCTGAATCACATATTTACAGGAAAATAAGAGCATTTTAAGTGAATATACAGTGGTGGCTAAAATTATTAGAACACTAGTATTTTCCAAAAAAAAAAAAAAGGTTTTAAGTCAGTTATTTCTATCTTTTGCTGTAGTGTGTCAGTAGGAAATATCAGTTTACATTTTGCCATTAACTGTAATAATCCAGTGAGATTTTTGTGCTTCACACAGAGATCTGATCTGATCATCATCAGTCTGTCTGGAATGACATGAAGAAACAGAACAAACTGAGACAGACTAAATCCAGAAGAACTGTGGCAATGTCTGCTTCAAGAGACCTACCTGCAAAGCTACCTGAAAAACTATGCGCAAGTGCACCTAGGGCAAAAGCTGCTTTAAACGCAAAGGATGCTCACATCAAATGTTGATTTAATTTAGTTAATAGAAGTTAATTGATAAAGAAAATCAATTGAAAATTGAAAATTAATTGAAAAAAGAAAATATTATTTTTGACAGCATCCTCATTTTACAGCATTTTACACAAGTGCCTAAAACTTTTAAGAGTACTATAGCTTTGCAGGTAGATCTATTGAAGTATCTTGGAGATGTTGCCACAGATCTTCTGGATTTAGTCTGTCTCAGTTTGTTCTGTTTCTTTCATTCCAGACAGACTGATGATGATCAGATCAGATCTCTGTGCGGAGCACAAAAATCTCACTGGATTATTACAGTTAATGGCAAAATGAACATTTGGAAATGCAAACTGATATTTCCTACTGACACACTACAACAAAAGATAGAAATAACTTAAAACCATTTTTTAGCTGCTGAAAATACTAGCATTCTAATAATTTTGGCCACCACTGTACAAATGCCATAAAATGCACATTTGTTTTATTCCAGTGTTTGAGAAGGCTTAGGGTTTCACTTTTTGATTATTTATTTGTTTACTTTTTAACATTTGCACAATGGCAAATATTTTTGTCCATTGCATATTATACATGTTATCAAGTTAATGCCCCCGAAAAGGAGATAAGCTACTAACACTAATTGTACAGATGTTAAGGTGCGATCACATTAGTGAAATTTATGGCACAAATGTTGTGTTTTTAAAAGTGTAATAATGTATGAAGTGCAGCTCACAAACAATCCACTTTCAAACCAAGCAGCTTTCTGTTGGTCAATACAGCAAATCCATGCAACCAATTTTAAAGTCTGCATGGCAAAATCTTTCACCCCCACATGAAATTCACAAATGCATGAATTCCTATTGAAATGACTGGGTTTCACCTGGAAAATTAGCAGATCAACCATAAATGTGGTTGCACCTTTAGAATGGAAAATATATTGCTTTTGTCCAATGCTCACACTAACTCAGTGGTCTTCCTTTGTGTGAAGTTAAGGCTTTTTTGTTTAGTCAGACCTTAAAATGACACATGAAAATGAAGAATTTAGGATAAAGTTTTCAACACAATTGTGAATCATATTCAAAATGATTCATTCATTCATTGTACACCTGTCCAATATTAAGCAATAGTTCACCCAAAAATCATCATTTACTCACTCACGTTCTGTCAAACAAAAAACAGCTTTGGAATGACATGAGTGTGAGCAAACGATGACAGAATTCTTTTTTTTTTATTTTATTTTTTTTTATCATCCATAAGCTTACGCTGTGACTTACACATTCATATTCCAATTAGTTTCACGCCAAAATTTCATGATTGTGAGATCATCCTGCTTTTTGAGGGTGGTATGTGGGTGAAACCTCTTTATACTGGCTTATTTCACAGATATTTGTGAGCAGCCTGTTGTTTTGTGTCTGTGTATAATTGAATTAGGCCGTGGCTCTGATTTCCTTTTTTTTCTGTTTAGCCTGGTTTGGTTTGTGGAGGATGCATCTCTAAATACAGATTAACACGGTCTTCAACCACAAATTCTGCTTTCCACCAGTATTTCAGGAAAATGCATCACTTGTTTGGGCACTCCTGAAGTGGCAATCTCGTCCTGTGTAATATGAAAGGCACTGTGATGTAATGCATTTGTTTATGCACCTTATCTTCATCAGGTACCTCCAGATCATGTGATTCCTTCTCCTGGGGACATCTATATCTACAGTCCACTGGGAACAGCGTTCAAAGTGCAGGGGGGCGACAGTACTCCCAAAAACCCCAGCATTGTCACAATGTAAGACCACCTTCAAAAAGGCTTTAAATGCATTGCTTTTGCACAGCACAGTTACTTCTGCATTGGGTCAGTTTTAGCATCTGAATGCTAAGCATGTTAAACGGAGAGAGCATTATTTTTTTCAGTTAGTTTTAGGAGCGTCATTTCCAGAAATGTACAAGCAGTTATTGAAACTCCTTTTGATTTAAATGATTGTGTGTGTGCAGCTTCGCCATATGGAACACCATGATGGGAACATCTATATTAAGTATGCCATGGGGAATAAAACAAGTAAGTTTAAGTTTTTCTTGTGCATCTCCTTTCCTCACTGCTGGCTGTAATGAAGGTACATATTTTTTTGTCCTGTTTCTAGGCTGGTTTCACTCTGGGCATCATCATTATTGTTCTTATGGGCCTGCTGACGCTCTACTGCTGCTACAGAGTGTTAAAGTCCACAAAGTCCATACGTAAGCCAACCACATGATCGCTCTCAAATAAACAGTCATTCTTTGACACTTTTTACAGCCCCAGTACACAAGGCTCAAGTTATGAGAGATATAGTGACTGAGTGTACCTTTCGGACAAAAACATCCATTATTTGGTTAATAAGATGTTTATACCATTCTCAGTTTAATGCTCAACGAGGGGCGTTATGCTCCTAATGACAGTTCAGGTGCTTCTTTATGTGATAGACAGGATAATCCAGGGCTAGAAATGTTGGTTTGATATGCAAGAGTTCAGATCCTGATTAAAACAGTTCCTATGCTCATTTTCACATAATTGCTTAAATGTAAGAACTGTAGTGCTTTACTGAGAGTTTTTTTTTGTTTTTGTTTGTGAAGCCATCATTTAACAACCTTAGGAGTTGCTGCTAGATCTGTCTTCATATGTTCCTACATTATTGCTAAAACAAGTCTGTTTCTCTGTGGAGAAAATTAATGTTGATTTCTATAATCCTGCGTTCTAATATATTTTCCCTATTGGACCAAAGCAGCAGGTGTTTAACGTGAATCCTGCTCTGTCTTTGCAGCGTATGTAGACACCTCAGACTGGGAGTTTCCTGATGTGTGTAAATATTACTTTGGGGGATTTGGAAAATGGTCGAGTCTGGTTTTTTCACTGGTGTCACTGATTGGTGCGATGGTGGTCTACTGGGTCCTCATGTCCAACTTCCTGTTCAATACAGGAAAATTCATTTACAGTAAGTGATTGTTCTCCCTGCCATTCTTAATTTGTTCTGTTGTCCATTATTTGAAGGACTGCTGATGTTTTCTGGGTAGATCTGTGTAACTGCTTTTATATTTCTCGTCTACAGACTATGTTCACCATGTCAACACATCAGATGCTTTTGGCACAAATGGAACAGACAGAGGTGAGTGGTCACGGTGATCATTATTATTATTATTATTATTATTATTATTATTATTATTATTATTATAGGCCTTTCACAAAAGCGGAAGCTATGAATAGAAGTGTAAAATAACTTCTGCTGTATGAATGGCAGTGCCCATAGCACGGGATTCTTGTGATTTACTGATGTACAATTCATCACAGATATTTCATCAAAACATATCAACCACAGTTTCCAATCAATAATCGGTATGAAGAAAAACTAAGAAAAATGTAGTCTTGTTATTACAATGCATATGTCATGATTTAAATGGAAGCGAACAAGCCATGTTGGATGTGTATGCACAATACTTCAGAGTCGAACCAGCTTTTTATTAAAGATATGCAAAAATATCATACAAACAACATATTGCGTTAAAGAGCAGTAAAATCGGGTGAAGTTATACATCTCATAAAACATTAACTACGAGTGAAGTGTACAAATTTAACAATAATAATGTTAGCATTGCTTTCATGCACTTTCTTTACTTCCTAAAACAATCATCACGTATTAGATTAAAATTGAGGTTGTTCAAATAGATTAATATTTTCAGCCCAGAGTCGATTATTCAAAAATAACTGTTTTTATCATCTTAAATGTGTCATATCCTCCAGGTTTGAGTGCAGTGATTGGATAGCATTATATTGTTGACAGGATTGGAGATTAATCATAATAAACATGGCACAATAATAAAAACAATTTTATATATATATATATATATATATATAATTATTATTATTTATTTATTTTTCATATTATATTTTCATATTATTCATATTCGAGTATTCTTCCAGCAGTAACGTGAGCAGCCAGCTTCTCATTTATCCTTTACAAAATACACATATGGTAGGGTATTGTTTAAGACTAAATATTCTGTTTGAAATACTGATGTTTATTGTCAAGTTCAACAAAGTTAGTTTAATTATCTTGTCAAAACTGGCTACAGCCCATTGACAGTAATGCAGGCAGAAATTCTTTTACGCTGCTAATCAAAGCTGGATGTGATGACTCGCATACTGTGAAAAAGGTCTATTATTATTATTAACAATAATTGCCCTGAAGTCACGAGTCTGGTCTCTTTGGATTCTTTGAACCATTCAGAGTCCACTGATACCCAGAGTTCAATGGTTTGAGTTTTTTTTCACAAAATGCTGCATTTTGTTTGAATGAAACTTGTAATGCTTCTGCTCATTGAAATAAAACTTCATGTAAGAAAAAATTTAAATTCTATTAAATAAAAAAATATATACTCATAACTTTTGAACTGTTTTGCCTAAAATGTCAGTTTATAATACTGGTCCAGCACTGTAATCAATAGATTTTTTTTTAGACGTGCTCATTTAGCTGTTGAAGCCACATTTCATGTGCTTGACCATTCAAAGTGTTCGTTATTTTAATTCAGTTTCAATTCAGTTCAGTTCAATATGACAACGTGTGTTTCTCTGGTCTCTTTCCCAGTGATATGTCCATATCCAAATTTGGATCCAGATGGAAAGCGTACTCTCCAGTACTATGCGAGTGACAACAGCACAGGACAAGTGTTTGATCGCTGGTGGAGTAAAACCAACACCATCCCGTTTTACCTCATCGTTCTACTGCTGCCGCTGCTCAATTTCCGCTCAGCTTCCTTCTTCGCCAGGTTCACCTTCCTCGGTATGGCCTTCATTTTCCCAGCTGGAGTGGTATTATTTCTGCTTTGACGGGGATGAACAGCAGCTTCTATTTTGATCAGTGCTATCTACCATGATCCTGCTGTGTAAGAGGCTTTCCCTGGTTTTCACAGGCACCTTGTCAGTGGTTTATCTCATCTTTTTGGTCACATATAAATCCATTCGACTGGGCTTTCACCTGGAGTTCCACTGGTTTGATTCATCAACGTTTTTTGTTCCAGGTAGAGGAATCTTTTTCTTATTTTCAATCATGCAACTTCTTGAACATGTAGTCATGAAATCACCTGTAAACTCATTGTAAAGGAATATTCATGGTTCTTTATTAATTTCACATGCCACATCATAACTCCCTACAGCGTTTTGTATGTGAAGTGTTGTAATACAGTGCTAAAAGTTTCAAAAACCTATTTCAACTTTCAACCCATTTGCTGCTGAATTTTTTGAATTCATGCAAAGATTGATGGAATAATTAAATGGTCAATACCAGTGCAAAATCAGGTATTTTGGAAACCACGCTTTAGTGAGTCATTTTTCGAGTCATGTGGAAAAGAGTCAATTAGCACTTACTGTTCTCTGTGTAATGTGTGCTTGTCTTTATCTCTGATTAGAGTTCAGATCGCTGTTTCCTCAGCTGAGTGGGGTTCTCACGCTAGCATTTTTCATTCACAACTGCATCATCACGCTTATGAAGAACAACAGACATCAGGAAAACAATGTGAGTGTTCTCAGCCTGTCCACATCAGTGTATTATTACTAACTCAAAACATCTTTTCTGTCCTTGTAGGATTACTTCCATATTCCAGTACATTATACTTGTGCTGTGGGTTCAGAAAAGTTTCTTTTGTTCCTGCTACAGGGAAACTAAAACAACTAGTGCTGCAAAAAAGACATAGCGCTGTTCTTTGTACAAAGGGAAAATGGGAATGAGTCATTGTGGTCAAGAGTGAGTTGTCAGGAAGATCAGAAAGAACCTGACTGTCAGCCAAACTATGACCGTTTTTCTGTCTACTTAATGTTTTTGTGTGTAGTGTGTGTATGTAGTTTGGCCATAGCACTTCATTGCACAATGTCCAGTCACTGAGCGAACATACACTACCAGTCAAACGTTTCTGAACAGTAAGATTTTTAATGTTTTTTAAAGAAGTCTCTTCTGCTCACCAAACCTGCATTTATTTGATCCAAAGTACAGCAAAAAAAGATAAAATATTGACATTTATATACTATTTAAAATAATTTTTCTAATACATATTTCATAAATATTTATTTTGTGAGAATTATATTAGGTGAATTCTTATAGAACCTTTCAGTAACAGTTTGGTCACATTTCAAATCAGATGGAAAAATGTTGAAAGAAGAGTTTTGTGCTCATCAAGACTGATCAAAAATACAATAAAAATGGTAATATTGTGAAATATTAATACAATTTAAAATAAACGTTTTCTATTTCAATACTTTTAGAAATGTGATTTATTTCTGTGATCAAAGCTGAATTTTCAGCATCATTACTCCAGTCTTCAGTGTCACATGATCCTTCAGAAATCATTCTAATATGATGATTTGCTGCTCAAGAAACATTTCTGATTATTATCAAGTTTTATGGCTTAATAAATTTGTAGGAACATTTTCGTGACACGTTTTGGTAACCGTTTTAACAAAAGTTTTGACACGCTATTTCCCCGTTTAATACTGTAAAGCTGCTTTGACACAATTTGCATTGTAAAAAGTGCTATATAAATAGTGGTGACTTGACTTGACTAAAATTTAAAATGATTTTTTTTTTTTTGTTTGTTTATTCATCATAAGGTATTTAGATTTCATGGTAGTACAGTAAATGTCAAAGATTGCTCCATTAGTGTTGTGTATTATCTGTAGTACAGTAGTGATTGTGAACTGATGCTGTGTTGGCAGGTGCGGGATCTGTCTCTGGCGTACCTGCTGGTGGGGTTAACATACCTCTATGTGGGCGTGCTGATCTTTGCTGCTTTCCCATCACCGCCGCTGTCTAAAGACTGCATTGAACCAGTAAGACTGAGCATTCCCTGCAGCTCTAATATCATATTTATAATGTTTGAGGTGCATTCATGCAGTGTTGACATTGTCTCATCCTCTCTTACAGAACTTTCTGGATAACTTTCCCAGCAGTGATGTCCTGGTGTTTGTAGCGAGGACTTGCCTCCTGTTCCAGATGACCACAGTGTATCCTCTGCTGGGGTATCTGGTGCGCGTGCAGCTGATGGGGCAGATCTTTGGGGACCATTACCCAGGGTGAGAAGCAATTTCTGTGTAATAATGAGTAATGAACGTTTAGATGGTGATGGCTGCATTTGAAACGCCTGTTTCAAACCAGTGCTTTGTTACCAAATCATGTGATTTTAGCAAACAAGGCTTAGTTGCGTCATACTGTTTTGAAACATTTTGAAATGCCAGCAGTTTAATGTTGAGGGAGTTTATCTCAATTGAAACCTTAAACCAGTATTAAAGTATGTTTGTAAGTCAGGTTTTATCATTTGAGTGGAATTTTTCAAGTTCTGCTGGTAAAATTGTTACAAATGGTGTTTGTATCCCTTACAAAAAGTTGTATTTAATGATATTTGTTGATTATAGATTACACTTTAAAGACAAGACCTGTAGTTGTTTTGCAGAACATCATCTGACATATTTTTGCAGTATTCTTACTACATTTACATGGCTTTAACCAGCAGATGTCCTCAGCGAGTAGAGCTTCAGTCGCTTCAAAACAGTGAATCTATGTAAATAATTGTTTCGCAAATGATTCAGTGTTTTGCTTTTCCCATCTCTATAGCTTCATGACACATCCACTGAAACAAATGAGAATTGAATGTTTGGATTTTTGCTTTGTCTTTGCTGTAGTTACTGTTTAGTTGAAATGATGGTTCTTCTGAATGAAAAAGGCGATGTGGGGGGAATATGAAGATTTTGAATATTGTCAGAAGGCCCAATTTTGAACAGTAAAGCATGCTTTAACAAATAACTCACATAAAGTAACATTTAAAACAATTTGCACAATCCTTTTTTCTCCTTTGAAGAGTTATAAAACACTAAAAAAAATATTTAGAGACGTGTGTTGCGCATTACGGGACACATTATCCCTTATTTTTAAGAGGAAAATCAAGCTATTAATTTGAGACTGAGTGGCCTGACCCTTTAAGAAGGTGCTGTCTCGTAATTATTCATGACATCATCTGCCATTTTTTTTTTAAGACAAGTATTTAAAACGCTCAGGTGAGTTGCTAAAAGATGGGTTGCAATTGTTTGTTGTGGCTTGTTTGTGATGCAGTCTGACACCGATCTCATACACTATTCCTCTTTACATTAAGTCTGTTAACCCTTCAAACCACTTATATTTGTCAAACAGTGTCATAGTTAAAATAAATTAAAATTACAAAAGCACATTTTTAATGTAGACTTATACATGGTCCATAAAACCTTTGACAGATCAGTCTTCCTGTATTTAATGGCCCAATCCTGATTATCAGCTGGCAATTACTACACATGCACTTCTCTTCCAGTGTGCGACTTCCTTAAAAATTCTGCATTTAGAGTGTTAAGCCAAAGCCTCATTTATTATATATAAAAAAATAATAAAAATAATAAAAAACCCATGAAAATGCTTATACTGAATAATTTCTCAGATTGATATGCATTGGAGTTGGAAACAGTGCTTGTAAATCATATAGTATGAGCAGAACATTGACTTGCACTGTATCTTTACAAGAATGATCTCAAAGGCTTGTCTGTGTAGAATGCATTGACATTATTGATGTCTTGTCTTTCTATTCCAAGTTTCCTTCATGTGTTTATTCTGAACCTCATTCTTGTGGGAGCTGGAGTCCTAATGGCCAGGTTTTACCCCAACATCGGCTCCATCATCAGGTAAGAGAATGTTTCCTACTTCCTTTTTTTAAAACAGGAACGTAGTGTCATTATTTCTTAAACTGGGCATGTGTCCAGCAGTGCTGTGAAGGATTTGCATTGAACTCTCTCTCTGCCAAACTTCAATAATGACACTACTGTCTAAATAGTTGAGTTTTAAATTTCCTGTTTATCTCTGTAGAGCTGCTTTGACACAATCTGTATCGTGTAAAGTACTATAGAAATGAACCTGACGTTGGAACAGCAGGCTTTTGGCCAGTTTTACTAAACAGGGCAAATTAACATGAGAGCCAGTGTTGCCAAACCCTTCCCTCAGAAAATCTCTAGAACCACCCTCAAAAGTCTCCATTTTTCACAAAAAGTCGCCAAATATTAAAACAAAGTAAATACTGGGGAAATTTGGTAAAGATAAAGGACTATACTTTACAAAATATAACAAAAGATTAAGTATAACAAAAAATTCTGAAGTGAAATTAGGAAATGCTTGTGATCTGCAAGCACATCAAACGGAAAGGAAAATGGAAATGATGTAAAGACACAAAAGACACATAATGTTGGGAATTTGTTTTATGTGTCACCAAAGTCCTGCTCAAATACAACAGATAAGAGATATTATGATTCTCCAAAAACAAAAACTTTATTCATACAAACTTATTTCAGTCAACACACTCTATTACTACAAAGTAAGTGCAAAATACTGCATCCCAGCACACATGACACGATGATGCACTGTCTCTCAGTATCTGGGTGACATGACTGTGCATGAATTGTGGTATAACTTTTGTGTCCGTGGTTAAAACAAGATGTTCATGCTCTGAGTAGTTGGTGCCCTGATGTAATCAGAAGAACACTGAGAAGACCAAAGGTCTGGACTCTCAGGTGGTTTTGCCTGGTCATGAGCGTGGGTTTCACAGTACAGTTCATCTATGAAGTACTAGTATGCTTTCTGCCTTAGGTTTTCCTCACATTCTGTACACACGAAACAGTCTGAGTGACGAAAAAATAAAAAATCGCTATTTTTATTTAAATATAGCTAAAATAGCTCCTTGTTGCAAAAAAAACAAAACAAAAAAAAAGTCGCAGCTACAGTGAGAAAGTAGCTAAATTTGGCCACAAAATCCCAAATTGGCAACCCTGGTGAGAGCGTAACTCCAAAACAGCGCCGATGGGTGTGGAAAACGCAGTATACCAAGCGCAGCGCAAATTAGAGCAGTCGCAAATAAAGAAATAAAGAAGCCACAGTACGTTGAAAAGGCCAAAAAATGAAAGGTTGCAAGAAGTTTTGATAGAGCTGGTATTGCGTGACTCCTAGTTGAGGGTTCCAAGTCGTCTTTTATTTCCTGAAGCAAATTAAAAATAACATGGCTTGGCAAACCATATGTTCAGATAATGTGGTGTTCTTGCATTCCAAATAAATTAATACGTGTGGAAAAAATCCTCTTCCTTCTACTGTTCTCTGTGGTGCCTCCTGCTAGCAACAATAATTGCGCAAATGTTAGTAAATCTCGTTGCATCATTTATTTGAATACTCTCCTCCCATAAATTTCATCTGAAAGGGAAACTCCTACAAATGCATATTTAATAAGGTCAGCCACAAAAATAACTCTGTCCACGCCTTTTCAGTGCTAACTTGTCACTGAGTGTCTTTAGTAAATCCTGACAGTACTATTTTAACACCAAAAGACGGTTTGCACTGGTGCAAGCTGTTAGTAAATCTAGCCATTATCTCAAAGATTTAAAAATTAAATTATTATTATTTAAAATTAATTAATTTTAATTATTAAATTAAAGAACACTAATGCAACATTTCATTTGCATATCAACCAACGCAATATACCAAGCACTTCGCAAATTAGCGTAGTCGCAAATAAAGAATTAAAGAAGCCACAGTACATTGAAAAGAAACGGAAGCCAATGGATAATGTTGTTTTGGCGTTTAATATGTGTGCAAAAAATCCTCTCCTTTCTACCACGCACTCTCTGTTCTCTGCGGTGCCTCCTCCTAGCAACAATAATTGCAGCCATTTCAAGCGCAAAATAGTTTAAGACATGCTTTTTCGGGTGTTAAATAATGGCGCAAATACCAGTAATTTGACGAGCGCAAACGTTAGTAAATTTCGTTGCGTGATTCATTTGAATGCTCTCCTCCCATAAATTTCATCTGAAAGGGAAACTCCTACAAATGCATATTCAAGAAGGTCAGGTGCAAAAGTAAATCCTGACAGTACTATTTTAACGACAAAAGATGGTTTGTGCTGGCACAAGCTGTTAGTAAGTCTGGCCCTTTGTAACGTTGTTTTCCTCTCAGGTTTTCGGGGGCCATATGTGGCTTGGCTCTGGTGTTTGTGCTTCCCTCTCTGATCCACATGATCTCATTGAAACGCAGAGGTGAGTTGCGCTGGCCCTCCGCTGTCTTCCACTGTTTCCTCATCCTGCTCGGGGTGGCCAATCTGTTCGGCCAGTTCTTCATGTAGCACGCTGTGCCTTAAATCAATCGCACGTCGTCTGCGTTTACCTAATGGAAGAGGAACTGCTCCTTGGGTGCTTCTCACAGGAAAGAATTCATGGTACTGGAAGTACTAAACCTACTAATCAAGTACTTGTGGATTTCATTACAAAAAACTCACTCACCAGGCACCAGACGTCTTAATTTTTACATTTTAAAAGGGTTTAATTAAAGCTATGCGTTTATCATATTGCTTTTAACAGCTCTTATTAGCTCAAAAAAAAAAAAAAAATGATTTCAGCAGGAATTCAATCATTTGTTTTTAAATGTATTTCAGTGTTCTTCAGAATCACTAATCATCATCTTCCATCAAGATTTGCTTCCTCACTTTGAATTTGATTCATTTAGTTGAATGCAGAGTGAAGATACTTGTTACATGAAATGAGCAGGTTTTTTATTTTTTTTTATTACTAGAACTGTACTGAACGCCAGTGAATTATGCATAACATCACTTTTAAATTATACACATTCAAAATCAAGTTCTCAGATTAGGATGTAGATGCAGATCAAGTCAGTGTGCAACATAAATGCAATTTGAAGGTCTTCCAGACCCAGTCCTTACTGTGACAGTGTTGTATAAATGTAGCAAAATATAACCTGCATACAGTAATTAATGGATACATAAAGGGAAACAAAAGTGTCTAGATTTGTTTCAAGCAAAATGTTTTGAATGACTGTTTCTTATTGATCTTTGTCATTCTCCGGTTGAATCTGAGTGTACTGATGCATTCTAAGTTCGTCACTTTATGAAATATGTGCACATCAATAAGGGAAGCTTATATTTGCACACTTTTGAGATTCCAAAGCTTAAGTCACTTTTAAGTGTTTGTAAATGTACATTTATGTCACTTTCTGTCTTGTGTATTTTTAAACAATTATATTTCAATGAAATTGTGACCTCTCTGTATTAGATAATACATTTTAAAGTACAAATTGAACCCAGCTCAGTTAAAACCTATAAAAATCCACTATGGTGTTGTTAACAGAGGCTGTTTCCTTCATAATAGTTTCCACTCGTTTAAAAAGTGCAGAATGTTTTTTAAGGAAAATGTCAGTCAGCTATACAAGTACATTTTCATTTCACAGCCAAACATTTTTATTATAAAGTGTGAGAGGAACAAAACTACATTGTTTCAAACACGTTGTAATTAAAAAGAATAAACAGTTGGGATTTTCGCTTCATGTACATCAATGATGATTTCATACTTTGCATAATTTCTGGTAACAGCTGTGACAGTTGTTTTGTTTTAAACTGACCATCTAGTTAGTATATAGAATAAAAAGTTTGTCCTATCGGTTTCTGAAATGAAAAATGTTTCACTTCATTTTTTCTGAGTTTCATCTGTTCTGTTACACAAAGAAACAGTCTCATGTTTTGGGATGGAAAATTGTGGTTAATGTTTGATTAACCTTCAGATAAATTCAATACTTTTAAAAAAGGAAGCTACTGAAATGTGACGATGCCTATAAACAGAATCATGTCATCGCAGATATGTTGATTGCAGTTATTAATGTTAGTGTGTTTGATGACAGTGTGAAGGCACAGGTTCTCCACTCTTGTGTTTGTTGTGTTCAGGTGAAGAGATCTGTGTAATCGGCTGCGGCCGCTCTCTGTCCACATGCGCTCCGCAGATACTCCTCCACTCCAGACGAGCTCAGCGGCTCCACCTTAGAATTAAACATGGGTTAAACTCTGATTGCATTTACACACATACTAACACCCTCTCAATCCAACTCAAAACCAACCTACTGTGAGATGACCGGTATAATTACACACATTCACCTTTCTTCTGTGCCCCATGATGCTTTGTCTGAATTATGAGAGTAACTTCTGTTAAACTGTATACGATCAGTTAACGTTTCGCTGTATAAACACTAAGCATTTTCAAAAACTGGGTACTATGAGGTGACATTAATCTACTTCATCCTTCAACAGACTGTGAACCCCAAAAAGTTCAATTATTTCTGCAGCAGTATTACAGATGTGTTAAATGTCACTGTACTAGTATATGTGTCTGCATTATGTAGTAGACCCTATACGTTGCCTTAATCGAAAATGTTAATTAACTGGAACATTGTGTGATTTCTGTCATGTTGACAGACAATAAATTTTGTATTTATCTGCTTTAGAAACATTCTAGTGCACAATGAAATACAATTTTACAGCATCCATTTGAAAACAAGGCTGAGAGATGAGGATTTGGGGAGAATAACGAGATTCTTAGTGCATTCCAGAGAATTATTCATGGGCAGTGTTGGGCTCGTTACTCAAAAAATGTAATTTATTACTTGTTACTCCTTTCAAAAGTAATATTATTACTTATTACTTTCTGGCAACAGTAATTAGTTACACACTACTAGTTACATTACGTTTCCTTCACGCCCCACAGAAGTTGTAATCGGGTATCTTGCCCAAAATATTATTCTGAAATGTTACTAACAATATATTTCTGCTTCATCATTTGACCAAACATAAACACTTAATGGTGATTGATAGTGACTTTTAAGTAAAAGTGTTGTATTAATCTCATTAACTCTCATGTGTAGCTTGAAGCTAACTGCAGCTATAATTTCTCTATTACCCATATACGATTATATTTCATGATGTATTTTATCAAAAACAGCATAAGTTCATTAGAAAATGTTTTATTTTCTAAAAGATTTTTAATGCAATAGTAATACAATTTATATCGGGATCAGAGGGATGTGCCATGTAATGCCAGAGTAAAGTAATGCCACAACTTACACATCAGTGTTCAGATCATCTTTTCTTCTGACAAAATCAATGCAATGGCAATATTTACATCCGCTGAATGTAAGCTTTTCCATATTCCAAGCTTGCCTGCTGCTCTGGTGACTTCATGAGTCGTGAAAATTATTGTTGAACTTCAAATCAGCAGGGGTTGAGGCATCAAAAGTAACTAAGTAACGAGCTGTTTTATGGATGGTAACTGTAATATTATTACTGAAATCATATTAGTATTTAGTTACACTACTAGTTACTGCACTAGTTACTGTAACTAGTTACTGCCCAACACTGTTCATGGGATATAGTGTAAATTAAATCGGGAGAGTACAAATGTATAGGATATGTTGTCTTTCTTCATATTGTTACAGCGGAAATAAAGTGATCAGGAGGAAAAGAATGCAGTGGGTTGAAAAGAGACACAAATGTGTAATTAACAATCAGAATGTTGTACGGTATGTTTTGACTTTCCTTTCTTTTGTGTCTCGTGTATGGAATGTGCTCAGCGTGACCCAGATCTATTGAAATGTAATGACTTTACTCTGCAGGTCGGTTCACTCTCCGCCTATGACTGGCATGCATGCTGACATTTCCTGTGCTCATCATCGCCGTTTACTATCACATCTGTGGGTCACAGGAGCATCTCCTTTATTCCACATACATAAAGAACATCATTTATGGATTCACTGCAAGTGCTTTACATTTATACAGTGTTCTCTATATTTCATTCTTTTAAATACCTGTAATATAATTATAATAAATTTAATGTAACATGATAGGTCAGAGTTGAACATAACTAGTTCGACTGGCACAAATCCTCAAATGTGTGGAGACTTGAAAATGTAGAACCAACAATCAGTTCATAAATGTAAAAGTGTGGAGACACCTGTGAATTTATTTATGGTCTATTTTTTTCATGTAAATCTGGTCACACATTTGTAAATAATTATATTTTGTATTATATAACATGAATAACGTGAATTATTAGCACAATTTTGAATCACATTTTGTTGATCTAATAATATTAATACTGTTTGGACTGCATTTAACTACTGTATTGTGTTATGTACTAAAAATTACAAGTACATTTCAAATCTGAGTCTGTTACTATCCAACCAGGCCATTTTCAGTGCTGCTGTCATTAAGGCAAAAAACATTCATTTTCAATGATTAATTACAATGATAATATAATTTTTTATGAAAATGATATTAAATTAGAAAAATGGGAAAAAAGTGTATGTCTGAGAGCTGCCCTGTGCACACCCTAGTAAAAAAGTAATGTATTTAAAATATATTTATTTTATACTAAGTATAATTCAAATCTATTAACATATTTACTGGCATATCGCTCGAGACTTACTGATATAAAAATGATAATTAAACTTTATTTGGAGTACTGGAGTACACAATGCACATTTCTTAATATTAAGTCTAAAATGTGTTTTAATGTCACTATTGATGAGGATTATATGATCTTTGAATAATGTCCGTTTTTAAATGCAAGATATTTAAAATCTACCTGAAGTATACTTGCAATCGTTCCACTTTAGCACAATCAAATATACTTCAGTATATCTTTAGTTTAACTTCAGCACTGCTCTCGCACTATTAAAGTGCATTAAGTACAAAATTAGTTGTTCCAATTTGGCATACTTTAAGTATACCAGTTTAGTATACCAAAAGTACAATTGCAGGGTATTTTTATTAAGTACATAAATATGTAAATATATTTGTAATATACTTAGCATGAAATAAATGTATTTCAAATACATTTTAGTATATTTATTTTTCACTAGGGCATGCCAGAATCTTCTACTAAAGACAATACTTAAAGGTGTTTTTTTTTTGGAATGTGTGCACCTGAAGAAACGGTTTCGGATTCTTCTGCCCAATTGAACCCGTTTCCCCAGGACCAGTGAGTGCTGTCTAACACATTTACCTCATGATACTCCACCAGTTCACTGAGCGAGCTGAATCTGATCTGGTCTCCCAGCAGCATGTAGCAGTTCTCTGAAGCGTCAATCAGCAGGTGCTTGATTCCCTCAGTGGATCGGTAGGAAAGCACATATCCAAAGATCCTCTCGCTAACACACACCAGGAAGTACCCAGGCTCGCCCTCGTTCAGCAGCTCCTCTGCCTGTTTACGGGATATTATACCTGCAGGAAACATGAGATTATGTGTATGACAGGAAATCCAGCAGCATTCTGGCACACAGTGTTTATGCTGGATGAATGCAGATGGCAGCAACCTCTAGAAGTTAAGGTCTAGATTTAGAAGTTAAATTAACAAATGTGACCCAGGACCACAAAACCAGTCATAAGGGTCAATTGAGATTTATATACCATCTGAAAGCGGAATAAATAAGCTTTCCACTGATGTATGGTTTGTTAGGATAGGACAATATTTGGCCGAGATACAACTATTTGAAAATTTTGAATCTGCGGGTGCAAAAAAATCTAAATAATGAGAAAATCTCCTTTAAAGTTGTCCAAATGAAGTTCTTAGCAATGCATATTACTAATCAAAAATTAAGTTTTGATATATTTACGGTAGGAAATTTACAAAACATCTGCATGGAACATGATCTTTACTTAATATCCTAATGATTTTTGGCATAAAAGAAAAATCTATCATTTTGACCCATACAGTGTATTTTTGGCTGTTGCTACAAATATGCCCATGCTACTTAAGACTCTTTTGTGCTCCAGGGTCAAAAATATAGTCTGAAATTCTCACCGTGAAACCAGGGTGCGATCCGGCTCTGGTCGCGCTGGAATCCCGCTCTGAGTGGCAACTGTTCCTCCTTGAACCAGCGGATAATATGTTCTCGACTAGATGTTGACAGTGATCGCCGCATGCCACCCTTCCTGTCAATCACAGCACCACAGACATTTGATTACTCTCATATCTTTATTCCAATCCTGGATGAACCACCATACATCACAATCCCAGAAAGGATATTTAACATGGTCCTTCACATAGTTCATATTTGGTCTGTTAAACATCTTTTAATGTTTATAACAGGAAAATGTTAATCTTAAGTACTGGCAACACAACAGATGATGTGTTGAGGGGAAATCCTTGTGAACACACGTAATTGCACAAACAGTCTGCAGTACGGCATTCCTGAAATGAATATGACGCATGAATGAAAAGATGTGACATACAGCTATGATCAATATATTACTATTAATAGCTTTATCAAGAGAGACAGGCAGCATTCCAGTTTTCCCAGAGCTAAGGCATAGTCTTTAGTGAAGGTCTCTGCATGACTTTCTGATTACGGATTAATAGATTATATTATACAGATTATTATATTTATGTTACATGTAGGGGTGGGTGTGAAAAATATATATTTTACATCACAATACTGTAATCAATATTTTCACATCAAGATCAATATTTGAGTTGCATGCATATTTTTGTAAAAAAGCAGACTGACCAGCATTCAGAGCAAACCTGAATAATGAACATCGTTGCATTCATTCCACAATAAATCAAGTACCATAATTTCTTCTTAAATTCAAACTTAGGAAAAAAAGCCATTTGATTTATTAAATTAAATGAAATTAAATTAGTACTTTCATTCTCAAAAGACCCATTAAATTAATCTAAAGTGACAGTAAAACCATGTATAATGTTACAAAAGACTTCTGTTTCAAATGAATGCTGTTCTTTTGAACATTTTGTTAATTTAAGAATCCTAAAAAAATGTATTTCAAAATATTACTGTTTTTCCTCTATTTTTGATTAAGTAAATGCAGCCTTGGTGACTTAAAACCATTTTTAAAAAATCTTACTGACCCCAAACTTGAATGGTGGTGTCTATACTAAATATAAAGCATTGTTACATCATCACATCTTGACCCAGATATTGATATAATGTCTTACTGACAGGTTTCTGCTCATGTCCACCCCTATTCAAACATCCCCAATACTGTCTTTGTTTATATGCACATGAATTTAAGACAAAATTCAGTTGTTTTTTATCTGAACAAGACGACTAACATAATTTAAATTATCTGTAATTTCGACACTTTATTCAATTCAATTATATTTGCATGTCAAAATAAAATGGAAAGCATTTTTAGAGTGAGGAGAACGATAAAAGCATGAGCGTAAATCAGTATACAGATGGGTGAAAGCACCATAAGAGTCCCATGACCTTCATTTGGCCTTTGATTGCACCTAGTGTGCTGTTATCAAGAACATGAATGAGCATGAATAAGGTTCAATTACTGTCATAATTACACAATTACAACAAAAGAATTCAAATGTCAAGAGCATGCCTTTCCAGTATTTCCACGAGACCAGCAGGAAAAGAAGCAGCAGTTTACAGTTCATGAGGAATATGCTGATTACATCAACAGCATGTAAACATGGCCATTATGATTGATGATTATGATCTTTCAAACCACCAGCCCTTCTTTATTATTCAGTTACTGCCACACAAATCAACAACACTGGATCTGATGTGCAGCATATCACATGACTCACCGGCTGATAGCACTGCTGTTGTTTGTGGTGTTTCTGGGTTTGGGTTTGGGTGCAGGGTTTGGATTCGTGCTGCCGAAGGCCTTTGTCACGGCCGCTACACGTCCTCTTTCCAGAGCTTTAAATGAGCGCCTGCGGTGGTCCTCAATAGTCTGCTTGGCCAGAGATCGTCTGCGCATGTCTGCAGCTTTTGACTTCTGCACTGGAACCACATATGCAAAATCACACCGGTTATTCCTTTATTTATGCATGACTGAGAAAATAACAGCACAAACAGAACCACAGAGAACAAAACATCCCTTCTTAGACAAGAACTGTCATGTGTCAGCTCCTCTCCAAATAACAAGTTATTCTCAAGTCATTCTCAGTGATGATTTTCAGTGGATTCTTATTAGTGTAATGCAGAAAATAATAATATGTCACACTTTATCTTAAGGTCCAGTTCTCACTATTAACTAACTATTAACTGAATTTTGCCCTAACAAACTCCTAATTTGCTGTTTATTAATAGTTAGTAAGGTAGTAGTTAAGTTTAGGTTTTGGGTGGATTGAGGGATCCAAAATATGGTCATGCAGAATAAGGAATTAATATGCTCTTTATAAGTACTAATAAACAGTCAATATGCTAGTAATATGCGTGCTAGTTAAGAGTGAGAATAGGTCCTTAAAATAAAGTGTTATCCAATAATATATTAATATTTAAGATTTACTGTATACATAATTTCAGTTTCAAGTTTTATGCTGATTTAAATAGTTTGATTTTTTACTGATACAATAAAATATATTATTACTGTAATGAAAATAAGCATTGGCAATAACGTGAATTATTCTCAAAAAATAGTCTCAAAAGTATAACAGATTACAGAGAATAAGAATGAATTATTTCTAGTGCTGTCAAATAGATTAATCGCGATTAATTGCATCCAAAATAAAAGTTTGTGTTTACATAATATATATGTGTGTACATTGTGTATATTTATATGTATATATAAATACACACACATGTGTGTATATAAGAAATATATGTAGTATATATTTATATACAATATAAATCATATATAAATTAGTGCTGTCAAATGATTAATCGCGATTAATCCCATCCATAATAAAAGTTTTTGTTCACATAATATATAATATACATAATATATATGTGTGTATATACATAATAATGAATATATACTTGTATGCGTGTTTATTTACATATACATATAAATATACACAGTACAAACACATATATTATGTAAACACAAACTTTTATTTTGAATGTGATTAATTTGACAGCACTATTTTTTTTCTTGTAACAATAATAAGAATTTGGGTGGAAATTGTGTTAGTGAATTCAAAAACTTAATTTTACTTTTTTTTAAGTTTATATGTATCTTTCTGCCATTAGTGCCATGTTTTTGTAAGATTCACTCTATTTCTCATAAATACTGTAGATTACATATTATAAATAGTCGTTAAGTTCTAATTAGTAATTGATGAAATGTGTAGATTGTACGGTTGCAGTTTTCTTTACATGTCTTCTGCCACTCCTTGTCCTCCTCCTCACGAGTGTGTTTACTGCCCTGCACCTCCTTCAGACTTATATAAATCTGCTGTTTCCTCTCCTGCTCCAGCCTCCTCAGCTCCTCCTCAGCCTTACGCCTCTCCTCCAGCTCTAGTTTCTGACAAAGAACAAGCCTCCAGGTCAGTACAGACCCAAACATTTGCCTCTTCATTTGTTTAAAACAAAAGACGAGATGGGGAGCGCTTGTGTTTGTGTGACGGCAGTACCTTGAGTTCCTCCTCCGCTCTTCTCTGCTCCTTCTGCTGGACCTCTAGCTCTGACAAAACAGCCTGCTCCGGTTCAAGATACAGGCCTGAAAAGCGCTTCTCCAGCTCAGCCTCTTTCTTAGACCTGTGCATTTATAAGTGAAAACACAAAAACATGCAGGCCACTTGCATAGGTTATTAGAGTTATTGGAAATCATTGATTATTCACAGAACTGAACAGGAAATAGTTGCTATGAGGTGAGACTGTGAATGTCAATGTGAACATTCATAATAATATGACAGGTAAATTCCTTCATCAAGACATAAATGCAAAAATGAAATTCCTTGCTGTCTAGTATATACTCTTTATAAATGTATCTGAAGAGAAGCCAAACAAGCTTTTCTGTGTGTTCCATGACATGGAAATCAGGCAGCTATCAATCTGTGTTGGATTTAAGCCAATATTTCATACTGCTGTAATTTAATGTTGCACATAATAAACAGTTACTGTCAGTTTACTGTCATCTACCTCACACCTTATATTACACAGAAGTTTCTTCAGTTTCACTTTGCACATGGACGTTTTGCCCTTTAGTTGAGTTTTGTTATCTACAACACATATTGCATCATTGAAATACTGACCATTTGGTTTGTTTGGACTGATATACACCCAAACAGGCACTGATTATTATAATCTGATATCAGAAATGCCTCTAAAACAGAAACTAATATGCATTTTAACTTCTGTCCAATAGTCCTACTGAAAAGAACAACTGCATGAGGAGGAAGTGGCATTAGGAACACAGTATTAGCACACAAGCCCTGTGATGACAACATTCCATTAAACTGGTGAAATATTTAACTAGCGTTGACCGAATGGATTACTTTGCGGTTTATGCCAAGCAATACATTTTCAGAGTCAAAGAACAATTATAGTGCTATTGCTGAGTTTAATTGGATTAACTCTCAAAAGCTAAAACTATTAAAAACATTTGGTTAACTGAAATAAAGTTAAAATAAAATAAAATATGAAAAAATAGATGAAATCTTTGACTAAACAAAAATTAGAAATGTTGCCTTGGCAATTAACTGAAATAAGTTTCAAGTTGAAGAACTAAAATTACCAACTGGTAATAAAAAAATGAACTAAACTTAACTAAAACTAAACTAACACTAAAAATAAAAAACAAATTAAACCTACATAGTAATATGAAATTTATATATATATATATATATATATATATATATATATATATATATATATATATATATATATATATATATATATATATATATATATATATTTATGTAGGCTCATTAAAATTTCTGTGATGATGCAAACTTGAGTGGTTGCCGGGACTAATAAAAATGAAAAAATATAAAAATAAAAGCTATATTCAAAATATAAATAACAACTATAATAATATATAAATAATATCACAATAATACTGATTTTCAATGGTGATTCTCATTAGATTCTCATGATTTTTTTTTCAGTAATAGATGAAAAAAATACTGTAATACAATGATTTTTTCATTTAAATCATGAATCATGCATATCAGCATTAAAGGCAGTGCAATTAATAAAAAACATTATGTATAGCTACTTTTATAATTGAAATAATATATAATTGTGATTGCATTACATTAATAAAACTGTGAGTGTGACTGGTGTTGTTTAACCTGAGCTTCTCGGCCTCTCTCTGGGCCTGCAGGGCTGCTCTTTCGGCCATGATCTCGTCACAGATTTGATCGTAGGGTTTGTCATCAGAATGTTCTCCCATCACCCAAACCCACACATCGTCACACAGACCCTTCATCCACGACACAGTCTTTCCTGAAACTGCATTCACAGTGATGACTATGATTTTGTGGCACTCAGTGCCTATTAAATATCTAAGATTAGATTTATATAGCACAAAGCAATGTTGAGTTTCACCCAAAGTCACAAATGAGATCTTGTTAAAGTCAACATGAATTGTTGTTTGCAACCCATTTTACTTCCATAATAGAGGATATTTTTGGGACAAAAAAGGGTAGGACTTGATTATATTGATTGGAGAAAAAAGACTGAATGAGACAATAAATGCCTATTATGTAACATTATGCAATAATTTTAGAGGAGGAACAAGCTATTATATTTTGACATTTCTGTTTCTTTGAAATAATTCATGGATCAACAAATCATTAATAAAGACCTTAAATGTGCATTTAAAAAAGTAAAAAATGTCAGTTCTGATTTCATGTTGACTGTAATAGTTCTATTGTATCTTTTGGACTAATTTACTACCTTATTGTTTAACAAAGTACAAGTTTGGTGAAATCCAGAAAGTCATACATTTGTGACAGATCCTCTGCCCTGTGTATTCACATCTTAATGACAGTTAAGATTACCTTTTTTGACTTTAACACGTGCAGCTTCCTCCTTCCCCAGCTGCATCTCTCTTTCTCTCCATCTCCGGATCTGTTCTTCTCTCATCTTAAAGAACAGAATCTGTTTCTGTTCCTCATTCAGCTCGGCCAGCAGCTCCGGCTCGATGTACATGTCAGCCAATATCTGCTGCAGCATCTTCACGCCTCAGTAACACAGACAGAGCTCAAATAACTTCAGCAGAAGGGAATATCTCTCTCTTTGTCTCTGGGGTTTGGACTTAGGAACACAAAAGAAGATATTTTTGGTTTTGGTTCCCATTGACTTCCATTGTATGGGCCAAAAACAGCAACAACAACAAAGACATTTCTCAAAATATCTTCTATTTTTATGAAGAAAGCAAGTCATACAGAGTAAATGATGATGATTTTTTACATTCTGGGTGAACAATCCATGTCCCTTGTATTAAAAAAAAAAAAACTTAATAGGCTATCATAATAATTATTAAACTATAAAATGACATTCATCTAAACATTAAAAAAGATTTATTTTTTCATAGATATACAGTAGAACAGAAAACCAATTTTGCGATTAAAATGTGAACTACAGGGATACGACACGGATTTACTAAATGTCGCATATTTGAAGAAACTCAGAAATCTGATGTCAGTAGTGTTAATATACAAATGTAAACAAGGAACAAGAAGCTGGACAAACAGCCGTCAATCAATCAATGCCACATCAAAACCAGTAGCCTACTGACACACACACACACACACACACACACACACACACACACACGTGTGTGTTTCTGTGAATTGTGGGGACTTTCCATAGCCTTCTATTACTTTTACACTGACCAAACAATTTTTTCTATCCCCTAACCCAACCCTAAACCTAAACCTACCTCTTACAGAAAACCTGTTTGCATTGTTACACTTTGAGATAAAAATCATTTACTATTTTTAATATATTTTTTTCCCTCGTGGGGACCACAGGCCAGTCCCCACAATGTCAAAAAATTTCAGGTTTTACTATCCTTGTGAGTACATTTGGTCCCCACAATGTAGCATAAACAAGTACACACACACACTCACGCACGCACTCACGCGCACACACACACACACACACACACACACACACACTTACCTCTGAAGTAAGGCTTCACACACTCGTTACTCGCTCGAAGATCAGTGCAGCACATCTGTGGAGTATCTATGAAGAATCCAGATCATCTTGTAGTATATTAATCTTGAGTATAAAGCTTCATTTCTGTCAGAACACCTGACTGAACACCTGAGACCTGTACAGAAAGGTAAATGTCGAGTGAATACTGTGGTCATGTACACACCCTTTAACTCTTGCAACCAAACTGAGTTCCCTCCTACACCTGCTTCTTCCTCTGGCTACGTGTGAAAGACTCACTCAGCTGCATGAAAGCTGCTCTATATGCAGCTCTATTATATGTTTGCATTATCAGCGGTATTAGACCTCTCTCCAATACACACAACGCCGTCAATCACACATTTCTACATATTGCTTAAAATACTTTGTCTAATCTGACCCTGAAATTCTGTCATTAAACTAAGAAAAAAGCAGGAAAGATCATAACATAAATAAATAGGGCGAGGCCATTTCTCACACATTTGGCTATAATTTACATATTGTTTATTACAGCATCGATTAACAGATTTTGATGGGTTATGATTTGTGAAAGTTATGACAAACAACGTGCACTAGGTGGCGCACTTGTCACAAACCGCCACTGAAACTGCACGTGTTCGTATTTCTTGCTGTGTGCCATAAGATGTGCAGTTTCCAAAAATTAGGCCATTTTCAAACCTTACCTTCCAGACAGGCCTATGCAAAGTGCTTACATACACAAAACAAAATCACAGGGACGCAAAACACTTACAAAAATATCATTGCTTTTAAGGTAATAAGTTATTTTTATTATGTTTATTCGATTTTTATATCTAAATGTTAGTGAAAAGAAAAAAACAAACAAACAACCTTCCAGCCATGCTTGGGTACATCTTATTTTAAGGTGTCCTTGTTACAGTGTAATTATACATTTAAGTACTGAGTAATATTAATTAACTACATGTATTGTATGGTGAGGGTTAGGATTAGGGTGTGGCTTAGGGTTACTTGCATGTAATTATACATAATTAATTGTTGTTATAGTAGTAAGTAGCCTACATGTAACATGCAACAAGGACACCTGAAAATAAAGTGTTACCAAAAACTTTTATCAATCTGCATATGTGATGGACATCGTTTATGATCATCTTTGTATCTACTTTGAAGGCATCTTAAGTAAAACAGCTTCATATTTAACGAAGCATATTCAAAACGCTTGAACCAGGAGCGATGAGACCCGTTTAACAGAATACAGAAGTGTGTTGCGCATGACTCATATTGACCTGTTATCAAAATGAAAAACACTCCAAAATATAAGTGTTTGTGAAGTTCACATTAAATGAAGCAAAAATTCTGTTGCTTTTATATTAGTGACAATCAGTGCAGGTCATTGAGTCACTCACAGTATTGAGAGGAGTCTCGCCTCGTGAAACACAAAAACATGGATTAGAAATTACAAACGAGTAAACACAAAGTGATTCAAAGTAATACAGTATTAAAGATATGGTAAGTGGTTTTGGTTCAGGTAGGTCTGGGTTCATATGATCATATTCTTGTTATAATGACAAAGTTCTTTAACTTGACTTCAAAAAGCCATTTTCTTATTATTTCAACTATTTTAAAAAGACACAGTGTGTTGACAAGTAACGTAAATTTTTCAGCTAGATATATTGAATGTATTAACATATATTTTATGTCCTGTAACTGGCTATTATTATGTATTTAAACATTTTAAGAATCCATTTGCTTTTTTACAATTCACTGGACCTGGTATTTTTTCATATACAAATAGTACATGCAGTCTCTCGATTAATGAGTTCATAAAAAAACAGCAAATAATTATAAAATTTTAAGCATGTCACTTTGCAGGACACTGCTTGAAATTTCATTGCAACTATGTATGTAAGTCAGAGCTCAGCAATAAGACTTTTTCCCCAGCACAAAAGAATGATGCATTTATTTTATATTAAACAGATTTTTAATGCTTTTTTATATTTGGCAGAAATATCAATATTTTTATATTCCAAATTAAATGTTAAGTTTTGTTCAAGCTATTATTTACAAAGAATTGCAACAACCTGCTAATTATATAGAGCTATAAATGTAATCACAAGTCATTTTACAATTTTGACAAAATTCATGTTACGTTAGCAACATTGAAAACTTGACAAATCAGCAGAATTTGCAACAACAATAGAATACATCACAGAAAACTGAAGTTTGTAAGGTATTAAAATAGATATACAAGATCAACAAATGCAAACATTTCAGTGGCAATGCAGCTGGTATGAAATGGCAAGTGTCTGCTGTCAACTGGTCTAAAACTTGGTCAGCTGAGCACTGTAAGTGCAACATCAATCAATCAATATTTAAAAAAAAATAAAATGGAATAGGTATTTTACATAGAAACCAGGCAACCAGGCAATTTTTTTTATTTTAAGTTACCAGCTATGCACGGCAACATAAATAAATGATGCAAATTACTGTGGTACTGTTTATTGTATTACTATTTACTGCATTTATTTATGCAGTTGTTGCTGGGTTTTATTTTATTTATTTATTATTTCATTTATTAAGTGTGATGATTAAACAGATTTTTTTTTTATTTGTTAATAAAATTTATTTTATTTGTTTGCTCATTTATTATGGAACATCTTATGGTTCACTATGTAAAGGTACAATTATCCTATAGAGTGTTTTGTCAGAGTCTGGGATTGTCATTCATTTAGTTTAAAATTCCATAGTTGCTCAGAAACCTAAACAGAGTGTTACACTATCAGCCTGACAGTTTAGCCACATTTGTACATTACCCACTATTTACCACAATGATAGCATTTGTTCAGATATTTTTGAAAAGCAATAGTGTAGGTTTCAGGGAGAAGGCATTTCCTGCTTCATGCTGGAATGGAACTCTGTAGTTTATCCATGTTTATATGATGCTGTGATACTATCTCGCTGGGGCTTCATGTGGCCTTGGATGTTAGATGTATCAAGGGTGTAATTAGTAGTGATCCATGATGGTTTACATACTTGGGCCGTTTGATGTCAGCAGTGATGGGAGGTGCAGTGTTACAGCATGAGCCGATGGCTGGCTGATTTGTGGAGCAGATAGTGTTGGCTGGAAGGACAGTGAGGGCCTGTTATCACAGATAAACACCTTTCTAGAGATCAGGGCTAATTCACAGTACTGGACAGCACAGAGTCATTCTGAAAGCTCAACTGTACTGAAGTTTGGCTGGAGCTTCTGGTTGTAGTGCTTTTAGTAGATTAAGTCTTGTAAATGCAACTCCTTTACACCAGAGAACTGAGAGTTACTGAGAATGTATTTAGCTGCTATCCTACTGTATATGGCTGCATGTAAACTGTCTGTATAGTAGCTGAGTGTTTTAAGCAGAACAAATGGGCACTTGTTCACAAAATAGTGCAGGCAATCACTGAATATAGAGATGCACGATCATGATTTTTCCTGATTTTTTTTTACAAGCAAATGGGCTGATTCCAATAACTACTGCTGTTTTATATTAAGCAAGAGACAAAGAATGAAAGAGTGCATGAACAAGGTTTTTTATTTGCTCTATTACAGGCTAAACTGGCTTTAAACAAAAAATAGCCATTTGAAATTAGAGGCAACCACTGCATTTTAGACTGTTCATCACTGTGCTTATAAACACTTTAATAAGCATTATATGGAGGTAAGATGAATAGAAAAATCATCAAAACTTTTCTGAAGACAGTTACTTTTGGAGATGCATTCAGCTGAACTAAAACAAAAAATCTGCCAATTACTGTCCGTTTCCAATTGATGGTCAGTCAACCGGTGCCCCTCTAATTAAAAAGCTTCTCATTTTCATAATTTAAGGCTGTTATGTGTAATTTTCTGATGTTGGTAGTTTGACTTTTCAAAGAGCGTGGTGCTTTCAAAACATCAAATATGTTTGTATGAGTGACTCTGCATGTCAGCTTCTGCCCTTATCAGTGTTGCTGAGTTTTACTAGAGAAATAAGTAACCTGATCTGAAAAAACAAACCGAAAATAAGCAACCCCTGGTTGTGGGTGGCCATGTATTGATCGTGTTTATTCCTTGAACAGTTATAGTCTCATTCAGAAAGTCCTCCTACTACCCCGGCACGTTATTGAAGGAGCAATTGACTGTCTCATGCACTGAATTAAAATAGTGATCTTTATTTCCCTCAAAACTCATAAGAAATGTAAATGTATACTTAGATAGCCAGCCACTTTCCCTGGCTATCTAAATAATGTTTTATTTATAAATATACATTAATATGTATGCATTGATGGCTATGAATTTATTTGCAAAATTTCTAACTGTTCAATTAAAAGCAGCTTGTAATGACATAAATATACCAATCAAATTGCTTCAGGTATCAAAATAGACTGGTAAAAAAAAAGTTAGTTCAGTTTGTGGGTTCAGTAATGTTGTCAGTAATACATTTTACATACACTGCCCAAATCTATAAGCAACTTCTTGAAAAACAAGCCCAAAGTCATTATAATAAGTGGATTTGGCAGCTCTGGCCGTGAGTGGGTGGGGCTAACAGTTTGTCTGGCAGGAATAAAACTGGGGGTGGAGCAAAATTAAGTGGTGGTAAGGTAAGAGTGTTTGGGAGACATGATTGGAAACAATGCATTTAATACAGTATTTATGAAGTCCACTAAGTTCATTCTAAAGCTATAGTGTTGGGGAAATACCAGTTAAAACCCAAAGGACCAGGTGTTGTTGAATGAAGGCAAGGAGTCATGAGATGCGATTCAACTGAAGAAATTTACTGAAGAAATTGTTTGCAGTTTCATCAGCAGAAGTCAGCTTTAATACTCGCGATGGAGTTCGTGGGCCGCAGTGCCTTACATCTTACAGAAACCAATAATTATACTCTAACAGAGGATGCTAATTGCATCAATACATAGGTCAGCAACATTCTGATTGGTTATAAAAACTAGATAAACTTAGTTTCCACATATGGACGTAAACGCTTCAAGCATATCTCCAACTGATTGGGCAGACGTCAGCAATCAGGGATCATACAAGATAGGTGTCTTCCTTCCAGACACCTATTCTTGGTCAGGATGGCAGCAGCTGGCAGAGACAGTCTTCTAACACAGAGAGAGAGAGAGAGCTACCAGCACACACACATACACACAGAGCACTTATCAGAACTTCAAGGCTGCTTAGCCCTAGCTAGAATTTTATCAGTATGGTTCGTTACACACACTCTATGCAGTCATCATCTTAGAGAGTAGAAGTACAGAATAAAGCAGGATTCTTTAATATCTCTTAAGCACACACGTAAGTCTCAGATACTGACCTTTAGGGAAGGAATAGATCTCGGCATGTAAAGCACAAGGTTACACATTTCACTCTTGCTGCACTGCTCTAATGAAAGACCAACAACTTCTATCTATAATTATTATTATAGATGGCACCACTAACTTAAGTGAACCATTCAATAATCTAGGAGGTGAAATACTGATCCATAACTTGATTAACAGTTAAACAAGAAATATTAATAAAATAATTAATATCAGAAGAAAGGATATGTCCAGATCGGCATCCACTCCATCCTCTCCTTCAATAGACATACTCTACATTACTGTCCAAATACACACTGTGCAAGTACACAAATGCTTGTCCAACACATGGTGGTTAACAAAACTCAGAACTGGACTGTGGATTGGGGTATGTTTGTTTTTCCTAACCATAGTCATTGTTGGTTTTCTGACTTGGGGCTTAAAGCCTAACCACTATCCCAATAATCTTGTTTCTTCCAGTAGAAGTTTATATATGAGCAACCGCTCCATGTCACGACCCCTTAACAGAGCACTGGGCCACATTCTTGAGTTCAAGCAGATGGGAAGTAAGGTCAAAATTGTTGACATAACTAACCGCTTTAGATCTCAGGGAGCGACTGGAAGAGACGGCAGTTTCTCAGCGACTCAATGGATCCTCTGTGTGTGACCTGAGAGACCTCAATGTCAGACTCAGCTGTCCCTGACACCCTTAAAGAATGAGTGCTTGTGTCTGTGTCCAAACTGAAAGTGTTTTGAATAGTGAGTATTTTGTTATTATCAGAACATTTTCATCGCACAAAGACTGCTTATTCTTCACAGGTCAAAATAATTTTGTGCAGCAAAAGACAGAAGTCTATAGCTGCAGTGTCTGTGGCAGATTTAAGGCCATGGCACCAAGTTGAGCATCTGTTCTCCTAGTTTCTGCATCATCTGCAGCTTTAATCGATCGATTGAGCATGTAGTCGATGAGAGAGACCACTCTGATTGGCTGTTCAGTGTAACAAATCAGTGCGTAAGATGAAAGTAATTAAACAATGAAGTCAAGAGGGCACACACAGATGTTACGTATTATCTCTGATGATTTTCATTGGCCATCTGTGGTTTAATTTTTTGATTAATGAATGTAGACTACTGCCACCTGCTGATATGGAGAGTCATCTCCTTTCAAACAGATGCAGAATGCTAGTTGCCCATTGGCTGTAGTCTTTGTTGTGTGTTCAAGCACAAATGTTTTGCCCAGATGCAGGCGACATGATCTAAAATGTTTTTTGGTGTGTCTGGTAGAGTTTGGAGTAATGCATTTCAGGTAATGCTAGTTATGTAATCAGATTAATTTTTTTCAAGTAGCTAGAAAAGTAATGCATTTCTTTTTAATTTAAAAGAAAATATCTGAGTTACTTTTTCAAAAAGTAACTCCAATTACTTTGTTTTCCCATTTATTGACTGACAGCTCTCATGTTACCATGTTGAGAGAAATCGGGAGTGCAGAGGCGTTGTGTGAACATGATGTTACTGTAGTTTTAGACTAAATGTCAACATGAATTTAATCATCTCACTTGCACAAAAACAGATTCAGTATTCATGCAAACTCAGAATATGACACAAACCTGCGATAATTACTGTAAATATGTTAAATATCACAAATATCCTTTATGTATTTAATCCCATTTAATTACTGCTGACCTTTGGTGATCCAATTCAATCATACAAATAAGCAAAAGTGACTTTAGATAAACATAACATTTGTGTTTAATTTTTTTTGTGATCAAGCCCTATTGCATCCTATTCTTCATGCAATCCAGAATGGCAACACAGCTGAAAGGTTTCTTTCAGATTTTTGAATTCAGCCTGAGGCTTATTCATTTTACTTTTGGTGTGAAAGGGCTTGCATTTGCCAAAAATAGAACTTTTTATATTAAGAACAAACAAGCAAGCCCAGCCCAAATGAGAAAAATTAACACAAAAGTAAAGTAATGCATTACTTTCCATAAAAAGTAACTAAGCAATTACTTTTTTTAGGGAGTAACGCAATATTGTAATGCATTACGTTTACTGGTGTCTGGGCCTTTACATGAAACTAAGTTAAAGTATCAAGTTATACAGTGGGTACGGAAAGTATTCAGACCCCCTTCACTTTTTTCAATTTTGTTATGTTGCAGTCTGATACTACAATTGTTTAAATTCTTTTTTTTTCTCATTACTCTACACTCTGTCCTTTATAATGACAAAGTGAAAACAGAATTTTAGAAATGTTTGTAAATTTATTAAAAAGAAAAAACTGAAATATCACATTTACATAAGTATTCAGACCCTTTACTCAGTACTTAGTTGAAGCACCTTTGGCAGCAATTACAGCCTCGAGTCTTTTTGGGTATGACGCAACAAGCTTTGCACAACTGGATTGAGGGAATTTCTGCCATTCTTCTTTGCAAATCCTCTCAAGCTCGGTCAGGTTGGATGGGGACCGTCTGTTGACAGCCTTTTTCAGGTCTCTCCAGAGATGTTCGATAGGGTTCAAGTCAGGGCTCTGGCTGGGTCACTCTAGGACATTCACAGAGTTGTCCCTAAGCCATTCCTGTGTTGCCTTGGCTGTGTGCTTAGGGTCATTGTCATGTTAGAAGGTGAACCTTCGGCCCAGTCTGAGGTTCTGAATGCTCTAGACTGGGTTTTCATTAAGGCTATCTCAATATTTTGGTGCATTGAGCTTTTCTTCTACTCTGATGAGTTCCTCAGTCCCTGCCGCTGAAAAACAGCCCAACAGCATGAGGCTGCTACCACCACACTTTACTTTTGGGATGGTACTCTGCAGGTGATGAGAAGAGCCGGTTTCCTTCAAACATGATGCTTAGAATTGAGGTTCATCAGACCAGGTAATCTTGTTTCTCAGAGTCTGAGGGTCCTTTAGGTGCTTTATTGCAAATTCCAAGTGTGTTTTCATGTGTCTTCACTGAGGAGAGGATTGAGTTTGGCCACACTGCCATAAAGCCCAGATCGGTGGAGTGTTCCAGTGATGTTTGTCCTTCTGTAGGTTTTTCCCATCTGCATATATGATCATGGAGCTCAACTAGAGTGACCACCAGGTTCTTGGTCACCAGTCTAGACAAGCCCCTTCTCCATCAATTGCTCAGTTTGGCTGGGGACCAGCTCTTGGAAGAGTCCTGGTTGTGCCAAACTTCTTCCATTTGAGAATTATGGAAGCCACTGTGCTCTTGGGAACCTTCAGTGCAGCAGAAATATTTTTGTAGACTTCCCCAGATCTCTGCCTCAATACAATCCTGTATCTGAGCTCTGCAGGCAGTTCCTTTGACCTCGTGGCTTGGTTTTCGCTCTGATATGCATTATCAGCTGTGAGGCCTTTTACAGAGAGGTGTGTGCCTTTCCAAATCATGTCCAATCAATTTAATTTACCACAGGCGGACTCCAGTCAAAGTGTAGAAACATCTCTGCAATGATCAAGAGACATGGGAGGCACCTGAGCGAAATTTCAAGTGTTGTTGCAAAGGGTCTGAATACTTATGTAAATGTGATATTTCAGGTTTTTCTTTTTAATAAATTTACAGACATTTCTAAAATTCTGTTTTCACTTCATCATTATGAGGTACAGAGTGTAGATTAATGAGAAAAAAAATGAATTTAAACAATTGTAGTATCAGGCTGCAACATGACAAAATTGAAAAAAGTGAAGGGGGTCTGAATACTTTCCGTACCCACTGTAGTTGAATCAGTTGTGTCTGATTAAGGAGACAAATCAAATGTGCAGTGTTGGGGTACTCGAGGACCAGCATTGGTAAACAGAGTTAACCATGAGTTATTCCTAGGTCTAGATGAAATATGTGAGCGTTAGTGAGATCAGACACTGATGATGGGTGTTGGTTTTGGCCTTCTAGTCCTGTTCATCCCAAAGGTGTTCACTGAGGTTCTGGTCTGGGATTTGTGCAAGTCAGTCAAGTTCTTCCACACCAGACTCACTTCTATTTGGACAAAGTGATTGTCATGCATGAACAGAAAAGGACACTTGGATATATAATGTATTTAACAGACAAACACATAAGGGGTTCTGAGCCACACAATTCAGTCCATCCATAGCTGCAGTATTATACTGGCAAACTTTCACATTAGCACCACTCACTGATAGTGATGTAAAGAGCTGGAATAAAACAGCTGCATATTTTGTCAGTGACTTGGAAACCATATGAAACTGCCACTGAAATAGCTAGGACAGACATTCTGTGAACAGGAGCTTTCAGACTGAGTGGCTCATTGTATCGTCAGAGAAACACTGAGCATTTGCTAAAGTCAGCAGTGTCCTATCTGGAACAGAGCGAATGTGAGATAGCAGGTGCATTATGCAAATGTATTATCACCAGAACTAGTTCACGTAATGAGTCCTGATGCTCTTTTCACAGCTCAATCACAGTTTGACCCATTTCTTTATTTTAAGACAGTCTGTTTCTCAAATCATCTTCAGTCTCCTATCAGTAGCAGGTTAATTTCAAAAGTAGAATGTCCTCATTTTCTGAACTAAAAGGTTCTGTTGTAACCCAATTCATAATTTGAGGGCTAATTTTGATGTCCGTTCTGTCTCTATCAGTGTTTGGGAAAGTTACTTTTAAAAGTAATGCATTACAATGTTGCGTTACTCCCTAAAAATGTAACTAATTGTGTTACTTTTTATGGAAAGTAATGTGTTACATTACTTTTGCATTACTTTTTCTCAAATGGGCTGGGCTTGCTTACAAAACTGCATACTGAAAGGGTTAAGACAACACTCAACATTTTCAGGTGCCATATTAAATGCAGATGTTAATTTCAGTGTGCTTCTTTAGTAATATGCAAATACTCGTGCTAAGCGTTTATCTTGAATCTCCCATATGAGCACTGGTCCTGAAACACATAGCTCATAGTTATGAACACTTTTAATGATTTAACATGAACGGACAGACAAGAAGCTTTATCATTGTGAGGAAAACAGAGCAAATAGTCACATATTATAGTCTTACAGTACTTCCTGATATATGTTAAACCTGACGACTTAGTGGACAGAAGACATGCTGATGATCTGAACTGACTCTGTGCAGCTCTATGAAGCTCTACAAGGTTTTGTAGACAGCAGGATGCAGGTATGAATACTTTAATCTTTTTCATCACTGTTGAACATGAGCTTTGTCTTGTGCCATATATCACTAAATTCTGACGTAAGTTTAGAGGTGTTTTGGATTTTAAGATTACAGGATTCAGTGCCTTGCATTTCCATTGTTTTCATTTAAATTAGATATAAATATTTTGCAGGACTGTGTTGACTGCTTTTAATGGCTGCAGTCAATGTTCCCTTTGATTTTAGCAGTCATTTCCTGGACGTTGAGTTTAATAACAGGGGTGTCATGTGAATTTGACAGGTGCTGGCAACCATGAAAACACCCTGCATTTGTGTCTAGTCCATCAGGTTTGGGCTTTACAATGAAGCAGTAATGAGTTATGATTTATGCTGATATTGCCGGCCAAGCAAATGTCCTACTCTAATAACCTTTTCTCAGAACTTCCTGCTGTTTTGACAATGTTCCTACACAACTTATCTATGGCACAGCACTTCACAGCGCACAAATCCTAATCCTGTGGACTACTGTACCTTCATGCTGACTTCAGTTCCAGCCCTGCTCCAACACTCCTGCCTTTGTTTTTCAAGTAATCCTGAAGACCTTGATGAGCTGGTTCAGGTGGGTTTGATTAGGGTTGGAAGCTAGTGCTTCAGGAGCTGGGTTGGCCCTCCATGCTTTAAAGGGATTTTAACTGCTCCTCATTGAATTGTGATTCATTTCAGTAGAGTGCTGCAGGGATGACATATTTTTGTTGGCCAAAAACTGGAAATCAGTTGGCCTTTTAGCACTTACAGTCAGAGCTGGGTGGATATACTTACAAATTGTAATCTGTTACTGATTCCAAATTACATGACAAAAATTGTAGCTAGTAACATAATTTAGTAATACATTTTAGGTAAAATAATCAGACTACTTTTAAATTACTTTCGACCTATCTTGTTTTTCACATTGATTTAAATAGGATAATCTTGTATCATATTGATATAAAAATACAAACAATAAGAAAATATATTCCAACAACATGAAGTACATTAAACATTATATTATGTCTGTTTCCCAAACTGGGTTTGTGAAGGAACTGCAGGGGTTTATGAGTTCAATGAAAAGCTAATAATTAATTGAATCATTAAAATGATAAATTGTTAATTTGTAAATTTGTGCATTTTATTGTGTTTGAAAGACTAGCACCTTCCAAAGTAATACATGGTAAAGTAACCAACTGAGTGATAATTCAAATTAAAATCAATGTGTTCATCAGTATTTGATGCAATGTTGAAACACATCTTAAATCTGAAATAATTTTTGTAAATCCAATGGTCAAATGCTGTGTTGTCACCTGAATAATGACTGGTCTTTGTGTGAATGTCCACAAAACATGTAAGACTTTCTGAGTGTATATAAGCGGTAGGCTATTTTAGAAAGGAAAATTTAAAAACATGAAAAATTGCAATTAGGGGGAATCAATAAATTATGAATACATTATTGCTATTGTGTAAATAATATGTAATCATGTAATCCATTAAAAAAGTAACTGTAGTCTGATTACGGGTATTATAAAATGTAATTTAATCTAATTGCAAGTATTTAATTTTTGGAATCTGATTATGTAATCCAGATTACATGTAATCAGTTACTACCCAGCTCTGCTTACAGTTCCCTCGTCCTAAAATCAATACAATTTTTTTGAATGGGTTTTTGGTTAAATGCCTAAAAGTAGAAATACACTGTACAATTTCAGCAATGTTTTTGTTAAATACCAACTCTCACTGTACGAGTGAATTGCATGCAATGTAAAGCCAAAGCTCATGATTTACTGGATGTGCTCACACTATACTGTCCAATCATCAAGCTTCAACTTCACTACTCACACTATATGTGTGAAATGTGGGACCTCTCGAACCTGGAACTGTGTGGTTATTTATTCCAGGAAAAAGAAATATGCTTTACAAGGAGAATCACAGTGTGGTCATGGTTTAATTTCTGCTTTCAAGCAGGCCAGACTCAAAAAAACAGAGTCATACGACTCAGAAATCAGCTCAAACAATCACACAGTGTATGCCCATCTTAAAATAAGATTTGTGGTTAACACAAGCTCAAGATATTTTCACATTTTATACAACATAAAATACATCAGTTATAGCACCTTGTGTTTTTTTTTAAAGATTTTACTTAAAAATTGTCTTGAAAATTGCAGTTGCCAACAAGTAGTTAAATGAAACTACAGAGGTGGTTAAACACTTTTACAGCCTCTTTTTAGTTTGGAAACACACTCCTGCAAACTATTCTAACTCAAACTTTAAAGTAAACCCTTTTTGAAATAAAGACTGAAAGAGTTGTCAGAGGTTTAGTGATGGTGACATTGAAGTGATGGCGATTACTTAGGCTTCCAAATTTATGAAAGTTTTGTCAATTTGTGAAGATTATCACGATGAACAAATCATCTAAGAATTTCAATCTTTTATTGGTCAACAGAGCTTATTTTCTGCAATAATCCAAAAGCCAATGGAAAAATCCTTTTGGGTTTTTGTTAGTGGAACAAGGGTGATGCACACATTTTGGGTTGGTCCACACAAATACATCATCACTGCAGCACTCGATTCATCATAGTCTAATAAATCACGTTATAAATATTCTGCTTTGAAATAAACCATTTCTCCAACTGAATTTATGTGACAAAATGCAGTTTTTAATAAATGCAATTTGGGTGGACCAGTGCCACCCTGGCCATTATGCTCCTGGGACTCGATCCTTGTGAAATTTGAGCTTTTCAGAGCCCCTCGCACCCAACTCAGAAAGATTAGCCTCTCTTACAGGAAATAGGAGATCATCATCATGGTAAGACTTCCTTCCTCTGCGTCCAGCTGCAGTCATCCTCCAGGGCCCATCAGCGCCAGTCTCAAACCAGCCCACAGAAAGAGGACCCTCTGATTTACCATCTGGAGAGCCAGGGGTCGCCTAGACCCATCTGTTTAAAGAGGTGCACTAAAATATTAGAATATTAATTTATTAATTGTATTGACCCTTATTTGTATTGGATTACTGCACTCCTCAAGAAGAAACTACAGCTCTTCACTGAGAATCAAAATCAGGACAGCTGTCACAGTCCACACTAGATGGGACAGAATTCCCTAATTGGATTTTACGTCAAGGGAATTCTGAAATCATGAGCCAGATGAGTCATTCTACTTCACAGGGAAGCTCTTCCCCACCAGTGTACCCCAAACTCCCTTCAGCTGCCAGAGTGAGCTTCCTCCATCCGGACACTAACGTCAGGATTCCAGGGATCAAACCTAAACTGAGCCCGAAGCCCCTTGTTCTTCCACCGGTTCCTGCCATTCCAGTCATAACCCCCAGGAAACCGCAGCAGGTGCACACGAGCTGGGTGCACAGCGCCAAACAGAAAGAGGAAGCTGGTGCTCAGAGCCGGAGAGCAGAAAGGACTTCCTTTCTGTCTGCTGTCATCGAGCGGACCTCAAAGCTGTATGGATACACACCTGCACTGCATCCCAGCTCCTCCAGGGACACACCTGCTATGGAGTCTGCTGATATGACATCACATCTCGATAAGGACGCCGATGAGGCTTCAACACTGACAGGAGAAGCACAGTCTATTGCAACACAGACTGCCATGGTGCCATCTGCCAGATTTAGACCTGCAGTTCCTGTGAAGGTATATGTGCGTTTTTCTAATGCTGCTTGTCTGTTATTCATTCACTAGACTGGGAATTTAAATATGGTTATGTGTGTATCTGATGGGTTTACATTTATGCTGTTTTATGAAGTTTATTTATTACATAGAACTGATTCTGAGTCAGTGCTGTTTCAGACTGGTTTGATTGAAGAGAGCATCTTTAGGATTTGAGGATGCTGTGTAATGTTTGTCTCTCCACCCAGATGGGCTGATTACAGCTGATATCTGAATGCCATCTTTGCCATACCTCACATTAAATGGACTAGAACCAATTTTCATTTTCCTACTTTACTTTTTAAAAGTTGGAGAATAGTACAATGGCCCTAAAACCTATTTGGACATTTAATACATATTTAAAATGAGTGAATGTAAATGTAGGGAGAAAATATCAAGATAAGTGCCAGAGTTTGTACAGTTTGTGGTCCCTCTAAGGACACTTGGGTGAACTTGAGTGGATCTTCATACTGTCACATGTTGGTTTCCGTTTAGTTCCTGTTTGCCCTTAATTGGTTTGTTTCCTGTCATTAGTTAATTACCGTTCAGTCTGTTCACCTGAGTTTTAATAATAATCTCGTTTGTTCCTTGATTTCCCTGTCTTTATAAGTCCTGTGTTCTCCATTGGTTCTTTGTCTGCTGTTATATATGTCTTCCTGTGTTCCTATGTTGCATTCCTTGGTGATAGTGTTATTAAAAGACTGTGTTTTTGTTCTACTCCTCGTCTCTTCGCTCCTTGCTCCCAGTAGAGTGTGACACATACATGCACTAAAAATCACCAAAACACTGGTTGATTAAGCATTTATTTGATCAGATCACTTGCCTTGATATTTTGTTTTCTAATGTTATGACTTAGAGTCCACATACTTTTTTTGGGCCCACTGTATTCTATAAAATAATATTCATGATAGAGTAATGTTCAAAAACATCTGTGTTTTAAGCTACTTAAAATAAAGTGTATCAAGATTGTACTTAAGTGTACAAGTAGCTGTGTAACAGACAAAGCCTGTTACATATGTGTAACAGTAGCTGCCTATTACATCTACATAATTACAAATTGTAAGTACAGGCTGTTCCATAACTTAGTTACATGGTAAATACATTTTGTTTCATCTAAGTACAACGGCTACTACTAAGTACTTAATTAGGTAATTACTCTGTATTATGACACCTTAAAATAAAGTGTTACCGACTTTATTTTAAGGTGTCCTTGTTACATATGTTATATGTACCTACTATTACAATAACAATAAATTATGCATAATAAATTACATGCAAGTAACCCTAATCCATCCTAACCCTAACTATATAAGTACATGTAGTTAATTACTATCACTCAGTATTTAAATGTATAATTACACTGTAACAAGGGCACCTTAAAATAAAGTGTAACAGTTTTATTTGCTTCTTTATTATTGTTATTAACATGCTTTAAAAATTCTTTCTTACCAAAGCAACACAAACATCACAGCAAAAAAAAAAAAAAAAAAGTAGCACAGAATTATTTAACTAATACCAGATGAGCTGAATCACGAAAATAAATTACCAGAGGAAAAACAGAGACACAAAGAGGTGGTGATCAATCAAATACTGATCATTATTTTATCCAAGCATCATATAGTAAGATATTCATGTAATCAACATGCCCTACTAGTATATAGAAACTATTATCGCTGTAGTTTCTTTGGGGTCTTCAAACAATATTCAATGTTCAGTTTAGCAATATCAAACAAGCGCTGTTGAAATAAATCTCAGCATAAAGATATTCAGTATAATGGCACAGTATACAGTTGCGAATGTGATTCTTGCCTTTAAAAATGTTCAATAAACAAGAATTTAATTTTTAAATTATTAAATGAGTTAGGCTATTAAAATTTCAGATAAAATGTGGCCAGCAAGTTTAGATTTTTTTCTCTCTGTTAATGAAAAAGTCTTCAAATAAACTAAAGACTGTCATCATAAAACGCCCTACAGTCCATTTTAAAGGAAAGAAAAGATTCATAACACGAACAGATCAAGGTCTAAAATGAATCCTTTTGCCACAAAAACATTCTAAAAAGACAAGGGACAGAACTACAAGTATAAAACAAGGAAGCTGAACTTTGGGACTTTTTGATGATTACAAGTTCATTTTTGAAACTCTTTTACATATAGCCTACCTATAGTTTTATATTAAATAAATATTATTTTTTGTTTGTATGTATAACTTCACATTTCCTTTTAACATTTTTTGTTTTATGTTCATAATTGCATATTTCTGCCATGCATCTATCAGAAGTGTGACTACAGTAAAAAAAAAAAGTATTTTTTTTTAAACAATTTTTGTGTTAAGCAGAGTCAAGCCACTTTTCATAATCCAAGCAGAATGGTCTTAATTACCTAAATAATAATAATAATAATAATAATAATAATAATAATAATAATAACAGCAACAACAATAATAAAGAAGCAAATAAAATGGTTACACTTTATTTTAAGGTGTCCTTGTTACAGTGTAATTATACATTTAAATACTGAGTGATATTAATTAACTACATGTACTTATATAGTTAGGGTTAAGATGAATTAGGGTTACTTGCATGTAATTTATTATGCATAATTTATTGTTATTGTAATAGCAGGCACATGTAACATATGTAACAAGGACACCTTAAAATAAAGACGGTAACACTTTATTTTAAGGTGCCATAATACAGAGTAATTACCTAATTAAGTACTTAGTAGTAGCCGTTGTACTTAGATGAAACAAAATGTACTTACCATGTAACTAAGTTATGGAACAGCCTGTACTTACAATTTGTAATTATGTAGATGTAATAGGCAGCTACTTTTACTCATATGTAACAGGCCGAGTCTGTTACACAGCTAGTTGTACACTTAAGTACAATCTTGATACACTTTATTTTAAGTAGCTTATGCCTGTGTAATATTCTGTAATTTTAATCTAATTAGAAAGGTATTACATGTATATTAACTGTGTACTGGTGGGTTAAATCAAACTAAGGTGCAGCTGGATAAGGTGTAGAGTATAGATACACATGAAGTACACTTAAGTACAATCTTGGCACACTTTATTTTAAGTAGCTTAGGTCTGTGTAATATTCTGTAATTGTAATGTAATTAGAAAGGTATTACATGTATTTAAGCTGTGTACTGGTGGGTTAAATCAAACTAAGGTGCAGCTGGATAAGGTGTACAGTATAGATACACATGAAGTACACTTAAGTACAATCTTGACACACTTTATTTTAAGTAGCTTATGTCTGTGTACTTACATTTATAATTACGTTGTATAAAGTCTGCAACACATATATGTAACAATCTTTTGGTTACATAAGTAGCTGTGTAACAGACTCAATCTGTTACATATGTGTAACAGTAGCTGCCTATTACATGTACATAACTACAAACTGTAAGTACAAGCTGTTCCATAACTTAGTTACATGGTAAATACATTTTGTTTCATGTAAGTACAACGGCTACTACTAAGTACTTAACTAGGTAATTACTCTGTATTATGGACACCTTAAAATAAAGTGTTACCATAAAGTCTTACCATTAAAACTTATATTGACCACACTGTTTTATTTATATATGTAGCCTAAATAGTAATACATTATTTATCATTATTGTTTTTGTTTTATAATAGATACAGACAAATATTCTCACATTGGCTAGGCCCATAAATAGTTGGTATCATAGAAAATCCCGGATATCCTCATGAAGATTTCACATCTGGACTTAAAACAGTGTCATGCATGATGACGTCTGAGATATGAACATGGAAAACGTGCGCGCGCGCGCGCGCGCACACGCACACACACACACACACACACACACACACAGGACTGTACCAACTGACACTAGACTGAGGGGACGACAAACATCAACACACACACACACACACACACACGCACAGACAGCGCTGCTCTTATAATGAGCTGAAGTAAATGACAGTGATGCTCAACATCCAGCGTTAAATGACCGTTGGTGAATGTCAATCATTCTGTCGGTGAGTTTCATTGTTTGTTGTTGTTTCATTCAGGGTTTTGCACGATTTAGCGATAACTCAATTCAGACGCTTTCACTTCTTCAGTATGCTCTGTTTTTGTGTCACGCATTGTTTCATTTTAAGTCGTTTTATACACAATTGTGTGTGTTTGGTAGTGTTTTGGTTTATTAGCTGCAGTGCTCGTTCACATCTACATTAGTAGTGAAGCTAACAGACTTTAGCACACAAGGGGAAAAATGAGGGGAAACAAATAAATGAGATTCAAATAGTGATGATGATAATAATAATGGGGATGAAGAGAACATATTGCGATTCTTTTTTATTTCTACTGTTTTTCTTTGCTACGTCTTCATTCAGGACGGAGCTTTATTGTTGTTTTCTGGCTAGCGAGATGAAGGATGATTTGGTATCCATGTGATGTTATAACAGTGTAACTACTAGTGTAATAACAACACTAATAGTGTAAATCAAATCAGCAGAGCTGAAGTAACAGTGCTGAGTTACCGTCAATACAAACATCTCTGTTCAGGCTTTGTGTTCATTGTCTGCTGATGTTTGATCAAACCAGCCAATCAGCTGTGTGATTCATTGATATTTGGTCCTGTAGGTTTTGCTTGTAAAGCTACAGTACTGTCATGTGTTATTACGGCTTCAATGCTGGAGGTTTATTGTTTTGGCACAGTGGTTATACTGTATTTTGAATGAAATCTACCATCTCTTCATTAACCACTATAGCACCACGTCTTGGAAAATATGGATTTTGTCTTAACATCAGCGTTTGGTTCTTACAAAAGTTCCATGACATTACAGTTGTCTTGTGCACATGACTAATTCAACATTAAATACAAACATGTACTCTGATTATGCTTACAACAATGCTTAATAATGAAGGTTTTTACACCTTTAAAAGTGGATTTTTGATAGTAATCACCAGTGTATGAAAATGTGGGTAACGCATTAGTATAGGGACAAATTCTCTCTATTAACTAGTTGCTTAATAGCTTACGTATTAATAACATATTGGCTGATTATTAGTTCTTATAAAGCACATATTCTGCATGACTATACTCTACATCCTTAATCCTACCCAATACCTAAACTTAACAACTACCTATCAATAAGAAGCAAATTAGGAGTTTATTAAGGCAAAAGTCATAGTTAATGGTACAAGAATTGTACCTTAAAAAAAAAAAAAAAAAAGTGTGACCAAAATGTACTTAATGCTGTGAACTGTGCTGATATTTATGAACGACTAAAAACAAAACAAAAATTAAATGTTATTAAACATCAATAAACTATTTAATAATCAAATCATATTTGTGGCAGGAATGTTGTCTGGTCCTGAAAAAATTCAGTAATGCTACAAAATAAGGTTCCATTTGTTAACATTAGTTAACTAATGCTAAACCGAGTAAAAATTAATACACTCTATACTGGTTGATTTATCAAAATATCCCAGATATTTAATAAACAAAGAGTCAATGGACAAGAAAGTGTAAGCATTGGAGTTGAGCGTGTGGGCCTGTTCCTGTAGTTCTGCAACAGTATTGGGCAAGATTTTGCTGTGTCAGAGGAATTTGTACGCTCTTGCATCATGGTCTCTGGTTACATGCCACAGTTTTTCCCTTCATTTAGATATTGGTCATTTAGCAGATGTTTTCTCATCCACAAGCAACTGACAGTATCCTAATAAGAAGACAGACCCCATGGAGTAAGCTGTAGTTTAATGTCTTGCTCAGGGCACAGTGGTGATTGACGAGCTCAATAACTCTGCAGTCAGGGTGCACGATTATGACAAAAATCATAATACTTGATTATTTCCCTTGACATTGTAATTACAATTTAGAATTGATATTAACAGCAGCAACCACATGTCATATTTTTATGTAGCTTCACTTCTAAAACAAACTGAGAAATGTATTCCTGAATTAATTGTGTTCTGTTTTTAAACATCAGCAAATCAAGACAACAACTTAATGGCCACCATGAAAAACACCATGAAAAACAAAACTGTTATTTAAATATTGAATAAACTGAATGAGCAAAGAAATGACACTATGCTAGAATGTTCTGTTAGTCTAGACTGATGTCTGGTTCACCAGTGCTGTTGCATTGTAGCACACACCGTCTGTGTGCAGCACGATTTTTCTGTCCATGTGTGTATTTTAAAAGGACTGTTTACCCCAAAATGAAAATTCTGTCATTAATTACTCACCCTAATGTCCTTACTATGTTTCTGGGTCTGGAAACATTTCAGTTGCGTTGCTGTCTATGGAGGGCCAGAGAGCTCTCGGATTTCATCAAAAATATATTAATTTGTGTTCCGAAGATGAACGAAGGTCTTACGGATTTGGAACGACATGAGGGTGAGTAATTAATGACAGAATTTTAATTTTTGGGTGAACTATCCCTTTAAGAGCGACCCTATTTTTTTCTTTTTGAATTCACGTGACCCATATACTTTATTTATGTATTACCTGGAGATGACTTGGAAAAACACATATAAACCATATATTGTAACAATCGTGTGTTGTCTTCACGTGTCATCAGTCAAAAAATTTTCTGCTTTTTATTTAGCTTAGCTACAGCGATAGCTGGATGCCTTATTAGGGCTTTCCTGACGCGGCATCTATATTTAGGGGTTTCCTGACACGTCACAAGTATATATGAGTCCGTTTTGGAGTCGCAGCATGAGAGCGCCCTCCGGCTTTGAGTATGAATGAAACATATTGGTCCTTTTGGTGCTCCCTTTATTATCACTGAAAAGCAGTCACTCATTTCAGTTTATAGCGATCTCAGAAAAGTCCGCTAATCAATTAATCTCTCTACACGGCACAGTTAATCTCTTATTTACATCGCGTCTAAACTTTGTTCATTATAATGAGAGGATTCGTGAGCTTCCAGAACTGAACAAAAACTCTGGCGTTTTGAGCGGTGAGTGGATTCTGATTAACTGAAACGCCTCTGATTGGCCATTGCTCTCCAGAAATCAACAGATATGTCTGTGATTGGCTACAATGTTCAACACTGCAAAAACAGAGCGCAAACACAAATACACATTGGATTCTGCTGTGAGGCGGCTGCCGCTTACTTTCGTTTTGTTGTTTATGTTTATTTAGTTATTAAAGTTAAGTTTGCCGGTTCCCGCTTCCTTCTTCCCTGAGTCTTGAACTTTTTTACATACATACATTTTCCTTAAATCATCCTGGGGACCAGTGTTGGGAAGGTTACTTTGGAAATGTAATAGGTTACAGATAACAAGTTATCCTATTTAAAATGTAACTATTTCAATTACTTCATTAAAGTACTGTAACGTTACATTTGATTACACTTTGATTACTTTTCTAAATTTCTAGCAAATGTTTTAATCTGTTAATCATTTTCATACATTTAAAGCAGGAAGGATTAACTTTACAGTAGTATTCAACACTGATTACGGTCAGACTTTCAAAATCCTTCTTCACTTGAATTAAGATTATAATCATTTAATTTTAAAGCACAGACACCACAAAATCAGACTTTAGCACCCCTTTTACTTTGATATTGTTAAAAACAGATTTAAAATCATAACAAGAAACTGTTTAGTAGTTTTGATACTGTTTTTGAAATCAAATCTTTCCACAACTATGACAGGAAACACTGATATCGAACAATGCTTTGGAAAAAACAGTCAATCTTTAAAAAAATAAAGTAAACACATAAACCCAAATAGGAAATAAAACAGTTATCGAATTAGCATGTGTACTAAACTCCTGAAACACTGGCGTCTTATATTTTAGAGCAGTCAATTCAGTTTGGGAAAGAAATCAATCATATCTGTATGTGTGTGAAAATATTTAGATGTAACCCCCTTTGTAACTGTTAACATTTTCATGAGTAAAATTACACATTTGTTCTCAGTAACTGTAACAGAGTTACATTTATTTTGTAATTAAATTACGTAATTACGTTACTTGTAACTAGTTACTCCCCAACACTGCTGGGGACCCATTTTTTAAGTGGGTCACGACCCAGGGTTTGAAAACCACAGCACTAGGTATTGTGCATGTGCTTGCTCAACAGGACCAAGTGGAATGTGGAACACAATACCCAGCCCTTAATTGTGCAGTCCAATACTTGAGTTGCAGGGTTTTCAACATTTGACCTTTGGGTTACTGACCCTTCAGCCATTAAGATACAGTCATCTGCCTAACCAGTGGCTGTTTATTTTCATGCAGTTACCGGTATATATGTGGTCAGATAAGTGCGGCAGGGCTGCGGTTGTCCTGAGCTGAATCTTTGGCAGTGGGTGGAAAAGTTTCCACCTTTTTCCTAGCAAATGTTTCCAGTATTTTTCCTTACTGTGAGGTCTTCAGAGCATTCAAGGATCTTCATTGACTGATTGCTTTTTAATGGAGTTCTTTTTGTCTTTCATCTGCGTTTGTGAAGCCAGGCATAAATATCCCATTGAATGGAGTTGACTTTGCTGTCAGACATTTATTCATAAAACGCTTAAACTGGAGGATCTTACCCCCGGTTTCACAGACAAAGCTTAAGCCTAGCCCTAGACTAAAATGTAAGTCTGAGCTGTTTCAGCTGAAAGAAACTTGCACTGACTGATCTTAGAATATATCAGTGACTTTGTTTTGTCTCAAAAAGCACACCAGTAATGTTTTTTTCTAAGCACATTTATAAAAATTACTTAAATGTCCTAATTGAACTATGGCCTAATCCTGGCTTAGTCTAAGCCCTGTCTGTGAAACCGTGCCATAGTCTTCTAGACAGTTTAATACAGCAATAATAAAGCTCTGGTTACTTAGAATAATCTCACATGGTGAGTAATGTAATCTGATTGAAGAACACAATTTGTACACAGTTTGTGTTGGCTGACCATCACAAAAAAGCATCCCATTGATTGAGTGGTCATGATGTGTGATTAGAGACGTTGATAGACACTATTTGAAGAGAAGTGAACTGAGCTGGACAATGACATCACTGAATCAATGAAGAACTGACTTTAACTGAAAAACTGTTTACTGTTGTCGTCTTTTATTATCAACACACCTTTTTCCTGTTTGACACTGTAAAGTTGCTTTGACAATCTGTATTGTATAAAGCGCTATAAAAATGAAGGTGACTCGACTTGACTTCTGCATTAAAAATTAATGGCAGACAAATTATGAGAATGATATGAATTACTTTTGACTTCATGTTGATTTATAAGCATTGTAAATTATTGAAACTTCTTGCACATCAAGAGTTTTATCTGATATAATCAAACTATCTAGTAAGGAATATTAGTTGACTCTTAATTTATTATAAAGACAAGTGTCTGAAAACAGGGGGTTTACAGAGATAAAGTAAGTCGTGTGATCATACAGTCATGTGACCTCTGCATGGCGACCACTGTTACAACAAACACAAGTACTACTCATTTCTTTAGGGGAATTTTTGCTAATAATAAGACTGTGGGTAGTTCTACATGAAATGCTTTTGCTATTTAAAGTTGTAAGGAGTGTGACATCCTATATATAAATATATATATATATATATATATATATATATATATATATATATATATATATATATATGTTTTCATGAGCTCATATTAATTTGAAAAATGGAACTACATGGAATATTTGTATTTAAAACTTAAGGTAACTTTAGTATAGGGACCGATTCTCACTATAAACTAATTGCTTATTAGCATACCTATTATTAACATATTGGCTGTAACAACTACTTTAATAACTATTAATAAGCAGCAAATAAGGAATTTACTGAGGCAAAAGTCATAGTTAATGGTTTGTTAGTAGCGAGAATTGGACCTTAAAATAAAGTGTGACCAAAATTAACTGACTATTGATAATTAAGAGCTAAAGATTATTAAAGAAAGCTTTAAAGAAATTGTGAGCAGTTCAGGATCTAAAATGTACACTTGACCTTATAATAAATTAACAGTCAACATGCACTTTACTAGATGATGTTTGATGTCAGATAAAACTCTTACTCTGATGGCATAAAGGCTGAAGTTTTGCATGAGTTTGTGATCACAACACTTATTTTAATTGTATTTTGATGGTAAATTCCAGTTGGACGCTCTACCATTTTCAATGAAGTAGAAACATGAACCGCGTTCTGCTGTAGCTCTTAAAAATACTCAGTAATAGCGTGTTATTCCTCTGTTTTCTGAGAATAATTATCATGTTAGAAAACTGAAGATCACAGGCCGACTTGCTGTCTGTGTGTCTTAAATACCATGTTTTACCCTTGAGGGCAAACCTAGGACTGCTCACTGTAGTGAAAAATCAGGATTGTCAGAATTGGTTCATCTTCATGGTTGTTCCCAGTTCAACTCCATGTTGTGAGTCTCTTGTCTTAAAGTGACCAGATCATTTTTTGGTGCCCAGTCAGGCTTTCTAACTTCAGCGTTCCTCAAGTCTTTTATTTTTTTAAATGCATTTGTTTCATGTTTTTCTTCATATCCGTAGTAGCCTGTTCCAGGAATGATAATGAACGCTGTGTTTAAGGAGGAGCACACTGGATGTGGCAGGTGGATGACATAAGCGTCCTAAAATTAAACACATTGGTTTCTATGAAAGTATGCATTGTGCCACCACCGTTTGGCATCCAAAAGTAGTGCCAGCTATGACTTCTGGGGCTGCTCAAAATTCTTCCATGCTATTGCCTGCCAGTCACATAGTTTTCAAGTAAGTTCATAGTTTCCTAAAACAAAGCCTTCAGAAATGGTTACCAAGGGACACACATAACAGAAGCATAGAAGATGCATTGAGTATAGCCTACACAGTTTTTCAGTAACAAGTGTGTGTTTTGACAGCGTGAGCAAAGCCTAGGCTACATACAGATACCTTTCGTAATAAATGTCATCATTGCTAATCTTTCAGTTTTGCACAGTTGCACTGTTTTACACCAACTGTGAAGCTCATCAGCGTCACATTGTTAATTTTTGAAGAAGTGCAAAGACGTTTGTGAACGTTTTGTCTGCATGAAGTGCTCTGTGTGCGATACCTGTGCCATTTCCTTCACATTGTCATATGAACAATCAGTCAGTGTTACTGATACCATGAACCTTGTTATGCAAAGCAATTCTTGCTTCAACTGAAGTGAATTCAATTAAAGACTTGGTTCACAAAATGAGTCAAATATTAATTCACAATAGTCGGTCTGACAGATTAATTCATTTAAGGATTTGTTAGACTGATAAGAGTCATAAGAGTCATTTCATCATGAATTTGAATCTACAGTGTTTGTGTTGTGGATCAAATAAGAATGTTGATAGCAATGTACTGTTATACATGTAGGTTTCGTGTGGTTTTTAAAAAATTACGTTCATTAAATTATTAAAATATGGTAAATATTATATACTATTTAAAAATAAAATATAAAAAATTGTTTTTTTTTTCTCCAGATATCCAAAAATTATTACTTATGAATATCAAGTGGAGTTGCACCACATGACATTTTACAACCTGATTAACCTTGTCTCAATATGAAAAGGTCAGTTTTCTTTGACTGGGCGTGCAGTGGTATGCACTATGATATCATTTCCTGTTTTATATTTTTGTTATTTATTTGTTTTTGGCATGTTGTTTGCAGTGGTTTGCACATTAGGACATTTTGAGCAACTCAACGCTGACAGCATTCTATTGCTGTGCCTAAGAATGCTGTCTGAGTAGCAGTGTTGAATCCGAGTCCAGTGTCGAGTCCTAGTTTTTAATCAATTGAGTTTAAGTGGTAGACGTTTATTAATGTCTTTTCATATTTATTTTATGTTGTTACTTTTTTTAATTTTATTTTATATTACACATGACATGGATTCATCTGTACTCTGAAAAATTTCTGCGTCCAAAATATCCAAGTCTGAGTCCACCTAAGTCCACCCGAGTCCGTACAAGTCCAAGTTCATTCACAATTGCAGTCCGAGTCCGAGTTTGAGTCCAAGTCCCGAGTCCGAGTACTACAGCTCTGCTGAGTAAAATCTCATGAGGTTTTGAGATACAGCCGTAACACAATAATGGGAAAGCTCAGTGAGTTTTCTTCATAAATACTGCTGGAGCATTGCATTCATTATGCACAAAACAGTTTGAATGGATTAACATTCATTTTTATAATCTTATAAGCAGATAACATTTTGTACTAAGCATCCTGAAAGGCAGAGATATCTCTTAGTGTTTCTGTATCTCCGATCACAACTGACTAGAAAAGGGGCATCATACAGTGACCTTTAAACAGATCAGCTCCAGTCCTCAGTGGAGATCTTGGACTAGTCAATAACTGGATTTCCTGATGTCTTGACTCAGGGAACATGTCAGGAACAATGTCATTAATGGTTTCCCTCCATTAGATCTGACTTAAAGCTCTGAAGCTGCCATTGGACTTTGAGCTTGTTTTATAGATGGTGTCTGATAAAGATGTCTGATTCAGAGGGCTCTGTCTCTGATGTTGAACTCTGATCGTAACAAACAAGGGAAAACAGGCAAACCTAAGGTCAGATTTTCACTAAGGCTGACTTCTCTTGTGAAACTGAAAGCGGACACCGTTTCATTCAGCTCTGAGTTCAGTTCCAGTAATTCCACATGCTCGTCATGTGGCTAGAGTGCGGTCAATTACTTGTCAGCTACAAAAGACACTAGTATTAAAAAATGAGCCCGTTTCTGGAAACAGAAACATTCCTGAGCCGCCTGGAGCAAGTCATAGCGACCGGCCTCCTGCGGGAACTTCAGCATGATGGGCATGAATGCTAGATTCACACAGACAGCCTGACATTCATGCCACTCGCTGGATTTAAAGGAACAGTTTACCCTGAAATGAAAATGATAATTTACAGTCAAAATTGCTCCAAACACATATGACTTTCCTCTGTGGAACTCAAAGGTAGATGTTTAGCACAGTGTTCACGCTGCTCTTTTCCATACAATCAAAGTGAATCTTGCCATGCATTTCAAATCTTCTGAAGTCATATGATCTCTGCGTGAGAATCACACTGAAATAAAAGTGTTCATTTGCATTTCTAAACTTGTGTGTTGTGATATAGCATCATTGTTGTGAAACCTGCTGCAATTTTTTTTGAATTTGAATGTAACAGCAAAATAGACGTGAGAGGTGTGGAGGAGAGGAAAAGATTTTCTATAAATAATGACTTTCTATGAAGAATCTTTGGTCTGTTCTTCTCACAAAGCTATCGTATGGCTTATTTGGTCTTATTTTGTTCTGTAACTTGACAGCATCCATCTTGTAAAACTCATTTGCTGACTATGGAATATGCACTCTTTGCAAAAACTGGTGAAGTCAAAATGATGCCAATATAATGCATGTTTAACTCTGGTTTGTTCTTGCAGGGAGAAGCATTTGATTGGGTCAGCAGCTCTTCTGCACATGCACAGAGTGTTGCCAAAGCCAAGTACGAGTTTCTCTTTGGAAAGACAGAAGACACAAGCTCATCAGATAGCGGTACTTTTATGTTCTTGCATACTTCTTGCATTCTCAGATGTAATTATTGTGTGTGTGTGTGTGTGTGTGTGTGTGTGTGTGTATGTATGTATATATATATATATATATATATATATATATATAAAATGGTTTGTTAATAGTGAGAATTGGACCTTAAAATGAAGTGTGACCATATATATATATATATATATATATATATATATATATATATATATGTACACTGCGTTCCAAATTATTATGCAAGTGACATATCAATAGGATTTTGGAACAATAAAGAGTCAGATTTTTGTTTGTTTGGTTTTTCACATCTTTTTAGATAACTGGTATCAATCTCAGACAGGTTTGTTCAATAGTTTGCCAGTTCTTCTTAGGTAAATGGAAACCCTACTTAAAGAGGTTGTTCCACATTATTAAGCATTAATGAGCGCGACACAAGCTGAGAGTCACTGCAGTTTAAAGCTGTAGTCACTTGCACTCGGAAAGCGAAAAGCGGATGAATCTCAGATAAATCAGACTGATTGATTGATTTACCCCAGCAAGCGTACTTTATCGGATCTAGTTATCGGATTTCATTTATTTATCGGAGCAATAAAAATGACGTCATTTTCATCCATATCGGTCGATAATTTAACGGTCCGATAAATATCGTGCATCCCTATTAATAAATCTTTATCTGACCAAGATCTTCTGTGTTCTAAGTCACTCACAAATCTTTTGACAGTTCATTAATTTCCATTTGCTTTTCGCGAAATATTGTTTGTTTTGATGCCTTTTGCAAGACATTACATTGTTTCATAATTTTCATCTTCAGAAAGATCTTTCTTCCTCACCATATTTCATGAGAACTGTGACTTGCTTAATAATGTGGAACAACCTCTTTAAGTAGGGTTTCCATTTACCTAAGAAGAACTGGCAAACTATTGAACAAACCTGTCTGAGATTGATACCAGTTGTCTAAAAAGATGTGAAAACAACACAAACAAAAATCTGACTCTTTATTGTACCGAAATCCTACTGATATATCACTTGCATAATAATTTGGAACGCAGTGTATATGCATGTAAAACATAAAATTCAATGGAATTAAAAACTGGATTGTGGATGAAAGGAATAGTTCAGATGAAAATTCGCTGAAAATGTGCTCACCCTCAGGCCATCCAAGATGTGGATGAGTTTGTTTCTTCATCAGATTTGGAGAAATGTATCACTGCATCACTTGCTCACCAATGGATGCTCTGCAGTGAATGGGTGCCGTCAGAATGAGAGCCAAACAGCCGATAAAAACATCACAATAATCCACAAGTAATCCACACCACTCCAGTCCATCAGTTAATGTCTTGAGAAGCCAAAAGCTGCATGTTTGTAAGAAACAAATCCATCATTAAGACATTTTACCTTTAAACCATTCACTGAAAAAAATAAATAAATGGTAACCTAAAAATGTGCAGTAACACTTTATTTTAAGGACCAGTTTTCACTATTAACTAGTTTCTTATTAGCATGCATATTACTAGCATATTGGCAGGTTTTGGTACTTATGAAGCACATATTAATGTCTTATTCTGCATGAACATATTCTAGATCCCTTAATCCACCCCATACCTAAAATTAACAACTACCTTACTATTAATAAGCAGCAAATTAGGAGTTTTTTGAGCCAAAAGTCATAGTTAATATTTAATTATATGTGAGAATTGGTCCCCAGTGTGGCCAAATGTGCTGCATGTGGTAACATCCTGTAAGGCTCCAGCCTGTAATAACTCTCCCAAACACTAGGTGGCCCCAGCTTTTGTAAGATTCATTGTATTTCTACTCATTTAGCACTTGATTTCATCCACCTGTGGGTCATTATCTCGTTTGAGTTTCCCTATTTAAGCATGCTGCTTGCTTTCAGTTGTGTTCAGTCTTGAGCCTACTATGTATGTATTACCCTCACCAAGAAAGCTAAGTCTGTTGTTTTTTTTTTTTGTATTTTTCTCTGTGGAAGCACGGCTTCCTTTTTTGTTGTATTTTTGAACTTGAACTCCAGTAAAGCACTCTCTATTCAGTCATCTATCTGCCCTTGGGTCCATCTGTTATTTGTCATCCACCATAGCTCAGTGGTAAAGAGGCTGTTCAGTCTACTAGAAGACCTGAGTTCAATTCCAGCCTCAGACACCCGTCACACATCCAAATCAGTGGCGTAGCAAGTCAGCCCTGGGCCCATATGCAGCCCGGTTAGCTTAACCTAGGCCCTATTGTTGATTTTTCTGAAGTAAATAACTTTACGTGGATCGTGTTTCACAAGCTGTTTTATTTACTGTATAAATGCTTGGAAATAAGATTTAACGTTTTCAAGTTCATTAATTATTTTTAGCCTCCCACGCAAGCCACCCAATAATCGCAGCTTTGTGCTTGTTACTAAGTGCCTACTTTCAATTTTATGATAAAATACATTGAATAAAAGTGTTTTTACACTCTTAATTTGTAGTGAGATAATTCGCCAGTAGTGGCATATGAATCAATGTATTTTCCTCTTTAATATTTGCAGCAAGAAATAAACATGAATATTTGAATGCATGTTAAAAAAATCAGAACAATTTAATACAAACTAATGTCTCATGAAATCGATCAATCAGAGTTTAAAAAAACCGTCAAGTCTACGTTTTACAAAACTTGCTCACAGTCTGTGATGATTTGGGGTGCAATGTCATCTGCTGGTGTTGGTCCATTGTCTTTTTTGAAAACCAAAGTCACTGCACCCGTTTACCAAGAAATTTTGGAGCACTTCATGCTTCCTTCTGCTGACCAGCTTTTTAAAGATGCTGATTTCATTTTCCAGCAGGATTTGGCACCTGCCCACACTGCCAAAAGCACCAAAAGTTGGTTAAATGACCATGGTGTTGGTGTGCTTGACTGGCCAGGAAACTCACCAGACCTGAACCCCATAGAGAATCTATGAGGTATTGTCAAGAGGAAAATGAGAAACAAGAGACCAAAAAATGCAGATGAGCTGAAGGCCACTGTCAAAGAAACCTGGGCTTCCATACCACCTCAGCAGTGCCACAAACTGATCACCTCCATGCCACGCCGAATTGAGGCAGTAATTAAAGCAAAAGGAGCCCCTACCAAGTATTGAGTACATATACAGTAAATGAACATACTTTCCAGAAGGCCAACGATTCACTAAAAATGTTTTTTTTTTATTGGTCTTATGAAGTACTCTAATTTGTTGAGATAGTGAATTGGTGGGTTTTTGTTAAATGTTAGCCAAAATCATCACAATTAAAAGAACCAAAGACTTAAACTACTTCAGTCTGTGTGCACTGAATTTATTTAATACACGAGTTTCACAATTTGAATTGAATTACTGAAATAAATGAACTTTTCCACGACATTCTAATTTATTGAGATGCACCTGTATTAGGTACCTGTATTACCACTTTTTACAGTGTCGCTTCTGATCAGAATATGAGTTTATAATCCATAATAATGCATCCTCCAGTGAAAAAGTCCATCCCTTGTTGTCTCTCACATCAAAATCCACGCATGTATTGGTTTAGAGCTGTTTTGGACTGTTTTGGCTCATTAACTGTGATCTGTGCAGATTTCTCTCCTGATTCAGACCAGGCGATTTTTGATCCCTTGACTAAACTATAATGCAGCTAGAATCTAGTTCTGCGCAACATTCTAGTTCACAAAATCCAACAGACTGTTCTACTGCAAATAATCATTTGTACACAAACCCTGCTTTCTTCCCTGCTAAACCTGAGAAATTAGTTTTTCTGAGAGGGTTTTTCAGTGCTGACTGGTAAAATCTAAATTAACTACATAAATTAACTAAATCAAGTAGGGCTGAACCAGAATATTCGATTATTGGAATATTCGTCTGGTGGGTTGGCATTCGATTGTCAATTTTGAGATTCGAAAAATCTTTTCTTTTTTTTTCGAACACCTGGCACCCCCCGCAAACGGTTCTCATTCGTGCTTGAATATGAATCAGTTACCCTGGAAGAGAAGACAAAAATGCTGAAGACCTCAGTTGTGTGGGAGAACTTTAAATTGAGTGAGGACAAGACAAAGGCAGTGTGCCAAATATGCGATTTGAAACTGGCCTAACACAACAGCACATCAAGTTTGAAAAATCAATTCTGTAAAAAAAAGTTCTGTAAGTAGTACACCTATAGTATATTGTTGGTGTAAAAAAACGAGCTGCTTTTATCCGCCGTGTTAATCAGTAATTTTACACATGATAAAAACGTGCACTTAATTTGTTTGGAAAATACTTGCGAATACGGCAATAAAAATGTAATTTTATTTAAACTGTTCGTTAATTAAAATGTGCAATGCTGTTATTGAAAGTATGCTACCGTGTTCTTTATTTATTACAGTTCGTTGAACTTCGTTCATTTATTTTTCGTTCTTCTTTTATTTAAAGAGCCTACCCTTTACGGTGTCAGTAATTACTGTGCTGCTAATTTCTGATTTGGGAGTGATTTGTTTGTTAGAAAAATGTTAGGCTACCTTATTAAAAGTACTGCTCTTAACAGACCTGTGTGTTTTGTATCACTAGTGCAATGTCCGTTCTCGGAGCATGAGGTGCGCCACTTCCAGCTCACGCTGTTCTGTAGTTTATTAAATGTTTATTAATTCTGAACGTGTCGCGTGTCCATATTGCACCAAAATGCCACACTGCACTCCCTTGGGTCCACAGCAACACACCCGCCACGCGTGAAGTCGATTGGATGAACGGTTCTCGACATAATAAAAATGCAAACAGACAGACAAACGCACAGAGATTCCTGCCTTTATTAGAAAGAAGAATATGTTCAGCCCCCTCCCTCCGAAGCTTCGAATATTCGGTGTTGATTACTACTGAAGCTTCGAAGGTCAAAAAATGGTATTCGGACTAGCCCTAAAATCAAGTAGAAATAGCTCTTAAGGTAACAACTGCAGTGTAGCAAACATAATGCTTTGCTGGTGACAACTAAAGGCAGGTGAAGTGCATTTAAGAAAATAAATGGGGTAAATAGAGCTGTTTTTATAGTAAATAATACATGTGTAAGAAAGGCAACAACCTTTGGGAGTAAATATCTCAATTGTCATGAGCCACTCTCAAAGTTGCGATTATTGATGTAGAGATAATTATAGCAACTTTTGAGCATCAGTTTAACCTGTTTGATGTCTGCTATTTTTGACTAAAGGCATGTTATTCAGCTGACGCATTATGTCCAACAATTTTAAGCAAACCACCCGTTGAGTCATAAAGCTGCTGCTGGTAAACAGCGTATTGTCTTTCAGTTTTGCCATGTCCACATTTTTATAAGCGTCTTTGGGCTTGTTGTTTCATAAAAGTAGTTCATAAAAATTATCAGTGTATTTGTTTTTTTTTTTGTTTTTTTTTTAAAAAGGCAAATGGCTTGTTTTTTCAGATCCAGTTTTTCTAGTGAGATCTGGCAACATTGGTCTCTATGGCGAGTAATGTATGGGATTTCCCCAAGACCACAGGGTTGTTGGGAGAAGCTTCAGTAGAGAGAGATTGTATCAAAATATCTGAGTCAGTGAAGGCACATACCTATGTTTCTGTGATTTTCTAGCATCCAATGGCACCTATTCTCAAGCTACCATTTTCTAGAAGAGACATCACTGCATTATCAACTAGTTGTCCAGTTTGGTTCTGTTCACAAATGCGACTGTCACTGCCTTAAATGTTGGAGGAGTTAATTCGCTTGTGGAATGGGGATATCACTGACAAAATTGATTGGACTGTGTGTACATAGTGTGATTAAACTCTCAGTCGAGGAGTGAAAACCCTATTGAGCTTCATGTTAACCACCAACATGAACTCAAAACATGCTACTCCAAGATCTTAGTGTTTCCGTATCACTGGCGTGTCACGCTTCAGTGTCAACGGCGTCATGATGAAACCTGTTTCAGAAGTGTGCATGAGTCACAATGCTCATAGTTTACTGGCTCATGATTTCCTTGTACTTCTATAAATGACACACTATCAAACCAACAGAAACCAACAGACAAAAGCAGTGACTTTACATCCCAGTTCATATTATACTAAAAACTGGAGCAGAGGTTTTGAAAAAAAGGTGCTGGTGGTATGTGGAAAATTTGACAATTTTTTAGGGCTGTAAATTAACATAATAACATTTATTAAATATGTTTTATCACACTGTCTTTCTGTCTCTCTCTCTGTCTTTCTGTCTGTCTTTTTGTCTGTCTCTCTGTCTGTCTGTCTTTCTTTCTTTCTGTCTGTCCGTCTTTCTGTCTGTCTACCTGTCTATTTGTCTGTCTGTCTTTCTGTGTATATATATATATATATATATATATATATATATATATATATATATATATATTTAATTACCTAACACAAATTTTTAGATGTATTTAACTTGTGTCCACATTTTTGTTTTCATTTTGTACACTAGATCTATGTTTTTATCATTTCAAACCTAAGAAACTTCTATTTGTCAATTGTTTTGCTTTGACATTTTCTGTTGTTTGACATGCAGGCAGTTTGTGGCTGAAGCGTCTAATCTTTATCTCACATACTGAACTGTATTGTAAGTGCAGTAGGATGCAGCCTGATGTGTTTGTTCAAATTTTACTTACAGTACATTTTCATTCTGTCTGTTAAATCATTCATAGTCGAATGCTGCCACCTGGTGAAGAGAGTGTGAACAGTTTGACCAGTGCTTTCAGTTCAGCTGGTGCATTAAAAATGAAAATCACACATAGGATAGCTTGAATATGCATTTTCTATGAGGACCAAGTTTTTAATTTATGAATTAAAATTAATTTTTGTATTTTTGAAAGAGCATAAAGTAAAAAGCCAGGATTATATAATTGTCTTGATATAATGATGAAGAAAATTTGTCCTTAAACTACTAGAAAGAAAAACTTATTAAGTGGTTTGGCATAATATTTCATTCTTAGCTCTTTGGGGGGAAAAATGCTTATTAATATTTGAAAAACTTTTTTTTCTGCTAAATCATAATCAGATGGTGTAACCAACATGCAGAAATATGCAGAAAAAAACATTAAAAAGTCTCTTAATATATAAAATAAGCTGAATTTTTTATGATAAGGAAAGGTTAGCTCAGTTTGTGAAATGTATAAAATATCAAATATCAACGTATATATTTATACACTTATACAATTATACAATTGATATACAATTTATACATTTAATAATGCATGATATTTGTAAAATAAAACATGGATTATTACATGCAACTAACCCTAAACCAAACCGTAATCCCAACCCTAAACCTATAATAAGTATGTGTTGTTGATTAATTGTATATATACGCTGTAACAAGGACACCTTAAAATAAACTGTAACCACACTTTTTTTGTGTGACTTTGCTTGACTTTACTTGCCAAACTTTACTGGCCTGTGAACTTATGAAATAATACACAAGTACTTATGAATATACACAAGTGAAACATTTGTACGTTCACATGTAAAACACTTTCACATACAACTGGCCCAAACACACATACAGATGAAACCAAACCACGTGAATAGTAACTCTGCAAAAAGAAAAGATGAAAAGACGCACATAGTGTTTAAAAGAAAAATGAAACCTGACACTTAATGTCAGAAGGGTTTCTGGCCCTAATCTAATTTGTTTTTAATGTGTCTGCTTGATGACACTTTTCATGTACTTACATTTTTTTTTGTATACACGCAATGTATACTACCAATAGCGCTTTTGCTTTGGAAGTTTCTTTTTTCTCATCATGCATCCTCCTTCTGCTGTCTTGCTCCATTTGAGTTTCTTAACACCTAATGATCTCTAATCTTATTTTTTGGTTTGTCCATCAGTCGCCTCTCCGACCCAAGAGAAACAGGAAAGCGGCTCAGGTCTTGACTCGGCTCTTGATGACGATGACATTGATGAGACGTCCCTCTTCCAGGAGATTGACAGGGAGCTGTCGAACCTGTTGAGCGGCCTGACCGCTCGAAGTCAGCATGCTGCGTCCGAACAGGACTCGACGTCAGGAGACGCCGCCACCTCACCCATGATCCCCTGCAACGGGCCAAACCAAACCCCGCCGTCTCAGCCGGATATGGCCAAGCAGGGCCTGGACGTTCAGAACGGCCAGTCAGAGTTAGCAGCAGACTCCCTCCTCACGTCTGGGCTGCTGTTTGACTCGTGGTGTGAGGCGCTCATAAAGGACCCCAGCTCAGTTATGGCGGCCGCAAACGAGCTGAGCTGCTTCAGCTCTGGGCCCAGGAATGCAGCGGCCAGCCAAAATAAACCTGACTCCAGCCCGACTCGAGCTGCAGCACATGGGGAGCAGCCCTCAGAGGTGCCCTCCCAGGAAAACGCTGGAAAGGAGACGGAGGGCAAGAGGGCCGGGTCACCCTCGCCCAGCAGGACGGAAGACCCCTCGGCAGAACTGGCAGACGAGTCTCTAGAGGAATCCAATAAAATCCTGGCCGAGATCCCGGGCATCTTCAGCGGCTTTCTGGAGGGGGGCAAACTGCGGGACAAGCCGCCGAAGAAGCTGCGGTTTGTGGAGAGCAGGGCGGAGAGCCTAGTGAACGGAGAGATGCAGAACGGAAGGCATCAGAGCTGCAGTGTGAAAGAGGAAGTGACTCAGAACGCGCAGCATACAGAAGCCACAGGAGTGCCACAGGGGCGTGTGCTGAGACCCGATCACAAACCAGCAGAGAACGGCTCAGACAGGTACAGTACCTCTGCATCACAGTCCTCACTTGCCAAAAGCCTGTTACATAGTAGAGAAAGAATGCTATTTGGCATGAGCAAGCTATTTTATGATACTTTTGTACTTTTAAATCAATTATAAAAAATAGTACCCACTAGTGGCATTAAAGTGGTGTTCATTCAACAGGAAACAACAGTGTTCACAGGTAAATAAACTCATTATATTTTTATAATCAATATTATTAACAATTATTAATATTATTAACAACAAGTAATTGTTTTGTTTTCATAATATTTATAATTTATAAGATAACTATTTATATAATTATTTTGTTATTAAAATGTTTTAATACAATTTTAACAGTGTATATGTTTTTAAAAATACTTTTTAAATTGTTATTATGTGGAAAAATCCAAAATAAAACAACTAAAAAGTGATTTTGTTTATTGGTTATCAAACGCTTTAACATGAAAAAAATCAGTATTGTATTTCTTATCTCTCTTTAATAGCAATTATAGTTGTTAATATAGATTTTGGACTTTTGTAACATTTTTAAATGATCACACAACATTTTTTCAGCTCTAGTAACACTAACTCTGCCTTGTTACATAGACAACATTTTAATTGCCATAAGCGACTGATTTAAACACTCTATACGCATGTTTGATGTTTTTTGGTATTAAATTCAAATATTAATATATTTAAAATATGCATTTTTCTTGACTTGTTTGCCATCTTGGAATGATTATTCCTGACTGTTGTATTTCATTTTAGTACTGCCACAATATAGAAGGCAACTTAATGCTAACACTTTAGATTAGGGAACACTGTTCACTATTAACTAGTTGCTTATTAGCATGTATATTGCTAGCATATTGGCTGTTTATTAGTACTTATAAAGCACATATTAATTATTCTGCATGACCATATTGTAGATCCTTTAAGCCTATGCAATATATACCTATTACAACAGCTACTTTACTTACTATTTACAAGGAGTAATTAGGAGTTCACCGAGTGAAAACTCTTGCATATTTGCAAATGTGTTCCCTAATCTAAAGTGTTACCAGCATAATTTATGAATAGCTTTTATGTCAGGGGCACACCAACTCAGTAAGGTCAGTAAAAGCTGTCCAGAATGAGACATATAGCCTATACAGCTGCAGCTTATGCAGTACATACTTCAAGCGTGCTGTTCATCAGCTAATCCGGTTACTTTTTATATTCAGTTCTCTAATGCATCTGATTATCGGTTTCACTTCCTTTAACCTTTCTGCCTGGTCTTCGTAAGAAATGATCAAGCACAATTTAGAGGAAGCGTTGTGTTGCTAAGAGGAACGAGGCTTGTGGTTTTATAATGGAATCAAGCTTTTTTTCAACTTCCTGTGGATGACTCTTATGAATTTGGTCATAAATAATGTTTTACAGAAAGAAAACTGTTTATTTTATTTTATTTTCATAATTATTTATTTCATAATAATTGATCATCATAATAATTCAGAATAATATAATTCATAGTAATTAATTGTTCATTACAGAAGAAAATTTGGTCAAACTTTATTTTAAGGTCCAATTCTCACTATTAACAAACCATTAACTACGACTTTTGCCTCAGTAAACTCCTATTTTGCTGCTTATTAATAGTCAGTAAGGTAGTTGTTAAGTTTAGGTATTGGGAAGGATGATGGATGTAGAATGGTCATGCAGAATACTGTATGTGCTTTATAAGTACTAATAAACAACCAATATGTTAATAATAGGCATGCTAATAAGCAACTAGTTAGAATTAGTGAGAACTGGTCCCTATACTAAAGTGTTACCAAAAGTTTCATTAATATAACCAAGCCAAAAATTGTAGTAATACAATCAATCAATCAATCAATCAATCAATAAAGTACTTAGATAACTATTTATATGTCATGACACTATTTGATTGTACAGTCTGTAATGATGCTTGTTTAAAAAAAAAAAAAAAAAAAAAAATACTGTATTCCAGTAATAAAAACCATAACAATAATGACTTTGAATGCATAATGGAAAAATGTGCTTAATTCATAAATGAAAGGTCCTAAAAAGGCGTTAGTTTTTATGCAAATATAATTCCTTTTATTCTTTTCATTTTCATGTGAAATATGGCTGATTTTGTGAGATTCATTCTTATGGCCTAAGGTGTCAAATAAACGTTTTAGTTAATGCTTGAGTTGTATCTTTGGAAAAGGACTTTAAATACGCTCCTCATATAGGCGTAAGACAGAATGTCTGTTCAGTGAGATGTGTTGGTCTTTCTGCCTGTTCCAGGTGTTCTGAAGGTAAATCTGCTGCAGGTGAGAGTGACGCCACAGATGTCTTTAGCTGCCAGTTTGAGAGCATCCTGGAGTCGGAGCGTCTGCGGGGGACTCTCTACAGTAGCATGGACTCGCTGGACGAGCTGTCCAAACCTGTGCCTGAACCCAGCTCTCACAGCGCTCCAGGAGCCTCGTTTGCCTTCGACATTCCCCTCACTCCCATGATCCAGCAGCGGCTCAAAGACAGGAGTCTGTTCCTGAATGCCGGTGCACCTGACCTGAGCTCGGACTCTGAGGTGCTGAGCGTCACCGCCTCGAAGCAGAGCGGCCGGGCAGCTCTGGAGGTGACCTCTTCGTTTCTCTCCGCGGGCTGTGAGGACGCAGGAGCAGCTCTAGCAAACGGTTTGAACGACAAAGACCCCAGAGACTGGCTGCAGGGCTGTTTAAGGTAAGACCTGACAGTTCAACGTATGCTGAAAGAATGGCTGACAACTCTTTGACTTTGTCATGGCTGTGAATATTGCATCCACTGTAGCACGAATTGTAAATGTGTAGCATTCTTAGCACTGAGCATGTTATGTTCATTATGTTGTTATGCTGAAGAGCTTGTGTAAGGGAGAAAACATGGAGGCTTTAGATGATTATATGGCGCCCTCTGCTGAAAAGTTTTTTCCATTGCATGCACTTGTTCAGGCTGGGGTTATAATAGTTAACTAAACCTAAAAACATTTGTTACATGAAATAAAATAAACATAAATTGAAAAAAAAATTATATATATATATATATATATATATATATATATATATATATATATAAAACTCAAACTTATTTTATTTTAGCTAGTTGCCAAGAAAACCTTTTTTATTTCATTTTCAGCATCATTTTCTTTTAGTTTAACTTTATGTATTAAAATAATTACAAATAAAAGTGAAATAAAATAACCATATAAATGAATAAAAACTATATTAAAAACTGATTTGAAATATGATTAAAAACTATAATAGTATCTCAATGATACAAAAATAACACTGGTTCAGAAAGGAATTTTTCAAGATATTTAGAAAATAACTGTAATTCATAAATAAGAGTTGATGTTCAAGGGATAGTTCACACAAAAATGAAAATTCTGTCATTATTTTTTTGCCCTAAACTTGTTCCAAACCTGTATGAGTTTCACTCTTCTGTTGAGCAAAAAGGAAGATATTTTGATGAATGTGAAGAATTTCTTCATTATTTATTCTAGTGATTATTTTGAAATTAAATTTGCAACTGTTCCTTAAATTACTTCTTAATTCCAACTTTTTAAATAAACTGTAATAATAATTTCCTCTAGTTTCCTCTGTGGGCATATAAACACTTGACGTGACAAACACATTTAAATATGGCAGTAAACTCACAAATCATTGTAATGTTTTGATGTCTTGTGGATGTAAACAAGAAATGTGGATCCCTGTAATTTAACCTGTTTGGTATTTGCTGGTTTGAACATAAGTATTAATTAGTGTTAGAGCTGGTTAAAGGCTTTTCAGGCTTTTCAATGCGAGTACGATGCAATCTTATTTCTGCCATGGAATAAAAATATAAAAAAAGTAATTGCAACTTTTTATTTCACAATTCAGACTTTCTCAAGAATTTAGATTTCTGAGAAAAAGGTCTGTATCATGACATGTATTTAGAGAGAAAAAAAAAACACAAGAAATCACAAATTCTTTTTTATTATTTTTTTTTTCTGTGGTGGAAATAAGCTTACGTGAAGGACCACAGGAGGAATTCCCTTCATAAAATATATAGCTATATACACTAAAATTTTGGATTTTTAAATGATTTTGAAAGAAGTCTCTTATACTCACAACAGCTGCATTTCTTTGATCAAAAATACTGTAAAATAGTAATATTGTGAAATATTACTGCAATTTAAAAATTTTCATGTGAATTTTCAGTATCACATGATCCTTCAGAAATCATTCTAATATGCTGATTTGATGTTCAAGAAATGTTTCTTATCATTATTAATGTTGAAAACAGTTGCTGCTTCATATTTTCGTGGAAACCATGATACATTTTAATTCAGTATTCTTTGATCAACAGAAAGTTAAAAAACTTCCCCCATACTTTCAAATGGTAGTGTATTTTTTAATGCATCAATATAACAAAAATCGGAGGGAAAATGTACAATCAGTCTGTAATTATACCGCAAAATAAACTTAATGCAAATTGGAGGAACCTAGTATGAAAACTGTTAAAATGTTACTTTTAAACATCTAACTACACTGATCCTGAGACTGCAGAGATGATGGGAGAAATGACGGTGTATGGAGGAAAACTGGTGTCAGAATGAGTCAAACAAATGAGTCAAGAAAGGAACCCCTGTTATGTCATTTTCTAGAAAATAGTTTCCAAAAGAGAGTGACGCAACTACATCACGCTGTACTAGTTCTGTGAACACTATGTCGATTTGAAGTGGATTCAGTTTTAATGGATGATTTTTTTTGTACAACATCCTTGTGATTACCGTAAATGACTGATATGTGTGTACAGAAGAAGACGAAACACTCAGAAGACTAATGAGACAGATCAGCGAGTTTAAACTGCACAGAATTGAAGGAGCTTTTGTGTTTTATGGATGACTGATTGCTTATTAAGCATTTTATTAAACCTGCTGTTGACTGCATTCATTCGACCTCTCGTGTGCGTAATTTGATGAACCAGCACTTAAGCGTGGATATAATATAATTTGTAAAGCACATGCACCTAGAGAAACGCAGTCTACCTCAGCATAACAACAGCGATCAGTAAACATGCATTCTCACCCGCACACTCGTCAGAAATCACGCTACATTTCCTCATCATCAGACCCGTCAGCCCTGCTGTTATTTATAGCTCAAGCGCAGCATCAAACCGCAGGCTGCAGCCTCGTGCCCCAGAGCATGATGGATGTAAATAAAGCACATCGCTCCATTCACACACGCGTGTGTTTGGCCCAGCCCCCTCCATCCGTCTGGCCGGCCCGCAGATGGAGTTGAGCGCAGCGGCTGTAGTGATAAGACTCGCTACAGTAATGAATAAGCACAAACAGAGCGCTGTGTCCTAGCAGCCCGCACTAAACCGCACGCGCCGTCTCCATGTAGGTCAGAGCCAGCATCTGGCCGGACGCTAGGACACATCAGGAGTTCGTCCACACGCCGCTGACCGACTCTCATGGGCTCCGTAGTGTCCGGCTGCTTTTCCCAGCCGGGCCTGTCCGACACTGAGCAAGCATCGGTTCAGTAAGTCTTGACCTTTGGCTTGCATGACACGCTTCTCAGACGCTGTGGCGATTCACGCGGGCAGCTGCGAGAGTGTGTGTGTGTGTGTGTGTGTGACTCAGTGACGTCTCAGCAGCAGCTCTCACGTCTGTCCGCTGTGTGAATGTCCTCTACAGCTGAAAGGTTGAAGCTTTCCTGTCTTTGTGTGATTCTCCCCTCCCTCTTCAATGGACTGATCCTGAAGCACATCATAAATGATGATAACGATAGACATTAGAATGAATATAAACTTGCCTGTAATATCATTACTCATCTGCTGCTGAGTCAAGATCATTGAAACCACTACATGTATCGACTGTTAATTTATCATTGGATGAGAACTAAAGAATGATTCTGTTTTGAGTGCAAATGCAGGCTGTTTAATTATATAATAAAGGGAATTAAAAACAGTCAGGAAATTGCTCGTATTAGGGTGAGGTGTGGTCATGTTGGCAACATTTCGGGAAAAGACAAATCCATTAAGGTCACATTTACAGCAGGAAAATCCAGGAATTGCATGAAAAAGGCAGGAAATATCCAGTCATTTCAATAGGAATCACCGTGATTAGGAATTTCACTAAGGGCTGTTGATTGCCCCTAGTAAATTCTGCATCGGGTTCATGCTGTTAATGTGAATTCGGTGAAATTTCGGTGGCAAAAAAGCCCTTTGTCTGTTGTCAGTACTGTATCTATGAAGCACAGCTCACATGAAAGTCACTTTCAAACCAAGCAGCCTTCTGTTGGTCAATGTGGAACACGTGTGTAAAAACTTTAAACCCATTGTGAAATCTGTGAGGGGAAATCTGCCTCACGAAATTTCCCATCATGCAAAATCGTATTGAAATTAATGCTGGGCGATGTATAAAAAAAAATATCATCTCGATATTGTCAATTTTTTACCATATTCGATATATATCTCGATATGTTTGCATTTGCTTTTAAATAATAAAAAAACATGATTTTTTTTTTGCCCCCATTAAAAAAACAACAAAAACAATTTAGATAGAATAGCTATTGTTACAAAATAAATACAAAATGTTTAGCGCAAATTTAAGCATTTAAAAAAATCTAGACCAAGTGATCGCTTACTGCTTTTTTTAAATGAACACATGTATATGTAACTGCAAAACATGTAAAGGAATGCAAAACAAGTACAAAAAGTGCATTCTGTCAACTTTTTTAGTGCATGCAATTCACAATTTACACTGTATCTAGTGTACTGATTCTACTCTCTCTGTCTATATTATGAAAACTGGTAAAACAAATGGAAAATATTATAACAGTGAAATTCCTAATAGTCCTATGTTTCTCTATTCAAACAACAGCGGTTCAGTAAGTGCATTTATTCAGCGATCACAATCGCGAACAATACCGTCGAGATCTCATGACAGAACACAGACTGGTTGAGTGACACTTTCATTTTGATCTTGTTTGTCGGCGGTGGCGCTTCTGCAATGAGGAGCGAGCGCGTGCGCATGGTTGCCAGATTGCTTACAATAAACAAAACACTGGACAGAAAATGTATCCTTACAACAGCGAAGCTCTGATTCGGGGATTTGAACTCTTGATATCTGGCAATCGCACTCATGAAAGCTCGCATAGTAGAGGCATGTAGAGCAGTCCACAATAACATTTTGTCTCTTTTTTTAAATTTTTTTTATTTTTTGATGAAAATACAGAGAGGTTTTTGGTAAAGTGTTAATTTTTTTAAGTACATTTCTCATCTTTTTCGTCAATGAAATTGCATGTTGATATAATCATAGTTTTCGTTTATTGACCTTATTGTCGTCTCGTCTTCGTTTCGTCTTAGTCATGGAAAAAAGCTCGCCAACGAACATTTGCTCGTCATAGTTTTCATTAACGAAATTAACACTAGTCTCCATTTTGCTAATGTGTAAAAAAAAGACCCTCCCCCACCTCACGTCTCTTGCGCGGTAATTTATAAGTGGATGTAATATTGGACGTTCGGCGCGTTCTTTTGGAAAGTATGCTTGAATTTGAAATATTCGATATTCACGATATTTTCACATTTTACATCGTCGTCAAAAATATTGCGATATTATCGCTAATATTCGATATATCGCCCAGCCCTAATTGAAAAGAAAATTTGTAGAACAATGGTAAACGTGAACTCAACTTAAAGGGGTCATGAACTGCATTTGTTTTTTTTATTTTGTACTGTTCTCTGAGGTCCACTTATGTTGTCAAGATTTTTACATCAAAAAACATAATTTAAAAATAATAGGCAATTTTCTGCCCTGGTTTTGACCCAGAATGCTCTGTTTGAATAGGCTTGTAGGATTGTAGACTCAGAAGTAAACGCATAAATAACTCAATACATATCAAACAATCTGTTTAACAGACAAAACAATAGTGACCACTTAATAAAAACAGTTACTCACACTTGTGTTGCGACATTACTGTTGGATCCAATATATTCGGCACAGCATCGTCTTTTAGGTTCAATGTTTTTGAAAATTCTGCGTCGAATTGTGCCTTGTTTGTAAATGAATCCGCGGTAAAATTAAGTGAACAAAGGACCGAGTTCTTACTGACGCGGTCTGGATCTTCATTAAAAATTTCATTAAAAAAGTTCATTCACTCTTTCCTAACGTTGAAATTAGAAGAAAGGCAATGCAAACACTGTTTTTCTACAACTTGGTGGGCGGGGCTAAATGGCCAGTGATGTAGAAGCAGGAGCTGATCTTCTTCTGCAGAGGCGGTGCTTATTCACGCTATTACATCATAGAGTAGAATATTCCACATGTTTTTGCAGATTGGTGTCAATATAAGCTGTTTTTAGACTAACAACAAAGTTTTGAGTTCTGAAACTTACAGGATGTTTTATAGTACAATGACCTCTTATATGTCAAAAGATCAAGGGAATTTTGGTTTCTCAGTTCATGACCCTTTTAAAGGGTTTTTTCTAAACTACATCTGAATATCCTTCGAGACTTTTTGAGCTCTTTTAAACGGTCAGGTAAGGCTTTGTCTAAACAACATTCAAAGCATGTCTTGATAAACTTTCCCTTTCTAGTTTTCTAATGATGGCATTATTGCAAGCAGCTCCATCATTAATGTAATGTTGTCTGCGACAGACTGTCTAGCCTCCCATCAGGATTTTATAGATAGCAGTATTTCACTGAGAGCCCTAAATACACAAACATGCCATTAATGTCAGTAAGTATTTACTCTGCATAAGTAATGGCGTGTTTGTGAAATGGGGCTGTTTGGCGGAAAATGAATTGCTTTTCTAAATCATCATGCTATTTATATTCATCAGCGATTGTCCTCTGAATATAAGCGTTGTTCTCAGTAGTGCTGATTAAAGCAGTGATCAGTTCTTCTGCTCTGTGAGGTGTCACCCTTTACTTCCACATGGTCAGACACACGGAGGTAAACAGTGCGTGTGGCAGGTGCTGATGTCATGTGATGGGCGTCATGGGCTCTCAGCTGCTCTAGAGGAAGTGGCTCTCAGCAGCGCTCTGGGTTTGTGCCAGTGCTGGAGGTGTGAGTCAGCACCAGCAGACCGGTGCCAGGCTTCTGTCTGCTCACTGTCCCGCACACAGACCCGTTGCATTTAACGACCCTTCATTTCCTCGCTTAAACATTTCGCCTGTCTCCTTCATCCGTTTTTGGTGAGTTTTGTTGAGGGATGGGTGATTTTGTCATTATATGCATCACTTACTACATCAGACTCTTACTGCTTGTTGCGTGCAAACTGCAAAAATTTCCCTAAAATTAAATCAATAATTTACAAATATAATTCAAGTTTAATCAAAGCACAAATGTGATGTTTCAAGCAGAATTCTTCTGTGATATTGTAGTTATGAATGTGCTGAAGATGTTCAGGGAAGTCTGGTACTGTACATGCGCTCCTCCACAGATTCCAACTAAAAGTGCACATAAATCCTTCTGTTTGTACAGTGAATGCATGTGTCATCCTCAACTTGGATGATAACTATTTGAATCACTTAAATGTATACATCAGTATTTAAAGGGCATCTATTATGCCCCTTTTTAGAAGATGTATTATAAGTCTCAGGTGTCCCCAGAAAGTGTCTGTGAAGGTTCAGCTCAAAATACCCCACAGATCATTTATTATATCATTTTGAAAATGCCTATTTTGAGTGGAAGCAGAAACAGGCTGTTTTCGTGCATGTCTCTTTAAATGCAAATGAGCTGCTGCTCCCCACTCCCTTTTCCAGAATAAGGCTGTGCCTTTACAGCTGATACCTAAGATACTCTGCCAAAAACACACGGCATGTGAGTACTAAACTAAGTTCTCTTTCGTGTCTTATTGTGCTTAAACTCTCAAATACACACAAGTTTATGTTAAAAACATGCATATGTTACAAAAACACCCTTGGGTATGTCTGGGAAAGATATCGCATGTTTATATTAGATCTGTGTATTATGTGACAGCAGCGTAATATACAGTAGCTGTCTACGCTGATAATATGACTCAATAAAATAAAAACAGAAAATCACTCACTGCTCTTGAAAGAATAATTTCTGTAGCTCTTATAAGAAGATATTTCTCACTTGAATGCTGCTTTCAAATGCTCTAGCGTGAAGATAAGCATGGCAGATTGTGTACGGCTCACTCAGGGCGGATCTCTGCTAATACAGCAGTGTCCGTCAACAGTCGTGGGCGGGGCTTGTAAAATGTGATGTCCCATTTTACAGATTCTGCAAACGGCTTGTTCTGAGACACTGCTTATTATCTATGGGGATTAAAAAAAGGAGGGGTGGATGGCCAACACACATTTATGTTCAAACAACATGTAAAAGTGAATTTTGCATAATAAGGTACCCTTTAAAATACTGAAAAGAGCAGAAATTCTGTGGGACCCTGTTTGGGAATTACTGTGCTACAGACAGGATTCCTCAAATCATGTGATATTTTGAGAGGAGGTTCACCAAGACTTTGCTAAGCATTTTACAATTTTCATTGTAAAAAAAAAAAAAAAAATTCAGAAAAAAAAAAAAAAAACTTTCTGTAGACATCTAGTGGGCTTCAGATGTACAATTAGAAACCACCTGGAACACTGTAGCAACCAGAATGGGATGTGCTAAAAACTGCTCAGAACACTTTAAGGAACCACATTGTGCCATAGAAACCATTCAGAATACCTAATCTGCCTAACAAGACTCCAGAAGCTTCCCACAACACCCTAACGACCACTAGAAACCAAGCAACTGTATATCTCCTAACTGTATGTCTCCTAAAAACCACTCAGAACAACTTAATCACTTAGCAACACCCCATCAACCACAATCAACACTTTATCAATTATATTAAAGCAACACCCTAACAAACTCACTCATATTTCAGAATATGTAAATATCTAGTTTAGGGATGCACAATATTAGATTTTTGCCTATATCCGATATACCGTTATTTTTCAAATTTATTTTTGCAGATGCCGATATATATTTCTTTTTGTTTTGAAACAACACCAAATCTCTCCTGTGCAGAAATGCAGAAATTATAAACAAATTATTTTTAATTTTGGTTTGCTTTGAGCAGAAACGTACTTGTTAGAACTAGTAAACATTATTAAAGTTCTTTTTTTATGAGTACATTGAAAGCTTTGAAAATAACTATAATAAAATCAATCTAAAAAACTCTAAAAATCTTTTATCTTTTTGAAAAAAATATGTTACATATTAATGAATAAATCTGTATACATTAAATTATTTAATTTACAAGTGTCATATTCATGTAATCAAAACAGACTTGTGATTTTATGACATCAATTACTGCTTTATTTATTTAGAAACAGAAGTATCTTAAAGTCACCATGAAATCAAAAATGACAATTCAAATTTTTTTATTTTATATTTTTTAAAATTATTATTATTATTATTATTATTATTTTTTATTTTTTTTGTAATTTTTACATTTTTAAATCTCTTCATGATGTCAGACTTGGAAAAGGGGTAGGACTATACTGACTGTCCAATGACCAGGCGATCTGACCAGTCATAATGCTGAATCCACCATTTTGACAAACAAACCAGACAGGAAAGTTAATAGATTAATGTCAGTAGAGTCAAACTTGAAAATGGTGTATTGACATCTGCGTTTGAGACAACATACCTTCTGATGTTCAATCAAGTTTATTTTGCATTATAACTAGCAGGAAGAGATTGATTCACTTTTGAACCACTAGAACTGAGGTGCTACAGCGTTCTGTCACATTAAAGAGCCACAAAAATTATATTTATTGTTTGAATTTCTTTAAAAATTTAAATTTCTTCCAAAAGTAACCTGCTCTGTCTTGTTGGTCAGATCACCTGTCAATCAAACTCCCGGTGAAGTTTGAAATCCCACCCTACATTCCAGAAGCCGTTTCACTTAGATATACGTCACAGTAGGGAAGAAAAGACTATCGCAACTTCTGTTTCATCCCAACTTTAATGTTATTTGTGTATTTTACTTTCATTTTATTACAAGTAGGCCAACAGTGCGCCCTAAGTAAATAAAAGCAGGTTGCCGCTGGACGCGCTAGTGACTGTTTACTCTATCGCGCACCAGACACGTCATTCTGTACATTCCCAAATTAAATGCGGTGATCCAAAATAGTGAAACTAATCATCATTCAGGCAAAAGTTTGCTTCAAGAATGAACACACTGATGTCATGATCTTATTTCTAGCACAACCTAAACTCATGTGAGTTATTCGTCTTATCGGCACGGCATATCGCATAATTTTTCTCAAATCAGCCATGGCCGATGTTTACGTTTTCAGCATTTATCGGCTGATTCCGATAACGTTCTGATATTATCGTGCATCCCTAATCTAGTTGGGTGTAATCTTATGAACACATACATACCATGGCAGCACATGAATGAAATCTAGAGACATTATGGAAAGTGCAGGAAGGGAACTCTTAAAGGATCAAATGACACTTGTTTGTATTGGGAGGGTTTTGGTATTCATCAGGCTGACGGCTGATCTGCGCTGCTGGGATTGAATTGATCAGCACACACCCTGCTAATCCACTGACCCGGCTGAGATCTGACTGGAGGATGCTGTGTGTGTGTGTGTTGGCTGACTTTAGCGAGTCTGAGTCGTTGCTCATCAGCCTCATATTTCACAGGCCTGCCCTTCTGCTCAAGGCTGAGCTCTTTACAGCCGCCACCTCATCTCATGATAAAGCAGCATAAACGACCGTACAGCCTCAGATATCTGCACAGATCCTTCTGGAGGTCAACTAACACACACACACACACACACTCACTCAAATCCGTACCGGCCTTATGCTCTGAAACACTGGGAAGCGTTCTTGTGGTAATCTGCTGGAAGAACAGGCTGTATCAGTTAGCGCGACGTCGTCTGCTGTTATTCCGGCACTCTGTAGACGCCCAGAGAGAATCTGAGGTCAATCTAAGTGCTGTTGAAATGTGGGAGCAGGAATAGGGAAGTTGGAGAATGTTTGGGAAGGGTGGGAGGGTGACACATGCAGGCTTTCACTTCATACTTTCAGTGCAAGGGAATGAAAAACTAACTTTGGCCCCTCCACCATTCTGTAGTACAGATGGAGGGAGGTGCTTTCAGTCCCTTATCTGGAGTCCTCTGGTCTGTTGATATTACAGAAGACTTTCTGTAACACTGATCATCAAGTGTACGTCCATTTATGCTTGATATTTTTGGACTTTAGTCTGTTCTCAGGTCAGTGCCTCTTCTCTACTGTTGTTGGCTCAGGATGGTGATGTGGTGAATGTCTTCACTGGTGTCTCGTTTCCCTGTTTGTGCAGGTGGTCTTCAGTATTTGGTCTGTTTTCTGTGCTAGGCTGGATCGGGCTCTCTTTTCTGCAGTAGTTGTGTTGGAGCCTTCTGTATAATTAAATTAAATCTGTGGCATTTTATTTCAGTTGTCTGTTGTGGAAGAATGACTTCCTGCTTTAGTATCATGGGAGAGGAAATCATTTCATATTCCCATGATACAGATCCTGCTGTGATATTTGTGGAGCTGTGTGTAGGAAATGGTCTTCATAAGATATGTGAAGTTTGATTCCTGAATTTCTTGATTCTAATGTCTATATTGTGAAAGATCCATTCTTGTATTTGTTTCTTTTTTGTCCTTGTAATTAATCAAAAAGTCAGTGAAAATGACAGTCCATTTAAACCCCGCCCCTTCACAATCAGCTTGCATTTCATTTTAAGTGCAGTCAACTTAAAATGAAACAAAATCAGTCAACAACTGATGGACGGAACTAATGCTAGGTTCCATTTACATTGTAAGTCAGAGCTGGGAATGACGTCACACCCAAGTGAAATCCAAAAGTCAGAAAACCAAAATGGATGCATCCATTGTCAGCATAAAACACATAAAAAAACCTGTATTTTGCACAGATAATGTCATAGTACTGTATAATACTGTGTGCACCACTGAGTTTGAGACACCGACAAACATAAGTGCTAATAAACAATATATTACTACTGTTTCTCTTCTGTTGATGCACTGAGCAGCCATATTGGATTCTGAAGTTAGAGTTGTTGCGATTCCTCCAAGATTCCGAGTCAGAACTCGGACTTGGGAGGGCATTCCAGTTAAAAGTTCCTACTGGGAATTTCCAACTTCCGAGTACAAATCGAACGCAGCATAAGTCCCTGTCCTACATGTATTTATCAGAAGATTTGTCGCTAGTTCCGTTCTGTTCCGTGACTTTAAATGCAGTAATCCCACTTCACATTTTTCTGCATCATACAATGCTATTTTTATTATACATAACATTTAGCTCCTTGAATTTGATTGGCCAAGCAGTGGCCCAAGAGTCAGGCTGGTGCCCCCAGAACACGATATCCCTGGAACCAAGGGGGTCATGGAGCGTGATTTTAACCGAGGGGAATATGGAACGCTGTCACATGTTCTGTTGGTTTTATCCTTGTGTTTCCTGTTTGGTTCCTGTTTTGCCATATTTGGTCATTCCTGTTCCTGTCCTTGTCATGTCATTATTAGTTAATCATCATCACCTGTCTGTCCCTCATTAGTTTCCCTATATTAGCTGTGTTCAGTCCTGTGTTCCTGGTCCGGTCTACAACTACGTCCCTATGTGTGTTCCTCAGTTTCTCAGTGTTTGTTTGTTCCAGAGTCCACCAATAGATGACAATTTATTAAAAGTGGATATGTTGTCTCTTGCTTTAAATGTTTAATTTCTTGCCTTTAATGGGTTTTAAATCATTTATCAGCTTGAAAAAATTATTCTGTGTCGTTATCATCATAACAGTGGTGTTCTCATAGAGTTAGGTCAATTATTAAAACTTGATAGTTATAAATATCATCCTTGGTGTGAACGGCCCTTTAATCAGTGTATTAGTCATGTTTTTTTCCAGTGACATGCCAGTAGGTGGAGACAAGTGACTCTGTTTAAGTCATTGAATTATTCATGCAACTTGTTCATTCAAAGACACTGATTCATTTAGTAATGCCTAAGGACGGCAAGATTCACCGATTCGCATCGGTGCATCGCCATAAAAGTTATCATGCGATCCATCGATTTAAAAATGTGTGCATCAGATACAAGTTGGCATTTGCAATGTAGCATTTCTAACATAATTACATCAGTAAAAACTCATTTATTCACGTATAATTATTAGTAGATGAATTATACTTTTATTATTTAGAAAGTGACCAATAATTTGTGACCAACATTTTATATGAAAATTGATTTCTCCTCCTTAAACAGTTTCTCAAGCGCATTCTCTCATCACTGCTGCTACGTGACGATCACAACACTACAGAGACCGAGGCATTACAAGTCAAAAGGCACTTAGGTTAATTTATGGTTTGCTGTCTGTCTGAACCAAAGAAATAAACAAACTATCTGTACCATATTAAATTGCATAGCATCATATTTTTTCCATTGCATTGTATTGCACTAAATCTCATTGTGTTGAATCGAATCGAAATTGGATTGCACTGCATATCACATTGCATCAGTAGCTGCTTCATATGTATCTTTAATGTATCGTAACATTGGCTATGCATCGAGATGTGTATAGCATTGGCCTCAGTTATTGAGATGCACATCCCTAGTACTGCAACTACTGTGTTGCCTAAATAGCTTTAACTTAACAGAGTTATTTTATTTGTGGGCGGGGTTATAGTTGGTATATTAAGCTTCACCAGTAAGTGCACAGCAACCCTGTAATCACGTTATCATTCCTGCAATTTGCTGTTAGCGTCTCAGCCCTCTTTTTTAAAGTGTCATTTTTACATGTTGTAAATTTAAATTATATTGTTTTCTGTATTGTTAAGCTTATATTTTTTGCTTGGTCTCAACTTTTTTGGCCCTGATTCTAACAAGTTGAAATTTTACAAGCTGCCTGAGGCCAGAATGAAGATCTGTGCCTTAGCAGCACAGCTGACCAGACACTCCCTTCAGGGCCCCAGAAAACCCAACATGGTGTGGTCACTGTCTGTAGAACTGCTGCTGCGTTTAGAGTCTGGCACCGGCAATAAGAGAAACACCACTGTTTCCCATTATGAAGTGTGTCTCAGCACAGTGCGCTTCATGCATCGCTTCTCTATGTCTCTTCCTTTTTTTGATAATCCATTATAGTTTGACAGTAATATCTGTATTTCACATAGTGCTTGAGTTAAACTGAAAATAACATCAGCTTCCCTTGTGTTTTCTATTTGGAAATAGAGGTGTGGTTACTTTCAGTTTTATAGTGGCGCTCTGAAATAAATGAAATGTTCTGGTTGTGGTTAACACATACCAGAATGAAGTCACTTCTTTCACGCCAAACAATGACTAAATTACCTTTAAAAATAGCTCTGTTTTTTTCCCTAACCAAAAGAAAGAGGAAAAAGGTGCAAATAAAATTTTAATGTATCTAGAAAATATCCGAAACAAAAATACATCAACCTTGTTAGTATGTAACACTGTATCTGTTGTTTAAAGCACAATCTACTGCCAGGGTTTTTCCTGCATAGAGAATTATGAGGCAGAAGCCTCCGCCAAATTTCGTGCCATCTCTGGTTGTTGACAAAACTCAGGCAGGCAGTCACGTGCAATCATCACTGAACAGCGTCCATTAGAGCTTTTAGTACATATTTGGAAAAATACTGATATTTTTATAGAAGTTTACCTGATATTTCTTTACACAGAATCATAATTTCCATTCATTTTCCACTGATTTACGCGATCTGATGAGCATTAACTCATAAACTGTGTGAATGAATGAATGGCGGAGACGCGCGGTTTCGTTTACTACACACGCACTGAAGCGCTCGACGCTCGCGGTGATTTCAGCGTCTGTCGTCTCTCTAAATGAGGACATAAATGCATGAACAACATCTCCAGAACTGCTCTGAGAGTCACTTCATGAGTATTTTACCGTTTCATTTGAGTAAAACTAGCGTCACACAGAACTGAAAAGGTATTCATTGCAACCCGTCAAAATAAAAAGTTCGGTTTAACTTGCAGTACTGCTACTACTAGACTACTACTAAAATTATTAAAACTTTATTTTTTTAAGTAATGATTTAACAAAATTTCTTCCATGTTTTAATTTTAATAGTAAATCCCCTTTGTTTGCCTAAATACATAAATAATGTTTGATTTTCAATAATTTAAAGATAAATGAAATTAATGTTTTATGCCTTCATTTGATAACTAGACAACACAGAATTTCTGAGGAAAAAGAAAACATTTCATAAGGTTATTTTAAGAAAAAATTTGAATAAATCAAGTTGTTTTTATGTTTATATTTATTTTATGTTCAAATAATTAGACATGCTACAACACAGAATTTGGTAACAGTAAACATATGGTGAAAGAAAATAAAACATTTCATAGAGCCCTAAACATGTAATTTTTGTTAAACTTTTAATAAACTAATGTGAAGTTGTATAAGCTTCGTGATTTTAATTAATTGGACATGCTTTTTTATTAATAAAATGTAATTAAAAATGTAACCATTATAAAGGATTCCAGAAAAATTTGAAAAGAAAAAAAAATGGAATTTGGAAAAAAATAAAACTGAATTTGGGAAAAAATAAATCAGATTTCATAGGGTCCTATATTTAACACACGATTATGATAGTAAGAAGAATTCACGTAAGGTTGTAAGAAAATGTTTTGTTTTCTAGACACTTTACGTGGATAAATGTATATTGGGATCAAAGCGATATGGACCAGGAGACTATAAGGAGTGGATAAAGATTTTCAATTTCACAAAGTGTTTAACAACCTAATGTTATGTTTATGTTCACCTATACTTAAAAAGGGCGTTTAGTATATTTGTTGTATTTGTTGTTGTATTCAATTTAATTTGTTTTTGCAAAATGTAACTTTATAATTCTTTTTTTTTTTTCAATCATATAATTATTATAACACCTAAAATACGTCGTGGGTAAAAAGTGTTTGTTTTAGCCAGTTAAAGGGTGGGTACATTGTGTGCACATCATCAGGATGGTACCACCTCCTCCTCATTTTGAGCCAGGAAAAACCCTGTACTGCTCAGTGTTTTATGCATACCACACACTTTGCATACTACATTTCTAGTAGCTCTAGTATGTCTGCACGCCATTGAGTTCCATAGAGTTGCATCTGCTCTTTGTCAGTCTTGCATTTGTTTTGTGAAGAATAGTTTTAAAGAAGAGGATGTTCCCGCTCTTCTTCTCCCTCGTCTGTGTGCTGAGGACTGGCTGAGAGCAGCAAGGGTTTGTGGGAAATGCGTGAGAGATGAGCAGACACTAGTATGTGCCGAACTTTCAACAGCGCTTTATTTTCTTGCTTTAACCGGCGAGGTTTGCGCTTTCACGGCGCGTTTGAGCTTGCGTCTCTGTCGGGATGTTAACGGGAGCGCTGCGTGAGAGTCGGAGGTGTGCGTGAAATCTGCAGGTAAACAAAGACACTATTGAAAGTTTGATAGCTGTACGTTCGCGACGCGACGCATCAGAACGCAACGCGCTCTTTATAATCAATAAAGTTTAAACAGTTGACGTGCGCGAAACGCGTATGCGCATTTCACACGGACAACTTCGGTGATTTATAATGGAGCGTCGCGTTCTGTTGTGACGCGTCGCGTTGCGTGCAGAATTGGAGGAGTGAAATGTTGTAATGTTTCTCACAGTGAGTTTTCCACAGCTGTACTACAGATAAACAGAGTACAGTGCTTATCGCAGGAAACAACTCATAATTTCATTTTCACTCTCTTTTCATAAAAGGTATGCCTGGTATGCAATCACAAAGCATACTTTAAGTCTCATCACTAATGTTTTATTTTATTTTATTTATAAATTTTTTTGATATCTTTACTCTGGCTAGCCATTGTAGATTTTGAAACTAGTGTGTGTGTCTCTATCTATCTATCTATCCGTGTGTGTGTGTGTGTGTGTGTATTATATATATATATATATATATATATATATATATATATATATATATATATATATATATATATATATATATATATATATATATAAAATTGACCCTTAGTCATCAAGTCACCATTTAAAGAACTTTGTTTTACAATACTAGTAGTTTTGCAGTGAAAATGCATACTGTTTTTTTTATTCAAACAGCACAAAATATACGCTTTATACAAATGCAAGTATTAAACATTATGCATACAATACAAGAATGAAAAGAAAACCAATTTATAATATAAAATAAATAAATACAGGTGCATCTCAATAAATTAGAATGTTGTGAGAAAGTTCATTTATTTCAGTAATTCAACTCAAATTGTGAAACTCGTGTATTAACTAAATTGTATGCACACAGACTGAAGTAGTTTAAGTCTTTGGTTCTTTTAATTGTGATGATTTTGGCTCACATTTAACAAAAACCCACCAATTCACTATCTCAACAAATTAGAATATGGTGACATGCCAATCAGCTAATCAACTCAAAACACCTGCAAAGGTTTCCTGAGCCTTCAAAATGGTCTCTCAGTTTGGTTCACTAGGCTACACAATCATGGGGAAGACTGCTGATCTGACAGTTGTCCAGAAGACAATCATTGACACCCTTCACAAGGAGGGTAAGCCACAAACATTCATTGTCAAAGAAGCTGGCTGTTCACAGAGTGCTGTATCCAAGCATGTTAACAGAAAGTTGAGTGGAAGGAAAAAGTGTGGAAGAAAAAGATGCACAACCAACCGAGAGAACCGCAGCCTTATGAGGATTGTCAAGCAAAATCGATTCACGAATTTGGGTGAACTTCACAAGGAATGGACTGAGGCTGGGATCAAGGCATCAAGAGCCACCGCACACAGACGTGTCAAGGAATTTGGCTACAGTTGTCGTATTCCTCTTGTTAAGCCACTCTTGAACCACAGACAACGTCAGAGGCGTCTTACCTGGGCTAAGGAGAAGAAGAACTGGACTGTTGCCCAGTGGTCCAAAGTCCTCTTTTCAGATGAGAGCAAGTTTTGTATTTCATTTGGAAACCAAGGTCCTAGAGTCTGGAGGAAGAGTGGAGAAGCTCATAGCCCAAGTTGCTTGAAGTTCAGTGTTAAGTTTCCACAGTCTGTGATGATTTGGGGTGCAATGTCATTTGCTGGTGTTGGTCCATTGTGTTTTTTGAAAACCAAAGTCACTGCACCCGTTTACCAAGAAATTTTGGAGCACTTCATGCTTCCTTCTGCTGACCAGCTTTTTAAAGATGCTGATTTCATTTTCCAGCAGGATTTGGCACCTGCCCACACTGCCAAAAGCACCAAAAGTTGGTTGAATGACCATGGTGTTGGTGTGCTTGACTGGCCAGCAAACTCACCAGACCTGAACCCCATAGAGAATCTATGGGGTATTGTCAAGAGGAAAATGAGAAACAAGAGACCAAAAAATGCAGATGAGCTGAAGGCCACTGTCAAAGAAACCTGGGCTTCCATACCACCTCAGCAGTGCCACAAACTGATCACCTCCATGCCACGCCGAATTGAGGCAGTAATTAAAGCAAAAGGAGCCCCTACCAAGTATTGAGGACATATACAGTAAATGAACATACTTTCCAGAAAGCCAACAATTCACTAAAAATGTTTTTTTTTTTTATTGGTCTTATGAAGTATTCTAATTTGTTGAGATAATGAATTGGTGGGTTTTTGTTAAATGTGAGCCAAAATCATCACAATTAAAAGAACCAAAGACTTAAACTACTTCAGTCTGTGTGCATTGAATTTATTTAATACACGAGTTTCACAATTTGAGTTGAATTACTGAAATAAATGAACTTTTCCACGACATTCTAATCTATTGAGATGCACCTGTAAAAGGTTCTGGGGAAATAGTAATATAAAAATCAGAATAAAGATGTATTCATGTATAAAGATATCAAATAAATACTTTGTAAAGCTCAAATAGCTTTCTTATTCAGAGAATCTCCAGTACAAAGAGGCATATGACTTGGACAACAGTAGCATTCATTGGTCTCCCTTAAACACATCATGCTCTTATGCTGTTTGCCGTGTTTAACCAACTGTGCAATATGAGATATGAAATTGATTTCAGGTGTGTAAACTACCATGGTAAAATGTGAGATTATGAGACATTCTTTCTGAACATTTTCAGTGTTTTTACACTTGTATTCGTGTGTGTTGGTATGTTTGATAATTTGATGTGCTGGTGTAGTGTGAGAACAGATGCTTTGTTGATCTGTTTCTGCTATGACCGCCTCCCTGTGGTGTAATATTAGAACGGCAGGCTGTGGATTTACAGCAGGTCTAATATCTGAAACCCTTCTCTTTTTACTATATATTTAGTATTTGAGGAGGTTCCAAATTTAGGTATTGATTTGCAATATTAGGTTGCATTTTATTACATGTACACTACATTCATTTAACTTGAAATTGTTTTTCAAATAAGTCATGTTTTTCACATTTTTCACTCAAAAATGAAAATTTGCTGAAAATGTACTCACCCTCAGACCATCCAAGATGTAGATGAGTTTGTTTCTTCATCAGATTTGTAGAAATGCAGCATTACATTACATAATATCAGCAATGGATCCTCTGCGGTGAATGGGTGCCGTCAGAATGAGAGTTCAAACAGCTGATGAAAACATCACAAGTCTTTGACACGACCCCATTGCAGTTTTCTCCAAGTCTGTTCTAGGGCTGCATGATATATTGCATGCGATAGTCATGCACATCTCGTCAGTAAAGCCGGTTCTGTGATTAGAAATAAATCTCCATCACCTGTTTTCAGATGGAGTGGCATTTAATACACAGAGCTGTAGTTCATTGACAAGCTACGCAATTTGCACTCATAATCGCAGATGAATCGCATGCGATAGTGAACGTGATATTGCACAGCTTGTCAGTTTTTAACATTTATTAAACAACAGTACTCTAAATAAAGAGTAAAGCACTCAGTTTGTTTTAAATTTGTTTCTTTATGACTGTATACTTGAAAATGTTTACTTCATTGAGAAACACTTTAAGGCTGTAATAATTTCTTTTTAATCAGTATTTAGACTGTATTTCCCTTATACTTATATGATATGATGAATAATTTGTTTTGCTGAAGACAGTTTTAGCATATTTATTGCATATTGAACAAATAATTGCCTTCAGAAACTGAAATTGAAAAAGAAGTTCATCCACAAACAGATGTGCAGATCTAGTGTGCTGCGACATCTGTTTCACAAGCCGCGTTCACACATGAAACCTGGTAAATGGCTGTAAAACTGCCAGATTAGTAAATGCATCACATTTGCTGTTTACAAAAGGAATGGGTTTCTGATTCTTACCGTTAAGATAGCATTCACACATCAGCAAGGAAAATAGGTAAAATCTATGATGTCAGTCATCTGAAATGACCTTTAAATGCTGCAGCATTTTCTTCATCCTTCCAGATGAGGAAAAGTGCTTTAGTTTCATTATCTGTTCAATTTGATGTTTTTTTTTTAACTTTCAAATCCAAATCGTAACTGTCATTTCTGTCAGAGCGTTTATTAATTGACAGAAGCAGACTTTTTACTTCAGTCCTGACCTTGTAAGTACTCAAATAAGTAATCAGCAGTATTTCACAAGAGTTCACACTTGTTGTCTAAATGGTAAAATGCCTGTTATGTTCTGGATGCAAAGTCTCTTGTGAATTTGGTTTGTCTGTCACTCAGAGTTATTTGTCACATTTGAGTGGTGCGCTGTGCAAATCTCTCTTAATTTATACCATGTATAATTTTATTTTCTAGAATATATCATGAAGGTCCTTTCATTAGTTTTTATTTTTGTATTATTAGACTGACAGGCTCTTTAGAACACATGAACAGGCAAGCAGAGTGATCGTCTTGTAAATTTTCTGTTATTCTCTGAGTGCCGTTGTGTGAAAATTATGTAAATGTATGCCATCTTGATATGCCCAATGTTTCCAATAATTAAACGTTTCTAATTAAATAGTTCTAATTATCCTATTGTCTAATTCTGTTCTTCTGTTTTGCTAATTGTGCAGTTAATTTAGGCTAGTATATTAACAAAGTAAAGTAACAGCCTGGACAAGATAAAGCATTGGCTACAATAGAAGTTAATAAAGTTTTAAACTGAAATCATGGACAACAGAAATGATTAGGGCCCTATGATTTCCGCAATGCTGAAAATGCTGACGAATTGTGAAATCCCGTCTTAATGATAGAATTTACTGTATTGCCAATTTTTGGACAGATAAATCAAAAGTAGGTCAAAAAAATGATTCTCCAACACTGTAAAGTTTATTTAAAAAAAAAAAAAAACATTTTCATTTAACACCATTATGTTAGGTTTCCCATTTAAACAATTCCATTGCGTTAAACTGACTTGAAACAGTTGTGCTTTGTTTCAACTCAATATTTTCATTTTGAAAGAACATGTTTCAATTAGGTAGGCCAAAAATAACATTTGATGCCTGTTCAGTTTACTTAAATAAATGAAGTTAATCCAACACAATTCTTTACAACCACTTTACTTAATTCATTTGAGATGAGAGTATATAAATTATTTTACTTGTGTAACTAGGAAGTGGATTTCCCCTTCCCATCATACTTTAAACAGGGCTGGATAAGGAGAGTAAATGTTGAAATAAAATGATATTTTTAGGCTTTTTTTATTAAGATGATAAAACTGGGAGACTTGATCATGTTTAATGCTCTTTTATATTATTATTTAAAACAGTTTCTGGTATGTTAGTGTTTTGGGGGGTTACCATTGTGGTAAAGTGTAGAGCATATGCTTGGGTTGAGGACCTGCTAACATGAATCAAAGTTGTTTTAATAATGAAAAAAACAACTACTTTGGGCATGCCATGGATCCAATGTATCGTTCTTTTGAGTGTAGAAGGATGTCTGCCTAATAATTTATTTTCCAGTTAAATGTTTTAGTTTGAGTTCAGCAAGCATAAAAAATCACTTCATCAGTGTATCAATTTAATTTAAACTATATTTGATTAAATTGAGTTGCCTCAACTCAGTTACATTTCATCGCATGAATTTGTTTTTTATGAGTTGGGGCTACATATATTTATTGGATGGAAATTCTGCCCTCAAATAAATTGAGTTCATCCAATGAATTATTTTTTTTTGAGTGTACTGTCTGTGAATATTAAGCCGCAAAAATACCATTTAAATATGAATCTGCATGTTGTGCATGGCTCTGTGTGAATTAATAGCGCAGATGTGCGGTTTCATTTACACACATAATGAAACGCATGCTGCGCGTCTTTTTTTTTCAGACTCTCTTTGCCGCCTCAACCTATGAGTATATGAACACATAAACGTAGTCTCTAGAACTGCTCTGAGAGTCACTTCATTAGCATTTTACCATTTCTTTTGAGTAAAACTATCATCATATCATATACAAACAGAAACCTAAAAGTCTTCACAGCAACCTGTCAAAATAAAAGTTTGGTTTAACTTGAAGAAACCATGACAAAACTATATTATTTAATGTAATGATAGTATTACTACTACTAATAGTAATAATAAATTATTATTAAAACATTATTTGTTACAGAATATTCACCATAAAAAATATTTACAAAATTTATTTAGCAGAAAACTTACACAACATAGTATTTCTGAAAATAAATAAAATTTTATATATATATATATATATATATATATATATATATATATATATATATATATATATATATATATATTATAAATTCAGTTAATTAGAGATTTTAAATATTACAATTTAATGAAACCATTAAAATAGAATCCAGAAAAATAATGGAAAACACAGTATTTGGTTAAAAACTAGATAAATAAATAAAACTGAATTTGAGAAAAAATATAACATTTCATAGGGCCTTAAAATGTAATTGTTGTTAATCATGTAAGTTTCATGATTTCAATTAATTAGACATGCTTATTGATTAATAAAAAATTATGAGTCTAGAAAAATTAAAACGGAAAAAATGGAGTTTGGAAAAAAAATAAAACGGATTTCATAGGGCCCTAAATGATTTTTTTTAAACTTTATTTTCTCTACTTTTCTTCACTTCTCAGTTGGTGTCCTTTACTCTGGGAATGTTTCTAAATTAGGGAACACAGGGAATTTATATTTGATATGAACAGTGAAGAAAAAAAAATGAAAGCCAATGTCCAGTCCAAGTAGAGAAGCAGAATGAACTGTTGCATGACTGTCACCCCTGCCAATGAACTGACCGAGTTTGATTTTCTACAAACTATAACGTACTTCTCTTTTCCTAAAATGAGATTTTCGTGTTTGTTGTCATTTGTTCAGGCGCTCAACAGATGGCACTGTTAAACTGTGTGTGCTGACTGCACTAATGCAGTACATATGAGAGTGCATAAATAAAACAAACTCTTCAACTTCAGAAACCAGCCTCAGTGAGCAATGCTGTTTAATTGTTTTGTCATGGTCATTCATCTCCACCTGTTCAGACCTATGCATTCATCCTCCCACTGTACAGAGAAAAAATTAAAAAGCATTTGTCTTATTTAATCAACCTCCTCAGTGTCACGTCTCTGTTCAGATCTCAGATGAAGTTCTGTTTGAAGGATCGTAACCTTCTTCAGATCCAGTCCTTCATGACACAGCTGGCATTATTCTGTATTGTCCTTCAGTAGCTAATGGCTCTGAATTGTTGCCAGAACCAGAATAAAACAGATTGGACTCTGAGATCTTGGATGATGTCATTGATGTGGGAGGACAGCGGGTGATGATCGTTACATTTGTTTCTGATGTAGTTCTGGTTTTTATCGCTGTTGGCAGAAGACTGTAGTGACATTGGTATTTTGTAATGTTGGTCTGTTGATTTGGGCTTTCCATTTTGTTTCTCTCCTGTGAAATGGGTCTGATGGTGCGGGCAGGGTGCTATCTGGACACTGAGATTGCAAAAATGGCCATTCCTGCTTTCAGCAGGAGATATCGGACAGTTCCTCAAAGGTCACTTACAGATCTGAGTAGTAACTGATTACATGTAATCTGGATTACATAATCAGATTCCAAAAATTAAGTACTTGTAACTGGATTAAATTACATTTTAAAATACTTTTAATTAGACTACAGTTACTTTTTTATTGATTACATGATTACATATTATTAACACAATAGCAATAAATTATTCATAATTTATAGATTCTCCCTAATTCCTCTTTTTCATCTTTTAAATGTTCCTTTTTAAAATATTCTACCGCTTATATACACTCAGAAGGTCTTCCAGTTTTGTGGACATTCACACACAGAATTTGACCACTGGATTTACAAAAATCATTTCAGGTGTTTCAACATTGTATCAACTACTGATGAACACATTCATTTTTATTTGAATTATCACTCAATGGGTTATTTAACCATCTATTACAATGTCTTTGGAAGGCTTATTTTGTCTTTCAAACACATTCAAATGCACAAATTCACATAATTTCTTATTTACATGTAATGCAGAGACTCTTTTTTTGTCATCTGAACCTCTTTCACCTAATATATTTACTTGAAGTACCCCTGAGATTTTAAAATAAATATTTAAAAAATTATGTATCACATTTGCATGTTGACGGTTAAAATAATACTTTAATTTTAATTTTACATTTAATTAATGATTAGCTTTTCATTAAACTTACAAATCCCCTGCAGTACCTTTACGAACCCCAGTTTGGGAAACCTTGACGTAATATAAGGTTTATTGCATTTCATGTTGTTACTTACAACGAATGGAATATATTTTCTGACTCTTTGTATTTTTATATCAATATGGTACAAGATTATCCTATTTAAATCTATGTGATAAATGAGGTTAGGTCAAAAGTAATCTAAAAGTAATCAAAAAGTAGTCCGTTTATATTACCAGAAATGTGTAATGTAATAGATTACGTTACTAACTACAATTTTTGTCATGTAATTTAGAATCAGTAATGAATTATAATTTGTAAGTAATCTACCCAGCTCTGGTCACTTATACAGGGTTAAATGGATGAATATTTTTCAGTTTCCAGATACTTCTTGTTAGTCAGCGTATCATTTAGGCAAATTAATGAGTGTACTGCTTACATTCTCTGCTGACATATGAAAAGCAGTTTCACTTAGAAATACATCACAGTATAGTAATAAAGTCGGTTGAAATTTACATTTCATGCTGACACAAAAAGTACAGAGCTTGTCAAAGGTGGTTTTAGGGTGTACACTGACAGCTAGAGCAATGCACGCTAAGTACAGCAGTCCTACTAAATATATCAGAACTGAATAAAAGAAAAAAATCTACTTAATCTAACTGACTAGTTGGTCGTTGGATTGTCGTAACCCATCCTTACTGTAATTAACTGTGTGTTTGTGTGTTGTGCAGCAGCGATGCAGGGCTGAAGGACGCGCTGTCGGACTGGGACTCAGACATGGATGGTGTGGAAAGTCTCAAGGATACAGATGTTCTCCACAATGGCAGCCAAAGCGACCAGGAAGCTGCTCGACGTCTGGCCAGACGGCTCTACCACCTGGAGGGCTTCCGGCGCTCGGATGTCGCCAAACATCTGGGCAAGAAGTGAGTGCTTACAGCCATAAATTCAGTTCTGTGTTTTTCTTCTCTCTATCCTGTCTTCAAATGAATACCTGATATAGACACTAACCAGAGGAATATGAAAACATTTGACTCTAACTAGGACCTGAAAAAAACATTGTGGAAAAATACATGTACACTGCTATTCAAAAGTTTGGGATCAGTAAGATTTTTAATGTTTTTTTAAAGAAGTTTCTTATGCTCATCAAGGCTGTATCTATTTGATCAAAAACACAGAAAAAAAATAATTTTGTGAAATATTATTGCAATTTAAAATAACAGTTTTCTATTTTAATATACTTTAAAATGTAATTTATTCCTGTGATCAAAGCTGAATTTTCAGCATCATTACTCCAGTCTTCAGTGTCACATGATCCTTCAGAAATCATTGTAATATGCTGATTTATAATCAATGCTGGAAACTGTTGTGCTGCTTAATATTTTTTGGGACCTGTGATACTTTTTTTTTCAGGTTTCTTTGATAAATAAAAAGTTAAAAAGAACAATTTTTATTCAAAAAACAAATTTTGTGTTACAATATACACTACTATTCAAAAGTTTGGAGTCAGTATATTTTTCTCTCTTTTTTTTTTTTTCAAGAAATTAATACTTTTATTCAGGAAGTATGTGTTACATGGATATAAAGTGATAGTAAAGACTTCGAAAAGATTTCTATTTTGAACAAAAGTTGTTCTTTTGAACTTTTTATTCATCAAAGAATCAAAAAAAAGTATCACAGGTTCCAAAAAAATATTGAGCAGCACAACAGTTTCAACACTGATAATAAATCAGCATATTAAAATGATTTCTGAAGGATCATGTGACACTGAAGACTGGAGTAATGGCTGATTAAAAATTCAGCGCTGCTTCACAGAAATAAATTATATTTTATAGTATATTAAGATAGGAAACCAATATTAGAATATTATAAATTACAATATTAGAAATTGCAATGATATTTCAGAGTATTACTATTTTTTCTGTATTTTTGATCAAATTAATACTCCAAGACTCCATTAAAAACTATAAAAATCTTGCTGTTGAACGGCAGTGTAAGATGCTTACTTTGAATCTGATTGGTTGACAGGTAGTTGGGGGTTTGTTGACCACATTAAAGTTGTGTATTACTTTACAATGTTGTCTCTGAATTCTCTCAGAAAGCAACAGCAGAAACTGACTAATGTATTGTTTAATCACTGAATATGTCTGGCAGTGTCTGTCATTGTCTATGTTGCTAAGCCATCTTCTTAGTCATGTGCAAGTCACATATTTATCGTTATTCAGGTGAAGATGTTTTCTTTGCACTCAGAACAAGATTTCAGCAGTTTAGAGCACAATTCCAAGAGGATTGACCATGAGACAAGCAATCCTCACTAACATTGCAACAATAAAATGTAGCATGTCAAGGGAAAAGTGTTCCAAAAACAGTGCATTCAGTACCATTTTTTTAATGCTTAAATTTATATGATTTAATAACTTTATGTAATTTGAGTGCTTAACTCCATTTTTAAGAGTGGCACATTTAATCAAAATATGTGAAAGAGTTTAAAGTCATTCTGTGTACTTCAGTACTTGGCCAGTCGTCAGTTCGCTAGTGCCAATAAAAGAGTGTGTCTGCACAGTCCACGTATTTATGCCAGATTAATTTTGAATAAATTCCAGTGTTTACACAAAAAATGGTGTTATGCATGTTTCAGTGGTGATTATTTTTATTTAATTATTTTTTAACATAAAATTTATACTTTAAGCCCCTGGAGTTTTTTGTTCCTTGCCACAGTCACCTTTGATTTGCTCATTTGGGGTTTACAGGCAAATACCCCAAATGAAAAATTGAAGTTCACCCAAAAATGAAAATTGTCATCATTTACTTACTCTCAAGTTGTTCCAAACCTGTATGAGTTGCTGTCTTCTGCTGAACACAAAAGAATATATTATGAAGAACGTGGATAACCAAACATTTGCTGGTCCCCATTGACCTGTATTTCCACTTGATTTTAAAATGACACAGCTCTGTTCACACCCCTAAAATGAATCTTACACATTCCTAATTTTCAAAACACTCCATCAGCACTTTCTCAAGTATTATTAGATTAGCGTATTTATGTTTTTATACCAATGATCTTGTTACTACATTCATTCATACATTGCATTGTCTGTATGCAAGCATCTAAAACAACAGCTCAGTCTTCTGGTTTAATGTGGTGAACTGTACTCACAGTTATTTCTCAGATATGATTCTTTGCCTCTGTCAGAACCAATCAGATCTGTGTGTGACCTTAGGTCAGTGACTGCACTAGAGCAGTTAAACACCCTCAGCCCCTTAAAGAACCACCCCCAGCCTTCAAGTTCATCCCTCACATTCTCACACACACACACTGGAAATAAAGATTTGACCATACAGGCACTCATCCATATTCATAAGCACTCTCAGTGCCAGACGCAGTACTCCAGAGGAGAGCATCATTACTCCAGTGTTCTCTGTAGCACCGCCTCCACAGCCCTGAACTCATCCTGTCTCACTTTTCTGCTCTCTGGAGACCATCACTAGCCGCATTTCCATTATCCTTCAAATTGCGCAAATTGAAATTGCGAATTGAAAACACGCCCAATGGAAACATGTAAATTTTGCAAAAACTCCCATATATCGCAAAAAAGTTTTTACACTCACATGAGGTGGTTTTTCAGGCAATTCGAAAAAGGAATATAATGCAAAATTGCAATGTAAACATTTTTTCGCATTTACAGGTCACTTGGCGTACGTAAAAGTCACATGATCATTCTTTAATGTTCTATAACCTCCAAGAAACACCTCATACATGGCCGCTCTCAAGTATAAAGGGCTTTCCTTGTCATTAATGCTTGGATAACCCCTTATTTACACTGCACACGTCTGTGGTGCATTACGGCTACGACATGGCTACTCTAGTCAATGCTAGTGTTTATATCAGCCACGCTGTGGCACTTTTCATAAGTGTCCCAGAAGTGACTGCCCACGCTGCTTCACTAAAGATACACATATACATCTCCTTCAATTAAAAATAATGGCTAGTGTGGTGGCTGCAATATACGTAAACCTACCAACATCCATTGCCATGACTTATTGCGAGAGGAAAAAATTACATTTTAGTTGCATAACATTGGTTAATGGAAACACCATCAATTCGCAGTAGGTTTTTTATCGACATAAAATAGCGCAAAGGTTTTGCACAAATCTGTAATGGAAACCTGGCTACTGTCCACAACCATGCACTCATACTGTCTCATTCTCCTGCTGTCTGAAGGCCATCACTAGCCACAGCCACGCTCTTACTCTGTCTCACTGTCCTGTTGTCCAGCATATGTTCATTCTCTCTTACCGTCCTATCTGGAGACCATTATTGTCAGTAACCCCATGCTCATCCTGTCTTACTCTTTTGCTGTCTGCAGACATCAGTGTCCATAGCCATGCACATATTTTGTCTCACTGTCCTGCTGTCTGAAGACAATCACTGTCCACAGGATCTAATACTGTAGAGGACCTAATACTGAGCCCTGTGGGACTCCATACTTCTGTTGGGTTGGACATCTTTCCATTAACAGAAACAGACTGGTCGGATAGGAAGGATAGGCGATTGGATAGGTTGGACCTAAACCATACTAATGCCTGCTTACAAATGCCAACATAATTCTTGAGACTGTCCGAGAGAATGTCATGGTCTATAGTGTCAAAAGCAGCACTAAGATCTAACAGCACTAGAAGGGAGATGCTTGTATTATCTGACCATGGCTGGAAGTCATTTTTATTACTTGCCTGAAGCAAAAGGTAAATCCATAAAGTACAAATCACTTCGGAGAATATAAATCACTACACACCGCAAGAATGCCAAATGTAGAAAAAGTGCATGCAGTATAATCACAAACAAATTGCATTTGAAAGTAAATTAAAAGTTACAGTGTTTAAACAGAGAAATGGAGAGTCATTACAACAGTAGGTTAACAGCACAGCACAAATACAAACTATGAGCCCATACTGTATACAGGTGCATCTCAATAAATTAGAATGTCGTGGAAAAGTTCATTTATTTCAGTAATTCAACTCAAATTGTGAAACTCGTGTATTAAATAAATTCAGTGCTCACAGACTGAAGTAGTTTAAGTCTTTGGTTCTTTTAATTGTGATGATTTTGGCTCACATTTAACAAAAACCCACCAATTCACTTTCTCAACAAATTAGAATACTTCATAAGACCAATAAAAAAAAAAAAAAAAACATTTTTAGTGAATTGTTGGCTTTCTGGAAAGTATGTTCATTTACTGTATATGTCCTCAATACTTGGTAGGGGCTCCTTTTGCTTTAATTACTGCCTCAATTCGGCGTGGCATGGAGGTGATCAGTTTGTGGCACTGCTGAGGTGGTATGGAAGCCCAGGTTTCTTTGACAGTAGCCTTCAGCTCATCTGCATTTTTTTGGTCTCTTGTTTCTCATTTTCCTCTTGACAATACCCCATAGATTCTCTATGGGGTTCAGGTCTGGTGAGTTTGCTGGCCAGTCAAACACACCAACACCATGGTCATTTAACCAACTTTTGGTGCTTTTGGCAGTGTGGGCAGGTGCCAAATCCTGCTGGAAAATGAAATCAGCATCTTTAAAAAGCTGGTCAGCAGAAGGAAGCATGAAGTCCTCCAAAATGTCTTGGTAAACGGGTGCAGTGACTTTGGTTTTCAAAAAACACAATGGACCAACACCAGCAGATGACATTGCACCCCAAATCATCACAGACTGTGGAAACTTAACACTGGACTTCAAACAACTTGAGCTATGAGCTTCTCCACCCTTCCTCTCAACTCTAGGACCTTGGTTTCCAAATGAAATAAAAAAACTTGCTCTCATCTGAAAAGAGGCCTTTGGACCACTGGGCAACAGTCCAGTTCTTCTTCTCCTTAGCCCAGGTAAGACGCCTCTGACGTTGTCTGTGGTTCAGGAGTGGCTTAAAAAGAGGAATACGACAACTGTAGCCAAATTCCTTGACACGTCTGTGTGTGGTGGCTCTTGATGCCTTGACACCAGCCTCAGTCCATTCCTTGTGAAGTTCACCTAAATTCTTGAATCGATTTTGCTTGACAATCCTCATAAGGCTGCGGTTCTCTCGGTTGGTTGTGCATCTTTTTCTTCCACACTTTTTCCTTCCGCTCAACTTTCTGTTAACATGCTTGGATACAGCACTCTGTGAACAGCCAGCTTCTTTGGCAATGAATGTTTGTGGCTTATCCTCCTTGTGAAGGGTGTCAATGATTGTCTTCTGAACAACTGTCAGATCAGCAGTCTTCCCCATGATTGTGTAGCCTAGTGAACCAAACTGAGAGACCATTTTGAAGGCTCAGGAAACCTTTGCAGGTGTTTTGAGTTGATTAGCTGATTGGCATGTCACCATATTCTAATTTGTTGAATTGGTGGGTTTTTGTTAAATGTGAGCCAAAATAATCACAATTAAAAAAACCAAAGACTTAAACTACTTCAGTCTGTGTGCACTGAATTTATTTAATACACGAGTTTCACAATTTGAGTTGAATTACTGAAATGAACTTTTCCATGACATTCTAATTTATTGAGATGCACCTGTATATTTCAGACTTTCTGTGCCCATTCTCCTTCCCCACTGAAGTCATTTGTACACTAAGCATTATGAGTGAATCTGTTGATCTCTATTTTTAAATTCATTGGTCAAAAGGTGTGGGAACCCTGAATGTCAAGTCATATAGCAGCACTGCCGCAAATCCATTCACATGTCCGTCTGGGAATGCATGTTTCTTATGTAATGTGCTTTATACTGCTGTGGTTCCTCTTCTCCATCCCTCTCCATTATAGAGTCGTGTCAGGGTAGATTAATGTCTTTTCAGGGTTGTGCATCATGAACTAGCAAAATGCTCTGAACTTCAGTATGTCTGATTTCTATGTCACACTGATATTTCACACATACAATGAGTATAAAATGATGTGATGTGTGATTATAGTATACACAGGGTGTTATTAAATGTGATTCAGATGCCAGAAACTGTGAGGTCATGTCCACTTGAACTGTTACTAATGTGAAAGTCATTTTTTTCTCTGTTATAATGTAATATGTATCTTCTGTTTGTGTTCACAGTAATGACTTCAGTAAGATGGTTGCAGAAGAGTACCTCAAATTCTTTGAGTTTACAGACATGACATTGGACCAATCACTCAGGTACATCTCATGTCAAGTGTCTGTCATTCAATTGTTGTGCAGTCACAGTGTGTGTTTCTGCTATTTTGCAACGTCTAAAATGTGGCTCATCTGGTTGTATGACTTTAACTTTAAATAATATGTTTTTTCTTGCAACACTGCCACTATTTTATTATAAATAATCTTGCTTTTTGTTATCTCTTAGCCTGTCTGGATGTCTGTCTGTCTGTCTATCTATCTATCTATCTATGTAAAATAATATAATAAGTAAATATTGATGTATACTGTTACATACTGTTATATACTGTTATACAATATAACTTATGCTTATATTCATAGAATATAAAATATTTTGAACAATTAAGAATGCGACCAAAGAATGCTGAACATTATTATGTTATTTATTATGTTGTGTGAATTTTTGAAGTCTGTTTTTCTTATTGTTAAAAAGTTATTTTAGGACCATGTCTGATCACAGTTCAGGAGTTATTCTTACCAAAGTTCAGATAATTGCCCAGTGTTCACAGACTTTTTCATTCATCTGTTTGTGTGGTTCTGGATCTTTATTTCATCCTGTGGTGTGCCCACACACATCATTAATGTTTTTGCTGTGATTGGAGCTCTTTGTTGGCTCTTTTTGTCTTCTATCTTGTATCTGAACCTGTTACTGAACCCCTGATGAGTCTTCACACAAAAGTTGCAAACAAGACGTGAAGTCCATGGTCATGTTATATTGCTGTTTTTGTGTTGCAGATGTTTTCTGAAAGCATTCTCATTAATGGGTGAGACTCAGGAGAGAGAGCGGGTGTTAATTCATTTCTCTAATCGGTACTATCAGTGTAATCCCACCGTCATCACTGCACAAGGTACTGCATGGGTCAACCTTACATAACCTTTTTCATTTATTCATTACTTACAAGATTAGTATTTATTATTTGAGATCAGTTGAAGATGTAAGGGATCATTATATTCCAGTGGTGGATGAAGTACACAAATCAAGTACTTGAGTAAAAGTACAGATACCCTAATAAAACATTACTCCAGTAAAAGTATAAGTACTCATTTCCAATTTTACTTGAGTACAAAAGTACTTGATTTTTTTAATGTAATAAAGTATTTAAAGCAAAAAGTACTGATTGATGAATAATGTTTATTATTTATTCTAGCCAGCAGTAGTCCGAGTAGTCATTAATCAGCACTAATAAGAACGATTACTGCAGACCTTTAATATGCATTGATCTGCAAATAAGCAAACTTTTTATTTTATTACCGAAACATATTGTACACTATGAAAGCATTAAACTTCAATATACTAACATATGAATTTAAATGACTGATAATTCAAGTGTGGAAACAAGCGAAATAATATACGTGTATTATTTTAAAATGAGAAAATACCAAATTTGTGTAATTATGTCTTTACAAATAGCATAAAACACAACGTACAGAGGTCACATGTGGCTTAAACAGCTCACCCTTTTACAACAGATTTACTTTACAGGTATCTGACAGTCATTACCTAAATATGATTTTCTTTTCAATAATCAATACTAAAATTTGACATTATTAATTTTCACGCCTTTGTTTGTGTTTCGGCAATATCTCGTTCTTTGCCATTCTGAACAGATCATTAAATCAGTAATTTTCAATTCAAAAACAGCTTCAATCAGATCAGTCTGATTCACAAATTAATCATTTAATGTGATTTGTGAACCAGTTCAACAGGTTCATTGAAAAAAATCAGTTTGTTTACAAATCAGACATCGAAGTAAAGAAAAGGTAGGATAATGTGTTTTGGAATGTAGTGTAGTGATTTCTCAAATTAAAAATACTGTAATATAGGGATGCACGATATTATCAGACTGATATCGGAATCGGCCGATAATGGCTTTACATGTAAATATCAGCATCGGCCCGATATGAAAAATTGCCGATGTGTCTTGCCGATAAGAGGAATACGTTAACTCACATGTGCTCATGGTCTGCTAGTGATTAGATCACGTCAGCAGCGTGACTTATTCTTGAAGCAAAGTTTTGTCTGATTGATGATTAGATTCACTGTTTTGGATCGCTGCAATTAAACTGAGAATGCACGTACAGAATGACGTGTTTTGTGTATGATAGAGAAAACAGTAATAGCATGTGCAGCGGCAGCCTCCCCCGGGTCCTAATGCCCATTCTGTAAGGAGTTTTAATTCCGTAGGGGGTGCTGTTGGCCTACTTCTAATTAAATTAAAAGTAAAATAGCCTACACAAATAACATTTAGACTGTGTTTCTGATTAAATAAAGCAGTAATTGATGTCATAAAATAATGAGTATATTTTGATTTAAAGGTCAGAAGCTATAGCTTACATGAAAAAAAATCACATATATGACATATGTAAATTAAATATTTTATATATACTGATTTATTCATTTATATGTCATATGTTTTATTTTTTAAACAAATCATAAGCTCTAAAAGATTTTCAGAATTTTTACAACTCTTTTGCTTTAGACCATGTACAAATGTTAAATCTTAAAATAAAATGTTAGGGTTAACACTGCATCTTTCTGGGAAAAAAAAATGCAGCGATTGATATAGTTTATTTATAGTTACTTTCAAAGCTTCAACGTACTGTCAAAAAACCTTCATTATTGTTTATTTAATTCTAACGAATAAGTAAAAAAAAAAACTAACCAAAATTACAAATATTTTGCTTATACTTTCTGCATAGGAGAGACTTGGTGTTATAAATATATCGGTATTGGTCAAAATGAGTTGAAAAATATCGGCATATCGGCAAAAATCCAATATCGTGCATCCCTACACTGTAATACGTTAAAGATACTCAAAAAATGTGTTGAAGTAACAAAGTAAAAATATTTTTCTATTCTGTCCGCCATTGTTATCGAAACCCTAACATGGTGAAACAGCCTTCCACTTTATGACTAAAATGTAAAAAATATAGCGATATATATTTTGGCTTTATATCGCTCATTCCTGTGAGAGAAGAAAGAGAGTATAGCGTAATACAAAAAACATGAAACTAGCTTGGCTAATATTGTCTGAAACATAAAAGTTGCCTGAGGACTATTTCTGTGTTTAATGCCTCGGCATATAGAAGTCGCTCCATATGAAATCTATGAATAAAACATTTGTGGTTTTGCACAACATTAGTTATCTGTTAGTAATCCTCTCTTCACTAATTCTCCATGAAACATGATTGGGTTTAATCGCTCATTCAGTATCACAGAGTCGTGTTTTTTCCATAGCAACCATCTTAGTAACAGCTATGACCAGTATATGGGTAAAAAGCTAAACCATCTCCTTGTTGCTAAGACTGTTGCCATGGAAGTGATGTTAGATTTTCTCCTGATGCAGAGATGAATGTGTGTGTAATATCAGAAGTTATGATAAAAATAATGTTCTTTGACCTGTAGATGAGTGTGCAGTGTGACTGAATGTTTCATTGCTGTTTGCAGATGGAGTTCATTGCCTTACCTGTGCGCTAATGCTGCTCAACACTGACCTTCATGGCCCTGTAAGTGACCTCTGACCCTCTGCTAGAGTTACTCGTATTAGCAGCTAAATGAAAACTGACAGTTTGTTCTGTCTTTGCCAAAAGCACATGAATGCAGACACCATTTGGCCTAATCAGAGCCTGTTATCAGTGAATGTAAAGATTCAACTGGTGGAGGATATGTCTGGGTCATATTTCACCTCAAAATAAAAGGAAATAAGAAACTAAATCTGCTTAATTTACTGAAATAATTCTTGAAAAGTCTTTTTGAGGAGGGTGAAATGTTGCCCAGAGATTAACCAACTAATGAGTCAAGGATGTCAAACTGTTTTGTTTGTGTTTGTTTTTAGTGTCATGTAATCACCCTGAACAGATATTATCTGTGATTACATGTTCAGGGTTAAACCGGTGAAATCTGCATGAATGTGCCTAATAGGGGTGGGCGATATGACCAAAATCTTATATCACAATATGAGTAATTTTATTTCACGTTAACAATATGTATCATGATATAGTTATTTTTGCTTTTAATAAGGTTTTTATAATATCAAAAATTTTATACCGCAGAATTTTCATAATTCTTGTCACCAATGTCAGTATCACAGAAAAACTAACGTAAGCCTACAAAAGAGAAAAACTCAATTAAAAAGAGAGAAAACTAATTAGAGAAAAGAGAGAAACTAATTACAAGCAATAGGGCAAAAAAACTACAATAAATATATATGAAATGCTACATACATTGTATAAATTAATCAAAAACACTGCATAGTTTTCTTTGTGTAAATTAAATTTCTTATTATTAAAGTTACAAAAGTCATTTAGTCAAGAGCAGTGAGAGATTTTCTCTCACTCTTGTTTGATTAACCTGAATCTCAGACAGCAGGAATATTAGACTGCTGTCACTCTAAGACCTACTCGGATCCAATATACTGTTACACATGTGTTTTCTTTCTCAGCTGTTTACTTTCACATAAGACCTAAATGACTGTGTTTGCGAGGATACTTGTAAAGACGGACACTTTGACACATATGTGTATTTAACCGTTTAAGGCCAATAAAGCAACAAAAATACTCATCGCTCTATGCGCAGCGGATTCAAGTGTGCACCGCTCAGACCGCGCTAAGAAACTCATATAGAGCTGTTGTTTGCATTTAAACAGCTTAGAATCACTTGTTTTTAAAACTGCAATGCTTAAAAATGTGTGCAAACAATACATTTTTATGACCATGGTGCACAACAAAGTGATGTGAGTGCATAATCACGATAAAGATGATAGTCCAAAATCTCTACCGGTTGACAAATTTCTACCAGTTAATCGTGTCTACCAGTATATCACCCACCCCTAGTGCCTAAATATAAGAAGCTCAGATCAACCAGAAGAGGAATACAAAAAGAAATGATTCAGATATGTGCCATTAGTAACTACAGTACAGTGAAGAAGAAGAAAGTTTTGCACCCCCCACTATTTCCTCAGTGAAATGTGAGGTGCATTCTGGGTTCTCTAAGAATAGCTCCTCTCATTGGTCTCCATGGAGTTTGATCATGTGTCTTGGATCTTACAAGACGCCGTGTTTTGAGTTTGACACATTCAGTAGAACGCATGTGCCGTGGAGACGTAGAGATTTCATGCCCACGCCGCAGCACTTCTCCAGACGCTTTCATTTCAAACATTGTATAGTTTTATGTCATGTGGGTGAATACAGCTGAAAGTTGTGCAGCCGTGGATCTTTTCAGAAATGTATGCCAAACGCCCACACACAAATACATGGCTGCATTTGTGGAGGGAAGTGTTATGCATATCACACAGGTTATATAGAAACAGAGCAGGTGCAGATGGGTGAATTTCATCAAAACCTGTCCTGGCTTGACAAAATGTAAAAAATGAAAGAAGAAATGTATATTTTACATAAAGAAATCAAAAGATACTTTGTGGAAGACTTCATTAACGTTGTGTCTGTTAGCTTTGAGGTCAACTACTGTATTCCTGAAAGCTGACAAAATACAAAATACAAACAAATTAGATGCATTCACAGCTGTGACATAACTGAAGCCTGTTGTCTTTGGTATGTCACAGCCAAACGTCCTGTTTAGGGCAGGGTAAAAAATATTGATTTCTCGATTTTAATCTCGATTTTTACTAAACAATATAGATTCTTAAATCCCAAGAATCGATTAGTCTAGCCTGTTTTCAATTGAATGGAGCATTATAGCGCACCTCCCATCCAATAAATCAAAATAAGCTTTGTACTTTGTTACTTTTGATATGGAACAAAGTCTCAGATTTCAGATTCTTACCATTTTATTACAGTATTCAAATAATAAATGCCATTTTGGTGCTGTTTAATGTGGAGTGAGAGATTGCTTGCTTTAATACCAGTTTCAGCATGAAATAAACATGAATAAACATCTGAAGGTATGTTAAAAGAAAGAGTACAACTTACCGAAATCCATATGCTGTCTCATGTAATCGCTCAGTCAGTGTTTCAACCACGCAAAGATGTCAATATAACAGCTTGTAAACAATGTCACGTAACGCCACATTTACCTCAGAAAAAAAACATTTGGTGACCATAAACTAGTCAGTTAGTCAGCTCGAAAAATTAACTCTAGAGAGGGGCATTTTGCTAAATATAACATATTCATTATAATTTTTAGTGTTTTTCAATGTTTAGTTTTTATGACAGCCTTTTAAATGTTTATCTTTCAAAAAATGAATTGGAGTAGAAATATAATTATGTAATTGTAACTTTATTATTATAAAAATTTAATTGAGTGTAATTTAAGTGTTTTTATGCAAATCAGTTCATTTTAACCTTCAATATTATAGTAATGTAATACTAACTGACTCTCATGTACATTTACAGATCAGTTGAGAGTTTTTTTTTTCTTTGAGAAAATTTGGAATGTGCTGTACCTGATATATCAACATTGAATCGAATCGAATCGAATCGAATCGGAAATTGAATCAAATCACAAGCTTGTGAATCAGAATCAAATTAAATTGTGAAATTTGTGTCAAAACCCTGCCCTAGTTCTGTTTCAACAAGACATACAGTACTGTACAAACGTTTGGGGTCAGTACAATTGAAAAAAAAAAAATGCATTTTTATTCAGCAATGACGCATTGAATTGATCAAATGTGACAGTAAATACTATATTGACTATATTGTTACAGAAAGTTATATACTATATTGTTACAGAAAGATTCTATTTCAATAAATTATATTCTTTTGAATTTTCCATTCATGAAAGAATCCTGAAAAAATGAAACAACAAACAAACAAACAAACAAAAAAGATAATTATCAGAAATGTATCATGAGCAGCAAATCAGTATATTAGAATGATTTCTGAAGTATCATGTGACACTATAGCTTGGAGTAATGATGCTGAAAAATTCAGCTTTACATCACAGAAATTAATTACATTTTAAAATAAAAGCTAGAATAGTTTTTCACAATATTACTGTATTTTTGATCAAATAAATTCTGTCTTATTAAGCAGAAGAGACTTCTTTCAGAAACATAAAAATGAGTTTTTATTGGCACATTTTTTTGACAAAACAGATAACTGCATTTTCCAATATTGCAAAAATTTTATTATATTTGCTGTAATAGCTAATGGAAGTCATCCTGTTTGAGAACATTTTTTAATTTAAACTAGCATTAATTGCATTCATTGTAACATACATGATTTATTCACAATTTAATTGAAGTAGTCCTTTTCTGCATTACAATAATGAGAATGAGATTTTGGGGACAGTGGACTAAACACACGTTTGCACTGTATTTATGTGTATAAAATCTGGTTACTAAGCAAGGCCCAAATAGTTGTTTTTTTTTTTTTTTTTTGGAGAATGATTTGTTGTTCTTGCAAAATAGTGTTTTATTCTCAGTCAGTCTTTGCTGACTTTGTGATCTGTGCTGCGGACCCATGTCAAATCATACAGAAAGAGAAAAATGGCTTGATGTGCTGTTAAAGTGATGGATGACACAAGGCTACAGCATCATTTCACCGATGAAACTGCAGCGTGAGATCGTGTGGAATCGTGTATTTCGAAGCAGCCTGCGTCTCTCTTTGATATCTCGTGCCAGTCTGAACATTTGTCAGTGCCATCCACCTACAAACTCGGCTGGTGCTGGCAGGAACAGTAAAGTCAGTGGAACAAACACCGTCTGCGCTTTATTTTAGAATGCAAGCGGCCGCTCCTTCGTTCTTTGTCTATGACATTATAAAAACAGCAATCTGATGCTGTGAAGGAGAAATCAAGGTTCAGACAGAGTAATTGCAGAGGATGTATAATAGCAGCAGTCTGTGTATGTGGTAACTGTAGGCGCTTGTGAAATGCTTAAAGTTCCACTGGAAATCGTGAATTATATTCCAGATCTTACAGCAGGTCACAGTGTTGTTCGTATTGTGAGATGTAGCAATTGTAGGACTCTGTGACATTTTCTCTGCTTTTTTATGCATGATCTTTTATACCAGCACTATGAAAATGATTTTCTTCCTCGTGTATTTTGGTAATTTGCTTTCTCACAAAACAAACACATAACTACTGTGACCAAAACAAAGACAAATGGACAGGAAATGCTGTAAAAACTTGTAAATGTTTGAGTCATTCAGTGAATTTTTGTATTTTAATATGAAATGTTTTGTAGTAAAACATTTAAATTTTGCACACACACTATATTCAGTGCACAGCATAAATGAGTACAGCACACCCTCTCTGAAACTTAACAAATTCAGCAATTACTTTTTACTTAGAAGACATGTTAGGATTCTTGAGAGGCATAATGTTCCAGCTAGTCTGCTTCATCAATTGATCAAAGAAGCATGTCAAAATTATTCAGGAAAATATTGATTTTCTTTTCAAAGTGATAAAATGTTGCAAAAATGAGTACACCCTCCTCAAAGTTACTAAATAAAGCTAAATAAAAACAGGTAAGTGTGTTGCACCAAAACATTTAAAGATAAGTAATATCTTGACAATTAAAAGTGTTAAATAGCCCACTGAATCATTCTCAGACTTAATGCTGACAGCAATGGAAGCACTTGGGAGAGAACTGTCAGGAGTCTTATTTCTTAGCACAAAGGAGGACAATGGTACAAGAGGAAAACCAAACCAAATTATTATTTTAAGTGTGAAAATACAGCAAAAGTAACACAGAAATTCAATAACAATAGACTTCTGACAAAGCCCTGAAGTCATCAGGCCTTCACTTTAAGCTTTTATTTAGTGATAAGTGATTTTTTTTTTTTTTTTTTGCTAGAAAAAGAGCAAGGGAAATACCAAGCAAGTGTCTTAGAGCTGGCAAAAGCTATGAAAAGAGTGACTGTTCATCTCAGAGAGTGAGATGCAGCCTGCAGAAGTGAAATGCATGGTTGTTGTCTACACTGGAACAACCTACTGTAGCCAAAGCACAATAAACTCATTTAGCCTTTTCCAGGGCCCATATTTACAAAATATATTCTCCTAGGAATCCATACTCTGGTCTCATGAGACCAAGTCAATAATTTCAGTGAAGTTCAGTGGTAGTAAAGCTCTTCTGTAAGGATGTGTGAGAGAGTTGTGCTTTATCAGTGCTCTCATGAATTCACACACCACTGTGTGATGTAATACAGAAACCTCAAACAGAAGATGTCATCATTTGGGATGCAGTTTGTGATCAAGTGGCAAGAAGGGTCAGAGCAGTATACTTACAATTATGGAGGACATACTAAGTACTAGAATATTGTACATTTGTTAAATTAAATCTAGGGTGTACTCATTTCTGCAATCCTTCATTTAAAGAAAATTGGCCTATTTTACAGATATTAAGGACATATATTTCTCTGTTTTTATTAAGAATATGTTTAATACATTTCATTTTTTAATACAGTTCAATTTCTTTCTATGAATTGTATTAGTGATCATTAAGGAAATACATCTTTTTGTAATTGTTCAGAGGGGGTGTACTCATTAATGCTGTGCATTGTGACAGCTCAGAGCTCAACAATGAAATAGCCCAGAGCAAATGCTCAGGGGACATTAGTCATTAGTTAGTGATTACATACTCCAGTTAAATAATCTCATGCTATTGAATTAGATCAGTTCTGGATTGTAATAGATATTCTTAATCCTGTAGATTTAGTTAAAGATGTCACCTCCAATTATTACATGAGCTTGACATTATCTGATCTCAGACATAATTTATAAACAGACTTTTGCTTTACATCAATATACAAAATAAAAAGAGAAAACAATCAAATAACATGAGGTGTTTATCATTTGCAAATTTAATTGATTTGTTTATCCAAAAATAGGCATTACATGCAGACTACAGTTCCAAAGTTTTGGCTTTTTTAAAATGTTTTTAAAAGGAGTCTCTTATGCTCTTCAAGCCTGCATTTATTTGACCAAAAATACAGTAAAAACAGTTATATTGTGAAAAATTTAAATTTAAAATAACTGTTTTCTATTTAAATATATTTATTATTTTATAACCAACCAGCATTTAAATCTCTTAATTGATTTTCTGAACATGTCACGTGTCACTGCCGCACTGATATATGTGCTAGACAACATTAAATACAACATAACTAGATCTAACAGGATCTAGTTATCGGAGAATCAGTTATATCATCTTTTTATACCGTCATATCACCCAGCAATAAAACTTGCGCTGGTAAAGCACTAAGGCATTTCTGTAATTTCATTTTCAAATGTAATTTAAACCTATGTTTACTTTTTTTTTAACATTCTTTGCTTAATAGAAATTTCAAAATAACAGCATTCATTTGAAACAGAAATCATTTCTAACATAAGTTTTTATTGTGTTTTTTGATTCATTTTAAGGATCATTCCTGAATAAAAGTATTTCTTTAAAAAATGTTATGTTAGTGTATTTATTATATTTATTGTGTTTTGCATGGAACTCCCAGCAACAATTAGATAAAAAATTATTTCATATAGTGATAAATGCCAAGGTTTTGGCCTCCTGCCTTATGTTCTTTATGTTTAATGGCAGTTTGTAAATTTGATGAGAAAGCAGGACTGACTGATTTACAGCCATTGTAGGAATGTATGCTGGGATGTCAGCATGAATTCAGTAGAGATCCCCTCCACTGCTGCTGTCAGCGGTGTCAGGTCGTGTTGGACTCGCAGGGTTAAATCAGGGTGATGCAATGCCATCCTGTCCCATTAACAGCCCAATAAATGTTTCTTATGCCCCACAGAATATTGGGAAGAAGATGACGTGCCAGGAATTCATCAATAACCTGGACGGACTCAATGGAGGACAAGATTTCCCCAGGGAGCTGCTGAAAGTAAGTCTCAAACAAATCTCTCAGCATTCCTCTTTGAGATGACGTAGAAGGGATACATGACATTAAAAACCGGCTTGATGGATACAAAACGATTCAGATTAGAAATCAGCTGCTCCAGGTCCTTTGAGCCTGGTGATATTCTGTAACACACAATACTTTCCCTTGTTTTCATAAGATCATCTGATCTTTACCAATCAATCAGCCGCTGACCTGATGTTTGTGCACTTGATACAAGCTCAGGACAAAAGCGCTCTTGACTCTGATTCATTAGTAATAGATGCTGTTATTGGAGACAGACATGGACATTTGGAGACCTGAACGAATGCAAGATTTTCTTTAAACTGCTTTTCCACCATGACGATGAGTGGAAAGAGAAAACTGAAATAAAAATATCTTGTAGCAATACTAAGAATGCAGAATACAGGACAGAACATGAGATAAATGATTTGTTTCACAGCAAAGTTTTGTTACTGTCATTTACTTTTTATGTGGAGTTAATTGATTATGCAAATATTCAGTTCTTGAGTTGTTTATCGTAAGTGATGCTCACAAAGATTTAAATGTATGCTTTTGCTGGTGCTAATCTAAAGTATACAATGCATTCAAGATATACTGTGTTTTTCATTTCATTCATTCTGTGGGAATCAAGCCCATGACCTTGCTGTTGCTGGCGCTATGATGCATTGTTTGAGCTACAGGAGCAACAAAAGATGCAGTAGAACAACAAAAATGAATGCAAAACCGTTGATAACCATATTAATTATTTATAAGCTTCTTGAGACTATAAGTTTGAATGGTCTTACTTAAATTGTAATCCATATATATATATATATATATAGAGAGCTGATAAAATGTAGAAACTGTAACTTGAATGCAATGTAAGTCGCTTTGGATAAAAGCGTCTGCTAAATGCATAAATGTAAATGTAAATATATAACTTTTTTTAAGTGGACTTATAAATTGTTATAAATGCGTTGGACATAGTTGGACTTATTTTGAACACAGATTATCAGTTCATCATTTCTCAGTTTATGACAAAACTTGACAAGGAAAGTTCGATTGATTGTGATTTATAAGGTCACTTCCACTTTTCGTGAGATGGTTTGATTCACCATAAGCAGAGCTGCATCGATTACTTACAAATTGTAGTCCGTTTCTGATTACATGGTGAAAACTATCATTATTAATGCAATCTAGATTACTCGTTTTAGGTGATGTAATCTGAATACTTTTTTTAGATTACTTTTAAAATAATATTTTTAATCTAACTTGTTTAAACTTACCATTAAATGTAGGGGTGGGAATCTTCAGGCACTTCACAATCCGAACCGATTTTGTGCAAAATTTACTTAATTTTTTTTTATTATATAAGCAGGCTACTTTTTAAGAAAGTTACTTATTTTAAATAAGTGTTCTTTAAGTATCCGAAAGTTTACAGACAATAGTTATGGGTTTTTCTTTTTTCCTCAGCATTATTGCTGTTTGATTATTACTGATTAGACCATAGACAGTGGCAGCTTTTAACAGGCTGCATTCACACTAATGCACAGATCTATTTCCACATATCAGATGTTTTGTCCTGCTCTGAAAACATAACTGACTGTGTGTAACCTACATCAGTTTCGTATAAAAGTATTCGAAAATGCAAGTGCATTTAACTGCAGCCGCGAGCTTCAGGACAAACACAAAGTGCACGTGAAAGTCTGTCAGTACGCGAGTTTCGTGCATCTAATAGTACTGCATTCCAAACGGTATAAATGAAAGGATATCTAAAGCATATCTAAAGAAAACACAGCGGGTGGAAGCACACACTGTCAAGCAAGGCGCACGTGTCTCACAGCGCAAATTCTGTGCAATGAAGCCCGCCGCGTCTCTAGCGAGCACACGTGCCATATGCAGGGAAAAAACCAAGCTCAGAATCGATTCTGAAATATTCCGAATTGTTGAAGAGAGAATCGCGATGCATCGGAGAATCGATTTTTTTCTCCCACCCCTAATTAAACTTTTTTTTTTTTTTTTTTTAATTTAAAAAAAAGCAAGGGAAAAAAACATATTCCTTTTTTTATATCAACATCATAGAATGCATTAAGCAATACATTCCAACAGGGTTTCCCATACTGGGGTTAATGTAAGAACTGCAGTGGGTTTGTAAGTTGATTAAAAATTTTTTATTTATTTAATTAAATCATTAAAAAAATGTAAACTAAAAATAATTTAAGCACTTGAACACTCAAAAATAGAAATATTTTATTTGTTTACCTGCAGGTCAGTGTGACCATTAATGACATCAGAGAATTATAAACAGGCGAATGTGTTGTTAAATTAATAAAATATAAACTTCCTCAGAGATATTTCAAATAAATATTTTATTTTAAGCAGATTGGCTGACAAAAACATTTGGGAATCCCTGCATTATATGAACAAACATTAATAAACATGAAAACAGCAATGACATTATATGCCCAAAGTCTTCCAGGTTTGAAATATTTTTGTCCAGACTTCCAGAATCAACAATTACTGAAAGTCACTGGATATGATGAAGACATAGTGTTTCACATCTTTACTGTGCATCACCAGTGTTTAGTAACTTGCATAATTATTTGTTTCATACATGATCTAATTGCTTTAGAGGTGTGTCTCTCTCCCCCCCCCCAGATTCAGAAGCATGATTTGCAAATTTATTACATATATTACATATACACTATATAGTCCAAGCTAAATGTTATGACACACAGTAAGATCTTTAGAAGGGAACATTTAAAAGAGAGAAAAAAGATTTTTTTTAAATTACTGCCATTGTGTGAATACGTAATCATGTAATCCATAAAAAGGTAACTGTAATCTGATTATGAGCATTTTAAAATTTAATATACTTTTATAACGAGTGCTTAATTTTTGGAATCTGATTACGTAATCTAGATTACATGCAACTGCCCAGCCCTGACCATCAGATCTGAGGCCCACCTGCTAGACAATCCCATGTTTCCTCTGGTATGTCCGGTTCTGGCAGCTTCACTGCAGCCGAGCTCAATCAGCGACAGGCCAAAACAGCCCCGTGTGGACTCGGACTCAAATGAGCATGATCTGCCAAAATCAACGGACATAAATAATTAAATACCCCCCTGCAACCACTAACACCTCTTCCGGATAGTGCACCCTTTATGTCACGCTTTAATAAAATGAATACACTTCACACACTGACAGGATGTGTATTGCATGCTTAATAAGTTGGCAGTAACTTCAGTGAGCACTTTATAAGGCGTTATATAAAGCTGCACCAAAAGCGAGTGCCCTTGCCGAGCGTCTGTCGTGACTGTCCTCTGCCAACTCCATGAGCTGGCTACTTTATGAGCTTTTTATGGCCCGCTCGCAGGTATCGCCATACTGAATGACTCACAAGCTTTGGTGTCTTTTTAATGTTAGGTCGCAAGAATTCTTGCAGTGCATGTTGTTAATCTAGTCTAGGTTTAGTAAGTTCAGTGCTGTGGAATTGCCTTGGTCATTTTGGCATCTAACAAACCAATCGGACAGCTTTATTAAGTTCTGAGATGGCAAGGTCAGAATCATTTAAAGTTGTTTTCCAGCTCATTTCAATGGCACATTTTGAGCAAATTGTAGCACAAGGTCAAGTTTTCAGTTGTGTGAGTCACCGTCTTGTTTTCTGCAGCTAAATCAGCCTGCCAAAACTCAAAATATATTGATGGATGATTTTGTCCTTTCATATTTCTTGGTTGGCATCTGAAGGAACTCTGGTAAATGGGTGACTGATCTGCATAACGCCAGCATCACCTTTGTAGCAGAACTTAATGCTTTATGGTATTATTAGATCATAAGTTTGGGGGAAAAGTGCTTCTAATTTCTGTTAATTTCATGTTAACTGGAGCGCAGAACGGCTGATAAAATGCACATATATATTGGGGCTGTCAACTTATGTGATTAATTACATATCAGTAAATGATGCAGACCCTCTTTATATATTTATAAACAAAAACAGATGGGACATTTAATAAAAGTAAGGTTATTGGCAGTTCTTATAAATGTACATTTTGTACTCTTTGGTCTCATATGGTTTAAAAGACATTTTCAGGCATAACATTTTGAATGCAAGAGAGTTTACACCTTTGATCATAATATTCAAAAAAGTTTTAAAATATATTTTTCAAGATATTTTTCAACGTGCGTGTCCCTGCATGTTAGTTGTCATACATTACTTTTGTTGGTTATGACTCACTACTTTGATTTTGCAGACAAAAGTTGTTTAAATATTAATAACCAATGAAACTGTTTTGTTTCTTCCTATAAAATAATACAAGAATATGCCAATCTGCTTTTCATTATTTTTTTTTTCAAGACTTTTTGGTAACACTTTATTTAAGGTGTCCTTGTTACACGTTGCATGTGCTTATTATTATAATAACAATAAATTATGCATAATTACATGCAAGTAACCCTAAACCAAACCCTATCCATATAGTAAGTACATGTAGTTAATTAATATTACTCAGTACTAAAATGTATAATTATACTCTGTAACAAGGACACCTTAAAATAAAGTGTAACCAAATTTTTTAGCAAGGTTTTTTTCTGCACTTTGATTTAAGGGCAGTTTTATCACCCTGAGAAACATTGTGGCTTGTTATGAGCGTCTTTTCAGAACGACTGTGGAAACGGACTCAAATAAACATGAAAGCATCAGTGTCAGTAACTGTGAAAGACTGCATGTCTCCATTTGATTGGCAAACAGCACGCACATGGAACAGTTTGTCACATATCTCTTGCAGTATTAAACAGTCTCTTTTGATGCATCAAATATCTCATTTCTCAGTCTGCTCTAGTTATACACAGTCGTTGGTGGCTGACGATTATGTATTATTGAAATGTTCACAAGTTTAATGTTGCTGTGTTTAGGATTTTAGCCTTGTTTGCAGTTGTGATGCACGTGGCTGATCATCTTGACTCAACTGATATCTAGAAGTAACTGTATATTTGTGTATTACAGTGTATTAACAGTATTAGCTAGTGAAGACTGTTGTGGAAAATGCATTTCATTGATAGTCTTTAGCCATAGCTGAGCCTTGTTTGTTGATGGAATGCGTATTAGTGGTGCATTATTACAATTGCACATAAAGTTTAGGGCTTTGTTTCCTAACTCTAACATGGCTCAAGTCTAGAGACCAAATGTATATATACTGAATGATGTCTAATAAGATCACTGTTGACCAGTTGACAGGGATGTACAGGAGTAGCGTTTGAATGTTCAGGTCTGGGCTTTAAAACAGAGACATGAGTGACTGTACGCCTCCGTGTAATCAGACACCAATCACTGCCGCCACACTTATGATGCTTCTATTCTTATCAGACCTATTTTTGCTGGACTCAACACACATAATGCTGAAGGTGTTTGCCAGGCTCTTGGGCAAGACATTGTGACCTGTGATGAATTCAGCAGAAACATAAACCTTCATTTTCAACACTAGATTTATTGTATTGTCATTTTAAACCTAGCAAACAAAGGCTTTGCTTGTGAAGTGTACTTGTGCATCTTTCTTTACAATAAATGACACCTGGATTGCTCAGTAATCTTTATCGCACTACTTAATTGTCAGTTTAATTAATCTCTCTGCATACCTTGTTAGAGAATTTAATACATATTCCTTTGGAGAGAACTGATCCAAATTATTCTGATTGTTCTCTTGCTGGTCCAGAACTAAAAAAAATAAATAAATAAAAAAGAAAAGTGAACATTTCAAGAGTTTCATTTAATAGAGATTGTTTGTCTTCATGACAGGATGCGTGTGGAATGATTGTGTGATATCAGGTTTATAAACGCAGGCGATGTGACGCAGCTCATCTCTCTGAAAATAAAGTGTTAAATCAAAGGTCAAAAGATTAATAACTGTATATTAGATGGAAAATTGCAGTGGCTATCTTTAGACAACTGCTGCTTTACACAAGTAGAGGACAGCTTATTCTTCAGTGTTACAGATCCAAGTGTAGTGATGGTTTTATTCTTTTACAGGGTTTCCATGGGTCCTTAAATAAAAGTCTTAAATTTAGTGTATCAAATTTAAAGCTGTAAAAAGTCCAAAATGTCTTAAATGGTACAATGAAATGTAATTTCAAGAGGTCTTAAATTTGGGGATGGAAAGACAAGAATTGCAATATGGCTGGATTAAACTTCAAAACGTTGAAAATGATTTCATTTCATTACAAATCAAAATGTGGTGCAGATGTTGTTATATGAATGTATCCCTGAAGTTTTGATGACATTTTTCATTTCATCTTGCCTACGTATAATACCTGATAAAGTAGCATTTATGAGTACAGCGCTGCTTTGTGTACAGCCATTACTGAGGAAACTGCTATCTTTCTGCAGTTCCACCTAATGGCATGGAATGAATTTGCATTTTCAATTAGCCAGTCTGCTGTTTTTGTTCAGGTGAATGTGAAACTCTACCCGTATTTTTACGTAGCAAACACAGAGTTGTAAATGTGAACTGGTGGATCGATAAAAAGTGAATGTGCCTTCTAAAAATCTAAACGATTAAGCCAGTAAGATATTTATGTTTTAAATTAATATAATGGTAACACTTTAGTATAGGGACCAATTCTCACTATTAACTAGTTGCTTAGCATGCCTATTAATAACATATTGTTTACACTGTTTACATGCAGCACACACATCTGGAGCACGAGCACAGAGAACAGCGGCTTTGACAGCGGTCCCGAAGCGGGTTCTCGACCTGTGTCCGTTCTCGAACCGTTCCGTGCATTTCCAATGCAGAAAAGGTTGTTCCGGGCCGGAACTGACTTCTCTTTCACATTTATCGACCAGTATGCACAAAATATGTCAGTATATCATCATAAACACAGCCGTTTTTTGTCTTAAGTGAACATAAACAGATGAGAAAGAAAACGCATGTAACAGTATCTTTAGATTCGTGTGCGTTCTGTGTTAAAGAGACAGCCGCCTAATAAACGCGCTGCCTGTCATTATTAATGTTAATCAAAGAACAAAAGAAAATCATTAACTGATCTTGACTGAATATCTTAACTTTAATGAGAATTAATATAATTTTTTTTTAATTAAAAGAAAACTATGCAGTGTTTTAAAACTTTTGATTTCAATTTCCGTACCTGAAATTTGTTCAGTTTTATTATTTTATGCTATTGTTAACTGATTTGTTTGTTCCTATTTTATTACTTACTGTTTACTTGTCTTTAAACAATTTAATATTTGAAATTTATATTAGTCTAGATGTTTTTTTCTGTGGTGTTGTTTAGTAAAACCATAGACAAAAACAGAATAAATATGTTTGACATCTAAATGTTTGACGTAATTTTTTTTATGGATTTGTTTATCTTATTGGAATCTGAATTAGGAATCGATAAGAATCGGAATCGATAAGCAGAATTGGAATCGATAAATTTCAAACGATTCCCAACCCTACTTATAAAGCACATATTCTGCATGACCATATTCTACATCCCTAATTCTGCCCAACACCTAAACTTAACAACTACCTTACTAACTATTAATAAACAGCAGATTAGGAGTTTATTGAGGGAAAAGATGTAGTTAATTCTTTGTTAATAGCGAGAATTGGACCTTAAAATAAAGTGTGACCATATAATAAATGATACTTTTGACACACCCCTTTTCTTAAAAATTATTTAAAGGTAGAAATGTGAAGTTTATCATTTTATAAAACTTTGTTTTTGTGAAAACCTGTATCTGAACTCTAAATCATGTTTTTTAGTCAATTTTTTTTGGTTTAAAATGTTACCATAGACGTTGCCCTATGGTATTATTTTATTTGTACAGTCTTAAAAAAAGGTCTTAAAACCTTGAATTTGCAGATACCCTGTGTTATTGCTAAAAGGTTTTGATTAAGTTCAGAGGTATGTACAATGCCTACAGAGTATTCACCCCATTGGATCTATTCTTGGTTTACACCATTAAAGAAAAAAATGTGTGTGTTATTGTTTGTTAGCATTCTATCTCAGTGAGTTCATCTCAGCTGATCATTTTGGGAAGTTGCTTAGTGTTGATTTTTCTTGATGTGCTTACTGTATGTGCTCATGTAAACTCCTGTACACAGTGAACACATGAACACTGCATTAACACATTAACATCTTAAGCTTCAAGTTATCTCCAGAAGGATTGATGCTTGGATTAAAACAATCTGCTGAATGTTTTATTTCTGAGTAATCTAAATGTGACCTTTAGCTAGTTGTGGAAAGTAGCCTTCTCTAGAGAAGATTGTTACTGAAATATTGATATTCTTGTTAATGAGATGAATTGATGGAATAATCTCAACTCATTCCTTGGTCCACAGGGAAAGCTCATATTGCATCTTAATCTGTGTCATAACCAATCCAATTAATTGCTCATTAAAAGCCATCATTAAAGGGTTTTACCACATACCCAAGGAATTTTTGATGTCCTGAAATTGAGGTCATCAGAAGTTTTTGGATTCACACCAAACAACACAGCATTTGACATTACCATTTGATATTTTTGCCATCATGTAGCCAAAGCTACTGTTCAAAAGTTTTTTCTTCATTTTTTGAAAGAAATTTTTTACTTTTATTCAGCAAGGATGCATTAAATTGGTCAGTGACAGTAAAGACATTTCTAATGTAATAAAAGATTTCTGTTTCATATAAATGCTGTTCTTTTGAACGTTTTGTTCATTAAAGAATCCTGAAAAAATGTGTCATGTTTCCTCAAAAATATTAGGCAATCCAACATATTTCTCAAGTAGCAAGTCAGCAAATCAGGATGATTTTTGCAGGACTGCGTTACAGAGTAAATTACATTTTAAATTATATTAAAATAGAAAACTATAAAAAATACTTTAAACTGTAATAATATTTAAGAATATTACAGTTTTTTTTAATATATATATATTTTTGATCAAACAGATGCAGCCTTGGTGAGCATAAGAGACTGAATGGTAGTGTATATACAAGCTATGCCTTTTTTTCCGTTCATGCATTCCCTGGGAATCAATCCCATGACTTTGGTGTTGCTAGAGCCATGGTTTACTGTTTGAGCTGCAGGAAGGCCTTGTTTGACATGATAGTGTTGATTATTTATGATATTCCTTGTGAAAAATGACAGCAGCTGTGACACCAACAAAACTGCATAGGCTTATGTGTTTTTAGTGTGTGCTGTGAAATGAGCGCACATACATCCCTATATGGCGTGTACCCACTGTCCTGATGGAAGCGAATGGAGGTTTATTCTGAGCAGCAGTGAATTGACCTGTCTGTGTGTTCTCTGCGCCGCACTGAGATGGGCTCCACTGCTGCCAGCGTTTCATCCTACACATGCATTTCCACACCATTTCAATGCTGCCCATAGAAACTGCATGTTTTATTTTTATAGATTATACAGACACTGCTGTACGTTTTTATGAAGCATTGTGTTATGCATATGAATGTAACGTCTTTGAGTTGCGTGTATCTTATATATATATATTTGGCAACAGTGGGATGCTATGACTTCATGTCTAATAAATCTAATTCCGATAGCGTTCAAAATATTATTCGGTGGGAATTTTTCTCAATGCGTGAATTATCAAGTAGAATCAAAGATCTGAAGTGCATGCGGGCTGCCTATTAACCTGTAGGTCACTCTGAGCCGTGCTGCTTTAATGAGGGTATAAAATAAGGTGAGTTTAATGGTCAGCAGGCAAATAAACAGACCCTATAATGATTTCATTCAATTAGAGTACATCAACTGTAAAGTGCTTTAATTCAATATATCAAACGCTTGTAACTGTGTGATGAAAAGTGTCCACAGACGACAGCTTTCACATTCACCATGTCGTAACCAGGTGCTAAAAAATAAAGGTTCTTTATTGGCATTGATGGTTCCATGAAGAACCTTGAACATCCATGGACCCTTTCAAATGCAGAAAAGGTTCTTTATAGTGGAAAAAGGTTATTTATATTTTAAAATGTTCTTCAAAACACTTAGTTTAAGAACTGTTCAGTGAAAGGTTCTTCAGGGAACCAAAAATGGGTCTTCTATGGCATCACTGCAAGCCTTTATTTTTAAGAGTGTATTTTATTTTTTTTAGTCCTCAATGAAGCCCAAATACTGCATGAAGTAACAAAGTCATAGTCAATCAGAATGATTTTGATATGAGATTTCACTGTGGGCTGACTATTTAAAATTAAAAAGGATTTTTGTCAGTGATCGGCCATATAATGCCATATTATATTAAAAATTAACGACATTGGCCAAGAAATTGTTTCTGCTTGGCTGATAAGTGTCAGACTTTTATTTAGACAGCCACTAGACTTTTATTTTGATATAAATGTGAATGCTAGTATGTCTAATAAATTATTAGAACTGTCAAAGAAAGTACATGGAATATGAAACAGAATTATAGCCTTTGCAGAATTATAACATTTATTATTAGTAATAGAAAGGCAAAGGCTAAAGAACCTTCTCATATACTGTTGGCATTGAGCAAATACACATTTATATCATATAAACAAGTTTTTGAATAACTAATATTTAATTTCATTAATTTTGTCTGTGCAGATTTGATGCGGTTGTCATTGGACATACAGCACAAACTTTAATTCCTTTTTCAAACTGTTCTGCGCTATGTCCAGTTCACCGTCACATCATATTCACGTCATATTCATATCATATTCATGTCATATTCACTGTGTACTATAAGTAAAATTAGGGTTATCTGGTCTTTATTTAAGAAAATATGATTCCCAGCATTGGTTACAGTGTTTACTTCATTTTTATACATGTTTTTAACTTTTATTCATGTTTTATTTGTGAAAAATCCTAAAATAGGATTGCACAATCAAGAAGATATCTAAAGTATAAATCTGTTTTATTCTTTCTTTTTTTAATCAAATTATTTATTTCTAATTTAGTAAATATAAATTCCATAGCAGCATGTGTTATTTACTACCTTTTGTATTGTGATGTGATTTATAGGTCTATATCGGCTTTATATTGGCCATTGGCCATGCTGCTCTCAAAATGTCAGCATCAGCCATCAAATAAAATCCATGTTTTCGTGCATCTGTTATCATAATGGTTTATAAAAAGACAATCAAGAGATTGATCACTTGTTGCTCTTGTTGTGCCTCTGTTTAGAACGCAGTGTAAATTTGTCTTCACACTGACAGCAATTAAATCATTCTACTCAGGCGTTCATCTGCAGTGTCCAATCGCATCAGCTCCACTGTCTTCACTCACATTCATAGCAGATGCTGTATAACAGATGTATTTCACGCCTTCATGTATGTATAGGTAAAATCATAGTATTGTGCCTGTAGTCCCAAATTACATTTAAAAAAGTCAGTTTGTTTTCATGTAGAATGTGAAATGTTGTTTAAGAAGCACAAAAAAATCATACCATTGTTGTTAGACTTTATTCCTGATTTGAAATATGTTATTGAAACACTTTTACAAAGAGTTCCCGATTCAGGCACATAATGGGAAATATCTGGCCCAGGGCATTACAAATGTGGCCACCGCGTGACACTGTTGGTGGTCATCATCGCCACATCACTGCTCATAAGAAAGTTCATAAAACTCAACTTTGTTGCATTGCCAGAGGTCGTTGTTGCTCATGTCACCTCTGACTCTTGTTAAGCTCAGCGACTTCCAGTCGCTTTGCCACTGTAGATCAGTATCAGTATGAACACTAGGGTTGAGTACCGAACTCGGTACTTTTAAGAGTACCGACCGAATTGCGTCGGTACTACCGAGTACCAATTCACATTAAATCAATCTGTACCAAATTTCGGTACCTGAGAACGCATCTGATCGCGTATGTTACACACACACAGAGAGAGAGAGAGAGAGAGAGAGAGAGACCCTGTGACGGGATGTCACCACTGCAACTCGTTCAAACACAGGGCAAACCAAAAATGTTCTGAAGTGTGGTTACATTTCTAGGGCCATATGATTTCCGCAAAAATGCGGACAAGATCGCGGAGTTCATGCATAACGGAATTTACTCCATAGCGCGAAATGCCACGGAATTCGTCTATTTTTAGATGAATAAATGAAAAGTAGATCTGTCCACTTATCACTTAGAATCGTGATATAGACTAGTGTCTGTGAATATTAAAACGCAAAAAGATGGTTTAAATATGAATCCTGCATGTTCCGCTTGCCTCGATACATATGAAGAGACACGGTTTTGTTTACATCACATAAGCAGGAGTGCAAAAGCGCCTGTTGGCAATATTTTGGATTTTGAAAAGTCTGTTGACGTTTGCCGTTTGTCTAAGGTGATTTTGGAAGTTTTTTTAAACATTTGTTTCTTATTTATTTGGTTCCACAGTGTTTGCTGCTTTTTACTTTATTTAAACTTTGTGTATTTTATTTATTTTATTTTACATCAACGTGTATTTCGTGCCTCCAAGCATTCTTATTCCTTTTGCCAATAAACATTCTATATTTATTTGGTTCCACAGTGTTTGCTGATTTTCAGTTTTGTATACCTACCTATTTAAACTTTGTGTAGCCTAAGTAATTTGTTATTTTATATTATGTATGTAGCATGGTGTATTTTTATTCATTTTGTTAATAAAAGTTCAATGAGTTTGACGTTGTATTTTGTTGTTGCTTGAATTGAATCGACGGCGAATTGCTGCTAATTTGAAAGTGAAAGTAAAATGCGCACGGCGCTTTTACAAGCTATTTAAAACCGAAGGAAAGTGAGGAAAAGAGGGAAAACTCTAACAAACTAACTTGTTTTGGGCTTATTTTTTCACTGAAATAAGTGTTTTTGTTATTACACAGAGAATAAAGTACCGAAAAAGGTACCGATAGGTACCGGTACCGAATTTCAGGTACCGATACCGGTACCGTACCGGTTAAAATGTGAACGGTACCCAACAAGATGACATGAATGCTGTCAGTACTACCACAGTCTAAAATTTACGCTTGCCAAGCACTAAATGTGAAAAACAGTTGGCTTTAGTGAGCAAGTGAAATAATACTGAGACTAGCCAAGTAACTGTGTAACTTTTTATGAAAGTCCAACAATGCATTGATTTGAAAATGTGTCCCTATTAAGCATATCCATATATACACTACTGTTCAAAAGTTTAATTTTGTGTAATTTTGTGAAATATTATTGCAATTTAAAATAACAGTTTTATATTTTAATAAACTTTAAAATATAATTTATTCCTGTGATCAAAGCTGAATTTTCAGCATCATTACTCCAGTCTTCAGTGTCACATGATCCTTCAGAAATCATTCCAATATGCTGATTTATAATCAATGCTGGAAACAGTTGTGCTGCTTAAAATGTTTAGGGACCTGTGATACTTTTTAAAGGGTTCTTTGATAAATAATAAGGTTAAAAAGAACAGTGTTTATTCAAAACAGACATTTTGTGTTACAATATACACTACTATTCAAAAGTTTGGGGTCAGTAATTTTTTTTCTTTCTTTTTTTGAGAAATGTATACTTTTATTCAGCAAGGATGTGTTAAACAGATAAAAAGTGATAGTAAAGACTTATATTGTTAGAAAAGATTTATATTTTGAGTAAATGCTGTTCTTTTTAAATTTTTGTTCGTCAAAGAATCAAATAAAAAAGCATCACAGTTTCCCAAAAAATATTAAGCATAATAAATATTAATAAAGTATTAAGGTATGATCGATGTTGATTTATCATAATTGATTTATCACGGAAACCTGTGTGATTAATGGGTTAATTGATTCACAGCCCTTAATTTAGTCTTTAATACTTTGTTGATTGTTTCGGTGTAACTGTTAGAAGTCATTGTGCAAGGTGTGAAACATTATTGTTATTTTTATTATTAATATTATTATTTAGCCACAAAGACACACCAGAGCAAATCAGTAAGATTAGCTTCTTCCTTTTTGTTAAAGTGACATCAGTGCTGTTGGCTGTAAAGCAGTGGATGCTGGTTGCTTGAGGAGCCACATGCGCTCTCCAGCTCACTGTAGGGAACAGATGGGCCTGATGCATCAGCCCATTGCCTCACTCGTCACATTAAGGCATATTGTCTGGCAAGTGACCATGCCGTCTTAAGCAACCTGATGACAAACCTGCTGAGAATAATATTAATAAAACCTTCATCAGATGTGTTTGTAAGTGCTCTGCCTTTTGCACAAGATAACAAAAATGAAATCTGAAGATAACTGATAACTTTGATATGCAGTTATTTCAGCTGTCGTCCGTATTGTCCCGCTCATATAACGGGGCCGTGTCATAGGAATCAGAAAGTTTCTTATGCTTGTGACTCATTTCAGTGTAATGCAGCTGAAGAATGAGGCAGTAAAAACTATATTTGACCTTTTTCCTTCACCTGGCGCTGAGGCTGGTAAATATATTTATATTTTTGCCATATCTAAAATACCTGTGGAAATGTTACAATTTCAAACAGGAACTTGCAATGTCATTTTAAAAGTCAGGCTATTAAAAACTGCTGTTTGCTTACAGCAGCACAGACGGCTTGTATTGTATTTATTTCAATGTAGTTTACACGCTGTACATCTTTAATTTGTGCTTTGCTTCTGACACATGAAGAGCCCTTGTGATCATGAGGCCTTGAACTCTGGATCACGTCCTGGTCCCGTTAAAAATCCAATTAAAAAGGCACAGGACAGAAAATGCACACAATTTGCCTGCATGCATATATTATAAAATTTATAATAACCCTAACATCAAGATAAACCCTCCCAACCATACTGTATTAATTTAATACATTAACTAACATTAACTAATGGAACCTTATGGTAAAATGTTACAATTATTTGTTATTACAGCATACGTTCACAAAAACACTTAAATTAATCAGAAAAGCAAGCAGGTGCACGATTTAGCATGGCAGCCAATACAAATAGCCTAATTAATAACCGTTTCCTTACCGAAATCCTGCGTTTGGACCAAGCTCAGTTGCAGAATCACATCCCTCTGTGGTTCTGAAATTATTATCTTTATCTATATAGTGTAGTAGTTAGCTATCTCTTGTGTCATACGTGGCCGCTTGTCAAGCATGAAAAACACATTTTATTTAAATTCTGAATGTTTTATCGTATACAGCATGCAAAGAGCGCTCCCTTTAAATATATTAAAAACTGTCATTCATTCATCACGATCTTACAAAGATCATTTTTAACCAATAAATGTGACAACACAATTAAACTTTTTTTTAATGAAGTTACGAGCATGATAGAACTCAGCGCTGGACAAAAAGTGGTGAGTGCGTGGATTCCAACCTAAACACCTCTGATTGGCAAATCGCGTTTTAGAAATCAACAAACATGTCTGTGATTGGCTACTTTGCTCCGCTCTGCCAAAATGCATTGTAAAATCATTTGACCAAAGCAGAAGGGCAGATACATTGGATTGTTTGCCAAATCTATTTGCTATTATTACGAAGAAAACAGATCCTAGACCAGGAGTTATGGGTAGCTTTTCCATCTAAAAGCAATCAGTTAGACTATTTTACACTATGAGTTAGACTATTAGACACACTAAACTAAAGTCCGGCCGTCCCCCTCGGCCCGGAGGGGAGGCACAGGGATGTCCGTGGGGGGGCAAAGCCCCCCCGGCCCCCCCTCTGGCGCCGGGCCTGCCTACAGTGCTTTTCTGTTGTGAGCATCGCTCTAGAACTGACATCACTACCTGCTGTTCATGGTCTGCACAAGCTGTTCGATCGTTGCATTCTTCTGTGATGCAGCACTTCTTTTTGTGACAGAGCAATGCCCTTCAAACTGTTGGTTTCCTCTGCTGTTTTCTACATAAAAGGAGTAATATTCCACAATTGAACATTTTTAACAATTTTTAACATTCAAATTTTCAATTTAAAAAAAAAAAAAGATTAATTAAAATTAAATTAAAAATCAGTTGTTAAGTTTTTAATAAATGCGACAACAGCAGGAAAATTTAAATTATGAAATTAACAACGATGACTAGATTTTAAATGAAAAAAAAAAGGTTGTTTGGGCTTTACAAAAAGTTTTATAAAAAGTTAGCGTGGTAATTGGAAAACCTCACATTTCAGACTTTAGACCATTTTTAAGAAAAGGGATATGAATCAAAATTGTTATTGTAGGTATTTTATCTGCTCTGTTAATAGTTCTGGATACATTATTATCCAAATTGTTTAGATTTTTAGGATGCACATTAGCTTGTTTTCCATCAACTGATTAAACTTTACAACAGTGCATCAAAATTCAGACTGATTTTTGCATTGGTTTGAACAATAACAGCAGACAGGCTGAATGAAAATGCAAATTCATTGTCTTTATTAGGCAGTATACGGAGGGAAGATGACAAGAAAATACCATGGAAATTTTTCTGACAACAGTTGGCTCCCTTCAGAGATACATTAAATAATTCATTTATACTTTAATTTGTATGATTTCCCTCTGTAAAACCATTCACTGTCTTCAGCCATATTTTCAGATAAAACAAAACCTAAGATGTAAGCGACGCCTTGCATGAGACCATAGCAAACTTTGCTTAATGTTGGTCAGTGAGTTTTTACAAATCGTGGTAATCAAATACGAGTTTAATGATAATCAAATTATTAAACTGTAATACTAAATGTCTGGAATTTTATCGTTGTTTATTCAAACCAGTGTTAATTTTGACAGGCATTTTTGATTTAGTCTTAGTCTTAGTCTTGAGACGAAAATGCTTAATAGTCTTAGTCACATTTTAGTCATTTGAGTCTTTCATAGTTTTAGTCTAGTTTTAGTCGACGAAAAGTCATTACATTTTTGTCAACTTTTAGTCATTACTTTTAGTAAAACTGCAGTTACCAACATTTATTTAGGTAGCTATTTTATATGTAGTCTTCTAACAGAAATAGTCATTAATTCTTCTCTCTTTAGACCAAATCAATTAAGCTCATGAGAAATTTGAATCAAGGATTGAATTTGGAAAAACTGGAATACATGATGACAATTTTCATTTTTGGGCTGAGATACAAATTAAACAAATTTTTAAGATACAGTAGGTTTACTTAGCATGTTTACATTTATTTAACATCTTTTGTTGGTTAACATTAAAGACAGAAGGTATGCATGTAATACTGACAGTTTTCACCCACCTGTTTGCGGTCACTTAAGCCATAACTGACTGTATTTATGTGAGATACTCTACACGATGGACATTTGGACTGCTGTGTGTGTATTTGAGCACTGAGCACTGATCGCGCGCTGTATGAGAACTGAAGAAGTTGCTTTCCCTGGGAATCGAACCCATGATCTTGGCGTTGCTAGTGCCATGCTCTACTATTTGAGCTACAGGAAAGCTAACAGATCGCTTTCAGATCGCTAAGTCGCGTTTTGGTAGCCTGTCCATCCACTGCGGCTGCCATACTGAGATTAGATATGCGAATGCCCCTCATCCGATCGCAGTCCAATGACAGGGACACACATTTTGAAAGACAAGAGAGTTAACTTATCCTATAGGATGTGTTTTGAATGTCCGGTAGTCCTCTAATAACATTCTAGTCCCGTCTTGTCTTGTTAACGAAGACGCGGCATACATTTCGTCATAGTTTTTATCATCAGATATTATTTTTAGCTCGTCAACGTCACATCTTAGTCACAGAAAAAATGTTCGTTAACGAATATTTTTCGTCATCGTCTTCGTCGACGAAATTGACACTGATTCAAACTGCAGCTGTTTCCACTCTGTAACCCTCAAACTGGAATGAGCTAGGTGACCACTTGCACATCTTTTGCGACTCCCAGGCTGAGAATTATTAAAATGTTCTCCACACTCAGAATGGTGTTCACTGTTCACTGAAAGTTCTTCTATGGCTGTCCCTTTTGGAAACTTTATTTTCTGTGGTAGAAATTTTCTATGCTACAAATCAAATAAAGTATAATAAACAGTAATTCTGCAGGTTTAGGATGGCATGCTTATCTCTACAGATCCACAGCCTACCTGCTCCTCTGAGGAACTGGTGTAATGCTCTCAGAGGATGAGCCAGCCACCATGTGCCACCTACTCTGGTGGGCATGAGTGGGTTTTGGCTGCCGTGCATAATTTGAATGCAGACTTCAAATTTTACTGCTCAGAGGGGACCAATCTCTTCTTCCTCTCTTAAGGAGAAAGTGCTGTTTTTGGCAACATGAAAGATCCAGTCTGTGTACATGGAGAATAAACCCATTGTCTTTAGCCTGGGTTCAGTCCTACTCTCTATGCTGCACCGTCAGTGGCTCTTCCATTCTTTGGCCCTTGCTTGACTGCAGACACCATCCATCATAACACAGATACTGGAGCTTTTGTTCTTGACATTGGCTTGTGCTACTCACTATCCTGCCCTACAAGTGCATACAAAAAGCATTTCTTGTTCCTCCACCACACTGTCAAGACAGCAGTCCAACAGAAGAATTTTGAACCTCTCTGAGCCTTTCCGTTCATCTGCCTTATCAAACAGAAAACAGTTTTTAAAGGTAAACATTACAAACTCACACTCTATGTAGATAGCTAGTGCTCACATAGTGTGATCTGTAACCTTAAAATAACCTAACCTTATATTAGTCGTTTGTCATAAACAGGGATATGAAAAAATGGTTCCTGGCAATCTGCATGGGCTCTATGCCTGCATGCAAGTCTGATAATATCTTCCATCCGTGGTGAAAGCATTGGTTTACATTAAAAACTAGTAAAAAGTAGAAGTTTTTTTTTTTTTACACATCCAGTTGAATTAAAAAAACATTCTCCTCTCCTTTAACTTCCATTTTTCTTCAAAGGATCCCTTTTCAATTTTCTCCCAAATTGTCAGCCAATAGTACAGGAATATTAAGGGGCAAAAATGTAAATAATTTTTCTCTGAAAGAGAACTGCAGAGGTGGCCGATGACAACCCTTCCCCTGAAACAGTTCAGTCCCATTTGACTGGCGACAGGTGCTTATTTCATACCGTTCTTGACATGACAGAAGCCCTTGATTATTCGTCCTTCTCATGCAAACAGGTTAGCCTGTCATGACTGATGTCATTTCCATGTAGAAGTCTTAAAACCACACCAGCAAAAGCAGTCTGTGTAATTGTAAGGGTCCGAGAGGGCAGACAATGATCATGAAAAACTAAATTGCAACATTTTTGATGGAGGAAACCTTACCTAACATTATGAGTGGGGAAAAATTAAATGTGACATAATTTGTCCAGTGGTTTTGAAGCTTGTTTTTCATATAACTTCATGCTGACATAAATTTGCATCAAAAATTGTAAAAGGTCCTTGGATGAGGTACTTTTTATTGTATTTGCACCCCACGTTCACATAATGTGTCTCACAGCCTAGAGAGACTTGGTTCTTTCTAGAAAGCATCATAGACTGGTTACAAACGCACCAAATGCTGCTTTTTACTTTCTTCTTCATTCTAGTGTGATGTTTTCCTGCTGTAACTAAACTGTATGCAGATATGATGCTCTGTTGAAGCTCAAACAGACATTCAGAGAGATGAAAAAAAAAACATACAGAAAAATGCATGAGATTTTCCTGCATGTAGGATGCTTCAATATAAAACAGTCTGGCAGTCTTTTGACTGTTGGCATGACGTCTAGTTCACGTTGTAGCTTATTCTGGCTATTCTGAATAAGAACAGAACATGAGACCTGAACAACCAACAGTGATTTGCTTTATTTTTTGAGATGTTCCTGGGTACATTAGTGATAAGTAGTGACAAGCTGACATGGAAAAACTTATTCAGATAAAGGCCCAGCAATATTATTTTCTCCCCAATATATATTCAAACTATGTTTTCGCTTCATGGTCAGAAATGCTTTTCGACCAAAAATAATACTGTATGCATAGTATTGATGCATTTCACAGCTATAACTCTGAAATGAGAGTTCAACAGACAATATGCAGAAACCTTTTCACACCTGTTAATTAGGAATGCGTCAATATTACATGGGTCATGACATGGATTTTTTTTATTATTATTTTAATATGTTCCTTGAAGTTTACTTATAATGTTAATCAAGTTTTTTGCACAAAAAAACTAATATGTGGAAAAATGATTATTTTCAACCCTCAGTCTGACCCTCTGCCTAAAACGACCTGTTTTAAGGGGCGGGTCCTTTAAGGCTTGTCAGGAATCAGCCACTGTTATGATTGGCTAGCTTCATTGCATAGGAAACAGTATCAATACCCCCTCGCTAGTGTTTTGACAACATTATCAAAAATAAAATGATCATTTCCAGACAAAGCATTATGAAATCACTTACTTACAGTTTGTGACGCAGCTGCAGTCAGACCTAGTACCGCTTCATCTTTAACAAATGTTTCTTTCTGAACTCTCCATGACACTGTGCCTTATTTACAAAGCAAAAATGCTCCGATTAATCCTCTGACACGATCCGGGATGCTATTAAAAATAAACTATCCACTTGTTCCTTAACGCTGGGATCCTTTTGATATGTGTACAAAGACGTAAACAAGTTGTTTAAACCAAACCCATCAAATTGAACGTTCTTTCACTCCATTTGTCTGACTGACAACAGACTGAAGTGCGTGGACTGTGTCAGAAAGCGAATGCGCATCTTTATACTTTATTCAGTGTAGACAAGATAGTGGCAGTGATTGTCATATCTGTATGCTTTTGACATGACGTGACACTCGCATAAAGCATAATCAAGCCGTTAAGCATCTTAACGCCAGTGGGCAAATTTGATTTCTCATGTCATGATCCTTTTAAAACTGTTTTCACTTCATGGTCAGAAATGCTTTTTGGCCAAAAATAATACTGTATGCAGAGTATTGATGCATTTCATTTGATGCAAGCTATAACTCTGAAATGAGAGTTCCACAGACATTGTGCAGAAACCATTTCACACCTGTTAATTAAGAATGCGTCAATATTAAAATTTTGATCAATAATTATTATGCACAATAACCAATAAATTTCAGATACTAGATTTCTATACTATTTTGACACACTAACTCATGAAAAATGCAGTCAGTAGTTCTAAATGCTTTGAATTATGCATCACAGCATTATAATGTACAATATGAAAGACAAAACTTAATTTCACTTAATTTCCAGTGATATGTCAACTTGAAAGCACAGATACTATTTGAACTGAACTGAGCTGGACGATGACATCACTGAATCAATGATGAACTGACCTTAACTGAAAATTGAGTGTTTACTGTTGTCCTTTTTGCTATTTTTCCTATTTATTATTGTAAAGCTGCTTTGACACAATCTGTATTGTTAAAAGCGCTATACAATTAAATATCCAATATCTGCTGATATATATGCACAATACTTGCTGGTACTGATAAATTAAAAAAAAAAAATCACGAATATACACTATATTGCACCTCTAAATCTTATCATCGCCTGAACCTCACAAACTTTTCACACAAATTGAGTTCTTCCTCGTAACCTTGTAACTGACTGTCAGACAGTCAGATTAGAGCTTGTAAGCTTTTGCCACTTTTTGAGACGATCCATGAGTGTGCTTCTACAGCTTCACATCTGAAACTTCAGTGATTAAACCTGCCCGCTCGTAATCAGTTTTAATTCAGCCAGTCGTTTTGTGTTTATGGAGCATTAGTATGCACTTTGAACACTTTGAATTATTGATTCCAGCTGAAATCATACTGAGGTGATGGATTTCTCAAAGGAGATCTTTGAATTACTGCCTAGAGCCAGGCATGTTTGAAAAAAATCTCCATCATTATTCCAGAGCCGTTATTATCATAAACCACCTCAAGACAGCGAGAGTTGTGCATGAAAGTCTTATTGCGTTCAAAACTAGAATTTGGTCGTTTCTCCAATAAACTCCAATATTACCATGCATACTGTATGCATGCCTCAGAGGTAGTGCTGCATTGTTGTTTGCTAAAGTGTGATTTGGTTCCTGATCACCTAAATCAGAGCTCATCCACAGCTCGTGCTGGTAATATTCAGGTTATCATCCTTTGAGTCTCCCAGGATGGCCTGTGTTCTGTGTGCAGACGTGAGTGAGTCCGGTGGGCAGCTCACATTGGCTGTTTGAAATATAAATGAATCGATCTCAACATTGGCTCACTTCAGAATGGGAGGAGCACCTCCTCTCTCTCTCTCTCTCTCTCTCTCTGTGTGTGTCTCCCTGACTCTACCAGTCACTGACGTGTTGCTTCCAGGGAAACTATCGCTCTGTATCCAAACACTCCAGCGAGCGATGTGGGAGAAAGCAGAGCCGCTCGTGTCTTGAAGGCAGGGACGTTTGTGTGCCGTTCTGCTTTGCTCGTCTGTTCGTTTTCACTCTTGTCCTTTCGTGTGGCTCACCGCTGCCTCCTCACACATCTCTCCTCTCGTGCGGAGCTCCAGATCAAGCTCGATCTCCTCTCTCGCGCCCTGTGCGTGCGAAAGGGCTTTAACCGGAGGAGATGATCGGGGTAAACAGCGTTCAGGGGACCGGGAAGGTCCGCATGCGGGCCGGCGGCTCCGTCAAGTACGGCAGGGAGGAATCGGTCAGGCGTCAGCCTCAGCACCGCTCCAAGTCTCTCAAAGTGTCCAATTCTGCTGAATTCAACACTGGACTGCCCAAAAAGGAGAAGGTAACGAGCCTGACATTTGCTGTGGTGTTTGTGTGCCTGGAATGGAGATGATTTTTCTTTGGCAATGTGATGCTGTATTAACAGTAATCTTGGACTCGTTGTGGGATATTTTGGATATCATTGCTGACATGCTGCTGTTATCTCGCATGCAGACTAAAGCTCTTATTAAGTGGTGTTGCACCTGCAGCGCTGGGCGCAATACTTGCACTCAACGAAATGCTGCATCTCCCTGTGCATGACACGTGTCCGTGTCCTTACATTGGATTTATGTCTTTACCTGAAGCTGACAGGCTTCTTTACTGATGGATGGTTTGATGACGGGTTTTTTGTTGTTTGCTCCAGTTATTGAATGAAATGTATGCTGTTATTGTGACGGCATTAACATGTCACCTTGACACATTTCACACCCGTGTGCTTTCTGTTGTGCCGTAAATACGTCGGTCTAATATGTCTGTGTCCAGCGGGCGGTATCCACACATCTCATGTGAGAGGAACATGGCTTTGTGTTTGTGCACCTATGAACACTGACACTTCTCACTTTAAGTCAACTAAAATGGGAAAATTACTACACACACATGCAGTAAACGACAGTGGATGCTTGTAAATTTTTTTTGCATCGGTTGCAATTCATTTAAAGGAAACTGATGATTTAGCTGTATTTACAGGCTTAAGTGATGTGTGTTGGAATATGTGCACATTGGAGTTTATGCGAATATGTGTTCATTTTTAACTGTATGTACACCATAACTGTATACCATTTTTACAGTACTGTATATGTTGTTAATGACTTATTCAGATTTTGTATATATATAAAATGCACACACAAATATTTGAATATTATTAATTTTATTTTTATTTAAGATAGATTTTATATATATATATATATATATATATATATATATATATATATATATATATATATATATATATATATATATCTTAAATAAAAATAAAATTTTATATATATATAATTTTATTTATTTATTATTTTATTTATTTATTTATTTATTTATTTTGCATTTTTTGCCTTAATTCATATAGTATAGTATAGAGTTGGCAGAAAGCAATGTGGGAGACAGTGAGAGGGCGATGACATAGGAAACGAACATTACCGGGACTCAGACGATGCATAACCAAGCTGTATGTTGGAGTGCTGCCCACAAGGCTATTGACTCCCAACAGATTTTTTTTTCACAAGATCACAACCTATGTTTACATCACATCAGGACTGTTTTTTGTCAGTAATTTTAAGTTGAATTTAATTTCTATGTAACTAGTATCATTACACAGAAAGACAAAACAATGTTTTCAAACAAGTTTCAATTCCGTCAGGTCATTCAGATACATAGTGCTGGCCCAAACTCACCCCATCAGTAGTTAGGTTAGTAGATGTGCCTCTCGGACAGATCAGTGTTTTGAAAGCACCACATTGTTTACACTCTTCAGGAAATCAGGCTACTTATTGTATAATAATACTTACTGTATTTTTATAATTTTAAATATCAAGTAAAGCTCTTGTTTTCATTGATTACTAATTACTGTTTTGCCTATAGATTTTTATTTAAAGTCTCTTACAGTACAGTATACACTGCCCTTCGCATTTGAAAGCATTCCAGTTACCAGACTAGATTATTAGCCACTAGGCCACAATGCACATCACCTTTTCACATACAGCATCTGGTAGATGCTAGATTTTAAAGAGTTTTCCTGTTAACACAAATTACTAATAAGCCTATCAAAAACAGAGGAATTTCATGTTTCTTGGTTCCAAATTAAATACCTCAGCAAAAAATAATCTACTATAGAATACATTTATTACATTTAAAATCCATTTAAAAAGTGAAATAAAAATATGAACAAATTAATTTAATTAAAACAATAGAATGTAGCTTCAAATATTTGTTAGTGAAGTAAACAGTGCTTCAGATTTGTCCTGTAATTATTCAAATATACCATCATAGAGAAAAAAGAAATACATTAAGAGCAGAATATTTTCTGTTTCTTGGCAGTTTTATTGTTTGATTAATGTTAGAAGATATATCTAATGCAAAGATTTAATATCATGACATTTTGCAGATTTTGTCTGCCTGTTTATGTTTATCTAAGACATAACTGACTGGTTTGTCACTGAAATCGCACCACGATGGGCATTTTGACCAAGAAGTTCATTTTAACATTCGCATGCACACCTAGTGTTCACAGATCACATGTGCACTTAGACTTACACGCATTCAGAAGCAGCCATCTGTCAGTCAGAATGCACAGACTGGTTTTCTCATATTAGTATTGACACAAATGGGTGTGTTACGGACCACAAGTGTGCAGGCCATGACCCATCGTGTGTCATGCAGCAGCTCCACGTAACATCAGCTGACATGTGTTTAGTGTTATGAGACGGTGACTGTTATGAGTTATCAGCCGCTTCAGTGTCTGCCGTGGGTCACATCAGTGTTACGGTGACGTTGCTGCATGTGAAAAGTGTATCAGATGACAGCTGACCGTATGTCTGTCTATTTTATCTTGTATGCTCGTGAATGTAGTGAAGCCGTTTTTGTCATTTGACACCTATACGCATGTATAGTGTGCTTCTGAACATTTGCATGTGTAATATTCATGCTAACAAATGAGATTTCTGCAGCATTTTGATGTTTAGTTTGACCTTTCGCTCACACTTCGCGCGGGAATCTGGGCGTGCATTTGCATAAATAGTGCAAATAAATTGTGTGACATTTTCACAATGGATTTTACTGATGGCACCGCATGAGAAAGCTTCATTAGTCCAGAAGAGACAGTGTTTCATCATAACTCAAGACTCTACGGTGATTGACTTCATTATAACTCAGTGAGATATTAAATAAAAAAGCACAAGCACCGTTCTGGTATGTTTTCCACCAGAGATGAAGTTACAGTTGCACGGATCACACGTACAGTGGGACAGACCTCACATTTGAAGAACAGTTGTTTAAGGAGGTTAAATTAATAAATTGTACTTTAGGTGAATATGAATTCTGTTCAACTGAATGCATACCATACTAAGCCTTTGTCTTTTTTCTGTTTTTTCCCATGCAGTCGTTGTATAACTCCATCAAGAATGAGAAGCTGGAATGGGCAGTGTAAGTACTTCTGCATTCACCACCACCATTGTACTTTTTTAGAACAGAAATAACAAGAATAAACAGGAAATTCTATAGAAAAAGCATGAAATTAGGATCAGGCTGTATTTAAGCCAGCATTCCCATGAGCACATGCAATATTCGCTGTCCCACAGATCATACACCATCACCCTTCTAAAGCATCAGGTTTCCTTTCATCTTTACAAGGGGTAAACAAATGATGGTTTTATTTTTATCTTCATCATCATCACTGGCTCTGGTTCCCGCCACACAACAAATACATGGTCCAATTAGGGTCCAAAAAGTGTGTGTGATAGCGTGCCTTTGAGTCAAATGATTAGATTGGTGGCATTTGAGACATGAGCTGTAATTATGATCTTGAAAACATGACATTAGACTGACAGTGTGCTTCACTGATAACAGTCATAGAGCCAGACACCGTCCCATTGTGCCAAATTACAGCAAGCCCTCGCCAACTCTCTGCACCAACCGTAAACTATATCTCACTCTGCCTAAGCCCAACCAAACCTCCTGAACCTCAAGCTAAGCTCTTGCTGTAACATGTCGCATACAGTAGTTAGTTGCAGATGAAATATTAATTAATATCATGTTTGAATATATTCTCTTTATTAAAGCAGTAAGAAGCCATGGATTACTGTGATTTTAGAACAGCTAAGGGGCACGTTTAGGCACGGCATGGAGCATCACTTTTTCCTTAATGATTTCAATGAGTGTTCCGGGTAAATACAATTTAAGCTTTGTCAACAAGAGTTTGTGTCAATTACCACAGAACCATTTTTACCAGTTTTAACAATAAGTTTTTGCAGTTTGTGGTTGTAAAGGTAAACATTAAAATTCATAATATTTTGAAATACAAGACTTTCATACACATATAAACGTGTTAATCTCACACACGAAACAAAAACAAAAAAATAAAAAATAAAAAAAGAACAAAAAAAAAGGAACCGTATTTTTCTATGGTAGTCAACATTGTCAAAATGTTGTATTGAACCTAGAATATTTATTTAAATCAAAGCTAAGTTGTTTTTCAGTAATTGCCAAGCAACACACCGAGTAGTAGTACTGATGTAAGAGGTCACAGGTGTGTGTTTATAAAGTATTTTACAACAACTTTGAACGCATTTGATAAATTCAAGGTCCAGCCAGATCATGTCAAATATTTTCAACTTAAAATACAAAATGTATTTCGAACATATAGAAAAAGAAAGTGATGGTGTCACTGCAATTTTCTTCGAGGGATAGTTCTCTCAAAAATGAAAACTCTCTGGAACTAGATATTTAAAGATATTTTTTAAAAAGTAAAATTTTGTTTGTCAGTGTTGTCCAGCGTTGTTTTGTACCCCACAGAATTTGAAGTACAGGTACATCTCAATAAATTAGAATGTCGTGGAAAAGTTAATTTATTTCAGTAATTCAACTCAAATTGTGAAACTCATGTATTAAATAAATTCAATGCACACAGACTGAAGTAGTTTAAGTCTTTGGTTCTTTTAATTGTGATGATTTTGGCTCACATTTAACAAAACCCACCAATTCACTCTCTCAACAAATTAGAATATGGTGACATGCCAATCAGCTAATCAACTCAAAACACCTGCAAAGGTTTCCTGAACCTTCAAAATGGTCTCTCAGTTTGGTTCACTAGGCTACACAATCATGGGGAAGACTGCTGATCTGACAGTTGTCCAGAAGACAATCATTGACACCCTTCACAAGGAGGCTAAGCCACAAACATTCATTGCCAAAGAAGCTGGCTGTTTACAGAGTGCTGTATCCAAGCATGTTAACAGAAAGTTGAGTGGAAGGAAAAAGTGTGGAAGAAAAAGATGCACAACCAACCGAGAGAACCGCAGCCTTATGAGGATTGTCAAGCAAAATCGTTTCAAGAATTTGGGTGAACTTCACAAGGAATGAACTGAGGCTGGGGTCAAGGCATCAAGAGCCACCACACACAGACGTGTCAAGGAATTTGGCTACAGTTGTCGTATTCCTCTTGTTAAGCCACTCCTGAACCACAGACAACGTCAGAGGCGTCTTACCTGGGCTAAGGAGAAGAAGAACTGGACTGTTGCCCAGTGGTCCAAAATCCTCTTTTCAGATGAGAGCAAGTTTTGCATTTCATTTGGAAACCAAGGTCCTAGAGTCTGGAGGAAGGGTGGAGAAGCTCATAGCCCAAGCTGCTTGAAGTCCAGTGTTAAGTTTCCACAGTCTGTGATGATTTGGGGTGCAATATCATCTGCTGGTGTTGGTCCACTGTGTTTTTTGAAAACCAAAGTCACTGCACCCGTTTACCAAGAAATTTTGGAGCACTTCATGCTTCCTTCTGCTGACCAGCTTTTTAAAGATGCTGATTTAATTTTCCAGCAGGATTTGGCACCTGCCCACACTGCCAAAAGCACCAAAAGTTGGTTAAATGACCATGGTTTTGGTGTGCTTGACTGGCCAGCAAACTCACCAGACCTGAACCCCATAGAGAATCTATGGGGTATTGTCAAGAGGAAAATGAGAAACAAGAGACCAAAAAATGCAGATGAGCTGAAGGCCACTGTCAAAGAAACCTGGGCTTCCATACCACCTCAGCAGTGCCACAAACTGATCACCTCCATGACACGCCGAATTGAAGCAGTATTTAAAGCAAAAGGAGCCCCTACCAAGTATTGAGTACATATACAGTAAATGAACATACTTTCCAGAAGGCCAACAATTCACTAAAAATGTTTTTTTTTATTGGTCTTATGAAGTATTCTAATTTGTTGAGATAGTGAATTGGTGGGTTTTTGTTAAATGTGAGCCAAAATCATCACAATTAAAAGAACCAAAGACTTAAACTACTTCAGTCTGTGTGCATTGAATTTATTTAATACACGAGTTTCACAATTTGAGTTGAATTACTGAAATAAATGAACTTTTCCACGACATTCTAATTTACTGAGATGCACCTGTAAGTGGTTACAAGGATTTTCATATTTAAATCTGTTTTATAAATTGATAAAAAAAAAAAAAAAATGTAGATTTTTTCAGTTGTAGAGATTTTAAAATTTGGCAAATTTGGTTTTGTTCAACCATTGCTCCTAAACTTTTGAACTGTGTGGTCTAGATTCTGTTTTGCGGTGATTCCTTGGAACCTTGGATTTAAAAAAAAATCTTCACAAATGTTCTTTAGTGTAAATTTAGCAGAAGTTACCGAATGGATTTTAGATTTTCAAAACCTCAGAAATTAGGCCTAGCTTATGTGAACAGGAAGCAATGCTTTAGCATATTTAAATGATACTTGGTATATGTCATTGCCATCTTACTCTGAAGCTACAGCTTGGGGACAACGCCACCTACTGGCCAAGAAATCTCATTAAAAATTGAAATTACGTGAGTAATTACAGTAGACATGTCAAGTCGTGAGAGTGGTCCCTTTAGATTTCGATAGCCCAATGTTCCAACCTAATTCACTAATGAAGTCGACTGTGAAGACAAATGCTGCTGTATCTTGGCAGTGTTTTTGCATATTAAAGTGACCTTGGGACCATGCCATGAGAGCCGCTTTCCCCTTTTTCACCAAAATAGTGCCTTTTTAGAAACAGCGTAACATATTTCCACAGACTTGAGAGCCGGACAATAACATAACTGACTACATAACCTCCCAACCAAGAGCTCTGGGGTGAAACATTAGGATGATTTTAATGGCTGGAACAGACGGGCCTAAACAGGGGTGTCAGAGCGCATATCGATCCAGTGGAGATTGTCTGCACGTCTCACCCTACCCTCAGCCGTTCCAGTGGATCTATAGAGGGGCCAAGAGCAATATACAGTCACAAGGCCCGTAATTCCTACTGACACCCCTGTTGCCAACAAACAAACATAGAATACAGTCTTTGTTTACAAGTCTTATGAGTTTTGAGAACGTTTTTATACATCCAAGTCATTTCATTACATGTATAGATATTGTCTTGTGAAAAATGGACAGAAATGTTAGGTGCAATTTTCATTTCTGTGGTATTAAAGGTTCCAGTTATTCAGTCTTTTAAATGTGAAATAGAGGACACCCAGTGGTGCAACCAAATTTGGCGCAACTCTTTTTGGTAGCTTTGGTTAATTATTTGATCTGGCCCTGTCCGGTGTAAATCAGAGTGAACTTTACAGCAATGTAAATGTTAGGGGCCCTATCATACACCCGGCGCAATGCGACACCAGGCGCGATGCAAGTGTTTTTTGCTAGTTTCAGCCTGACGCAGTTATCATTTTCACATCCAGCGCCACGTTGTTTAAATAGCAAATGCTCTTGCGCCCATCTGTTCGACCATGGGCGTGCTGGTCTGAAAACAAGGTGTGTTCAGGCATATTGTTGGCACGTTGCTATTTTGAGGCAACTGAAAACGATTGCGCCATTGACCACCTAAAACCTGGTCTAAAGTCAATGACGCAGTATTTTTTTATTTATTTATTTAAAGGGCGCGTTAGTAATATGCGCCTATAGGCAGATGCACAACGTGCATACACTCTGCTTATTACACACACAGAGACGTGCAGCAATGCACAAGCATGCCAAATATTAAAAATGAAAGGATTACAATGTAAAAGATTATCGCACTCGAGCAGATCCGTTTCCTCTCTGGAGAACCGTTCGGTCTTTGCTCTTGCAAATTCCGCCATGTAAATAGCGAATCCGCAACTGGCTTTTAAAGGGAATGGGAGATGAGACTCTGATTGGTTTATTGCACGTTATGGCCAAAACACACTCATGACTCATTAAGAGAATAGGTTCGCCGACCTTTTTTTTTTTTCTGTCGTTAAACTAGCAAAAGTGGATTCGGACACGCCCTAAGTGCACCTGCGCCATGCGCTTAGATGGTTAAAATAGGGCTCTAGAAGTCCATCATACCACAAAGGAAGGACATTTAAGAAGACCCTTGTCCAAAAGTCACTGCAAGTAAGGTTGTAAAATCACTTTGAAGGCTCTATTGCTCCTGCAAACTACAATTTTACAAAAAAAAGTGAAACTACTTGTAAGGTTGTACTTACACTAGGCACGGTTGCCTTGAACCAAGCCAGAGCACGACTGTCTCCCCTCCCCACTCCTCCACTGGCCTGCACTCACATTGCACTTTACGTTCTGGGCCGAAATGCTGCCTTCAAGTGCTATCAGAATTATCGTAATAAGAGTTTCCTAATCAGAAACTGGACATGAATGGCCTCTCAAGTCATATTTACTACTGGGAAATTCAGAGATTATTTTGATACTCGTGTTTCAGAGTTAGGCTGGCCATAAAACTTTAAACAACGATTGCTGCTGTCAGTGTTATTCTTTATTATTTTTTTTTCCAAAGTAGTTCCTATTTATATATATATGAACAATTGTTTGAAGTATATTGTATGTTTTATAAACAGTGAAATAAGCATGTATTTGACCGAATTTCCAGAATCGTCAGCAAGCTGACTATCAAGCAAGGTGAATGTTTATAAGCCAATGGAATATTAGGCTACGTTTTATTCTTTCCAGCAACAAATCACTTGAATGTGACAAGATCGTAATCACGACTTCATGAGTGGGAAATAAGAAATTTCCAATAACACATGAAGGCAGCAAAAGTTATGATGCAACTGTTTTGAAGTAACCTAGAAGAGAAGTGCTCTTGCTCAGCACAGTGGACTCCATCGTTTTCTTAACTTTGTGGTTTATTATTTTGATTCGTCCAGGACACAGTGACACACGGCCCTCTCAATATATATTGCTTAACAGATCTATCCATTGTGCCAATCAGAAATGTTCATGCAATCGTGCTGCACGTATCAGTAGTTCCGCGCTCGGGTGCGGTTAGTGCTCACACTACATGCACTGCGCTCGAACCCAACTGAACCATTCTAATCGCTCCACCATGGAGCGATCACACTAGTCAAACGAACTGCGCTTTGGGGGTCAAACTCGCTCGGGCACGGTTCAGATCGCCTAGTTTGAGTACACCCTAAGACTTCTGGTTCTGGTGTGTTTAGCAAAAACCAAACACTGCATTTCATAGGAAGAACTTCATCCCAACAGTCAAGCATGTTGGTGGTAGTGTGATGTTCTCCAGGAGAATCAGAAGTCTGGTTATAACAGTTTTGCTTTGTGCCAGTCTTTCCAAATTGAATTGTTACTGCTCTGAAAATTTGGTAGCAGTTTCTTGGTTTGAGGCAAGCAGATTTAAGGAGCCGGTGGAAACACGTATAACAGTTGCTGGTCAGGAGCACCTGTGAACTTTTGGCACTGTAGTTTCCACTGGTCAGTAGCTGTAAATAACTGGCTCATTTAAAAAACTTTGCTGCTTGCAGTTTTATTTCATATTGTATTGGAAAATCATGGACTAGTGCCCATGAAATAACACTTGTATCGTCAAGTTCCAATCTGCGTTTTAATTGTTCTGATCTGGCGGTGGTTTGATATGCAAAGTCCTGCTCTGTGTCTGTTGTGCAGCCCTGTTTCATTAGACGTTTTATTGAAATGTGGAAAAGTGCAGTCAGTTCACATAAATGGCAGTCGTTTTCTTAAAGTCACATGCATACAGAAACAATCATTTATTGCTAGCTCTGTTTATTTCTCATCTTGCTGAAATACTCTGACTCCATCTTCATTTATTTGGGTTTTTATAGGGTTTTGTGGAGACTGAGTGCTATATATAGAGAGGGAGAATGAGCTAGCCTTTTGAAATGAATTTTTTTTCTGATTTGAAATATGTTGATGGTTGATTTTGCGGGTAGGTAAATCTCATCTGCCTGTTAATGGTGTGATTCAGCTTGAGTAAGTGGATGGGAACTTCTAAAAGGGTCATTTATATACCGGGACGAGAGACACTGCTGCGAGCCTGTCTTGACAGTTCTGACTAACTTGTTGCCTATTTCAGTATTTATTCATGTTTTTCGGTTTTTTAATTTTTTTCCGATTTTGTTTGATCCTTCTTTACATAAAGGGAATCTTTGAACATTTCTAATGTGTCCTGACACTGGACTAATGTCACAAAGGAAATAGTGGTCTCAAGCTTAAAACATATTACAGCAAGCCGAGGTAAATGGCTGCTATTGGGATTGTTAGTTTCCTAGCAACGTTCTTTTCCATGACTGACAGAAGCTCCAACCTTCAGGACAAGTCCAGAGTGTTTGCATTTAACTGAGAACGCAGCAGTGCAACTGTAATCATTGTCAAAAACCCATCAAGCATCTTCTCAGCTGTTAATATGACACAGTATTGAAGTGTGCGAACATGTGAAGTTTGCGGCATGTGTGAAATTACAGACCTACTTCAAATGACCCGTTAATGACCTCTGATGGTCATGCTGCTGTCACATGATTACAGCTGTTCGTCTTTATTCAAACACTCTTTCCACCTGCTGTACAAAAGAAAGAGAAAGTGTGTGAGGAACAGATCTAAAGTTAAGTCGGCACATGCACTACGTTTCAAAAATTTGCACACCAAGGCTGCAAATATTTGATAAAAATATCATATAAACAGTAATATACAGTCAAGTAGTACAGTGCACATTGCAGCAGGCAAATAGCTGACTTTTGTAAATAATCTGTCAGATTACTCCTTTTATTTAATGTATTCTGACTACCTTTTGATTACTTTTAGATTACTTTTGAGATATCTTGCTTATAACAGATTTGAATATGATTGTTGTATACCATATTGTACTTCATGTGGCACTCTAACTCTAGCACTCTCTATTCTAATTCTTATCTATTTGTTTCTTTTTTATAAAAAAAGCTCTTCACCCTCTAACACTTGCACTCTCTATTCTATTTTTATTCTGACTACTTGTTTTCTTTAAAAAAAAAAAAAAAAACCCTCTAACACTAGTGTTCCCTATTCTTTTTCTATTCCATCTACTTGTTTTCTTTTTATTTATTATAAAAAAACTTTGCTACATGTACTGCGTTAGGCTAACTGAGACTTGTTATAGCATTTTTGTTGGTTTTGAGTGCTTCTGTTGTCCTCATTTGTAAGTTGCTTTGGATAAAAGTGTCTGCTAAATGACTAAATGTAAATATATTGATTTTAAAAATGAGCAAATGAAAAGGAATATAATAAAATTACAAGTACTTAAGTTTTGGAATATGATTACGTAATCTATATTACATGTAATGGACAGATGTCTGGTTATATAAAAAAACAAGTGTAAATGCCTGCCAAGATACCCTACCTAGTTTTCAGGAGCATCCATACATGAGCAGTAATAGACGGCATGCATGGATGCAGTGACTGTGAAACACTAATTGCCATATGGGATAAAGATAGCAGCATCACAGTAATAGTTGCATATAGAGCAGGAATAGTGCATTGGATTTGTACCTGTTGTGTGGATAAATATTTTTATGTGATCTTGTATAAACTGGAGTGTGTATACCAAATCAGATATCAGTGTGATCGATCAAGATGCATGAATTGTATCTTCAATTTTTGCTGTCATTTTGCTGTCATGCAAAAGAGATGATGCTTAACAAATGACATTTAGATGAAATCTACTGATTTTTCCTGCTTATTATTTTCACAAATGTCAGGCGGCCACATAATAACAGATGTGCATTATGAGTCAGTGGTCAGTGTGTTTGTGCGGGGATTCCTGCAGTGATGTTGGATGACTGCAGACTCTCCCACACATCAGCCCATCAGTCTCTTACATAAATGTGTTTCCGCAGCTCAAACACTTACATTTAACAGAACCTGTTCAGACTCTCACTACACATACTTCGTACATTGTCAGGGTTGTCATGCATGAAGGTTGATGGGATATGTGTGTGTGTGTGTTGTAGTGATGGAGATGAGCTGAAGAAGTCTCTGTCTGAGCTGGCGGATAAGAACCATCACTCTCACACTAAGAGCATCAGTCGCATCAGCAGCAGCAGTAACCCGTTCCTGGACATTGCCCATGACCCCAACGCTGCTGTCTACAAAACTGGCTTCCTGGCCCGCAAAATCCACGCTGACATGGATGGGAAGAAAAGTAAGATTTAATCTGAAGCTATCATGTCACACAACACCTGCTCATTGTGAGGATAAAATGTAAATGAGCCAGCAGCCATGCATCATGATTTTAAAACAGTAGTGAAAAATAGTGTTAAACTGTTCAATTTAATTTAATACTTAAAGCTAAAATAATTTATTTGTTAATTCAATTTGAAAACCTAAGTAATAAAAAGCACTTTTTAGCAGGTCAGGTCATTCAAATGACTTTTACTTCTAGTTTTTAGGAAGCATTTTGATTTATTAATTCTTTGTATGATTAAAAGTCTTTTTCATAAGCACGTTATATTTGTGACTCTTCATAACGGAAGTGTCTGGGTGTGCAGGGAATAAAGGGAAAGAACATTAAATAGATGCTGTGTAATGTGAATGAGGATAAAGCAGGTGTGATTCAGTGCTTTGGCAAGCACAGATGGTAAAATGGGATTTTGGCCGTTGTCTCTCATATATTATGTCCACTTATTTTTCCTTCCTAATGAGATTCTAGAGTGACTAGAAAACCTGCTGAGCTGTTGTGTCTGTTTGAAGAGACGCACCGATTACAGCTTGTCCTGCAAAAAAAATCTCAAAGACTGACGACGGTTCATATGATCAAAAATGATATGATAGGAAAGTTTAAAAGGATGCTTTCATGAACTATAAATATTTCTGTTTTTGTGTTATATGCGCTACCATTCAAAAGTTTTGGGTCAGTATGATATTGTAAGAAATTAAGTTTTATTTAGCAAAGATGCATTAAATTTCTCAAATATGGTAGTAAAGACGTTTATAATGTTACAATATTTAGATTTCAAATGGTCTTTTTAACTTTCTATTTATCAAAGAATCTTGAAAATCACAGTTTCTACAAAAATAAGACTCAGCACAGCTGTTTTCAACAGTGATAATAATCAGAAATGTTTCTTGAGCAGCAAATCAGTATATTAGAATGATTTCTGAAGGATCATGTGACACTGAAGACTGGAGTAATGATGCTGAAAATTCAGCTTTGATCGCAGCAATAAATACAGTTTAACAGATAAAATATCAAACTGCTATTTTAAATTGTAATAGTATTTCATGATGTTACCGTTTTACTGTATTTTGATCAAATAAATGCAGCCTTGGAGAGCAGAAGAGACTTCATTCAAAAACATTTAAAAAAAAAATAGTAACGCTTTAGTATAGAGACCAATTCTCACTATTAACTAGTTGCTTATTTTAACATATTAGCTGATTATTAATACTTATAAAGCACATATTCTGCATGACCATATTCTACATCCCTAATCCTACCCAATACCTAAACTTAACAACTACCTTACTAACTATTAATAAGCAGCAAATTAGGAGTTTATTGTGGCAGAAGTTATAGTTAATGGTTTGTTAATAGCGAGAATTGGACTTTAAAATAAAGTGTGAAAAAAAAAAAATTTACTGACCAGAAACTTCTGAACAGATGTTTGAACATATCGGGGTAAAACTGAGGTGGATACCTTCCACCCTCCGCTGCTTTGTGATTTACTGTCCGGCTCTGACAGAAGACGTGCCAACATGAGTTTAGTAGTGTCCAATACCAGCCATGCCAGTGCGGTCTAATGAGCGTGTCCATGGGCGAATTACAGTGGGGATAAAAACAGCAGGGCTTTAGTGATCTGATGCATCGCATGCTGAGAGCATTCAGGCCAGGGTCCCAGAGGTGCCATCAGCGCACTACTGAGAACTCAGTCTGTATGGGGTGTAAAGGATTTGGATGCTCTCCAAAACTCCTATAGCACAGCCGTAAATAAAGCTGTTCTACAGAGACGCTATCAAGGGAATCATTTGACAGTAGAAATGTAAGTAATGCCCTTCAGAGGTGGAACAGACTGCTGAAATGTTTGACTCCAAAAGGAAACGTTCACCCAGTGATTGACCCTTTATAACACAACATTATGGAACGTATAGGAAAAAAGTAACAGTAAACCAAAAAAAAAAAAAGTCATCATTTACTCACCTTCATGTCATCCCAAACTATATGAATTTTATACTTCACTGGAAATCAAGAGATGTTTAGTAGGATGCTCATTTTGTGAATGGGGACAAATGCTGTTGAGCTCCATAAATAGGGCCCCATAAAATCTGTTTTAGTTTTCCCAAATTCTGTTTTATTTTTTTCCAAATTCCATTTTTTGTTTTCTGGATTCCGTTTTTTCTGTTTTAATTTTAGACTGGTTAAATGAAATTTTATTCATCAAAAAGCATTTCTAATTATCTGAAACCATGAAACTTAATATTACAAACAGCAATTTATTAAAAGTTTAACAAAAATTACATTTTTAAGGCCTTATAAAATGTTTTATTTTTTTCTCAAATTCAGTTTTATTTTGACCAATTTCCATTAATTTTCTTGATTTTAATGGTTTCATTAAATTTAATAATCAAAAGCATTTTTAATTAATTGATTTTATATATAAAAAAAGGTATTATTATTTTATTTTATTTATTTATTTAATTATTTTTCAGAAATACTGTGTTGTGTATTTACATTTTTCTGCTAACTATATTCTGGTAAATAATTGTATTATTATTAGTAGTAGTACTATCATTACATTAAGTAATATTTCTGTCATGGTTTCTTCAAGTTACACCGAATTTTTATTTTGACGGGTTGCTGTGAAGACCTTTAGGTTTCTGTTTGTATATGATATGACAATAGTTTTACTCAAAAGAAATGGTAAAATGCTCATGAAGTGACTCTCAGAGCAGTTTTAGAGATTATGTTTATGTTCACGTACTCACGAGCGTCACATGTGCTTCAGTATGTGTGTAATATATGAAACCGCGCGTCAGTGCCATTCATTCACAAAGAGACACGCAGAACGTACAGGATTCATATTTAAATGGTAATATATTAATATGATATTTAAATGATATTTAAATTAACCTACTTTTGATATATCCATCCAAAATTTAGCAAATTCTGTGACATTCCACGTTAAATTCCGTTTTAATGATTGGATTCCATGATTCTGTCCGCGTTTTCCGCATCACGGAAATCATAGGGCCCTATATAAAGCACTATAAACGTAGTCCATGCTGCTTTTATGTGTGTGTTGTTACTGTTGAGATTTCAGTATGAGATTTCAGTGAATAGTATCTTAAATTCCTCACACAAAGCAAAAGCCTTCAGAAGACTTGGAATAAGTTATGATGCCTGTAATGATATGTTTTTATTTGTCCTTTTTAGTTTAACATTCTTGCTCACTATGAACTGTTTGTGAATGGAAAAGACTAAGGTGATAATTGCGAATAAATTATTTTATTATATTTATTTTTTTGTATTCTCTAGCACCGAGAGGGAAACGAGGCTGGAAAACCTTCTATGCTGTTCTCAAAGGCATGATCCTCTATTTGCAGAAGGTTTGTTTATTCGCTCTTTCATTTTCCCCCTTGCACTGCTGATTAATCAAATTTCCCTCATTTCCCACAAACATCAATAATTCAATTTCTCCTCCAGGAGATTCTGATGTGAGAGGTAATCACATTCACACATTTATTTCAGGTCTGACAAACCTTTTCAGAGCCCATCAAAGAAAGAAGCGTCCCAGCTCCCCCATTCTCCATTACAATAGTTTATTTATGTGCTCCGTTTGAATTTACATTAGTTGCTTAGCTGTGCGGTCATGCAAAAGTCATAGGAATGAAATATTGGCATGAAAGCAGGCCGTACCTGTGCATATATTTTTGTGGTGGTGATTGATTGTATCCACAGCCGCAGGTTTCCATGGCATTAGAGCTAATGATGTGCCATTTACCCATGTGCGGCAATCACACCGAATGACTCTGATCAGAGAAACAGGAAATGTGCTGGATGGCTTTCTCATTCTCATTTCAAACAGACCTTTTATTTGGGAGGAAAAGAATATACTCAAATGCAAACTCAGTGTAATGATTTCTGACTCTGTTAATTGCAGTTAAATAATGATGCAGAGAATGGTGTAGCGCCAAATGCACAGTCCAGAGGTTTTACTGTGTGCGTGAATCCAAACAACAAAAATCTTACAAAAAGGATCCACACACCACAAACAGGTCAAAGGCTCTCCAACTGTGTTTATTTTGCTTCATTAGTGGCCACATAAAAATTGTGCAAAAAAGTGCTATAAAATAAAAAGTGCAGTGCAAAATATTTTTGAGATCACCTCTTCATCAGTGCTGTGTAATTGCAGATACACACCTGCATCAATTTAAAGAGCACACATTACTGTAGACATCCTAATATACAGGTGCATCTCAATAAATTAGAATGTCGTGGAAAAGTTCATTTATTTCAGTAATTCAACTCAAATTGTGAAACTCGTGTATTAAATAAATTCAGTGCACACAGACTGAAGTAGTTTAAGTCTTTGGTTCTTTTAATTGTGATGATTTTGGCTCACATTTAACAAAAAATGAAGATGGCAGCTGCTCAGATTGAGTTGGTAGATGATGTAAAAGAATCTTTAGGAAACTAGAATCTGAACCAGATTTATTAAACTCTTTCAAGTCCCATCCCTGTCCATGTTCATCATTTGTCCTGTGTGTGGTTGCTCCTTGCAGGATGAGTATAAGCCAGAGAAGGCCCTATCAGAGGACGATCTGAAGAACGCCATCAGCGTGCATCATGCTCTCGCCATCAAAGCCATGGACTACGAGAAGAAGCCCAATGTTCTCAAACTCAAGACTGCCGACTGGAGAGTGTTCCTCTTCCAGGCCCAGTAAGAGCCGCTCACAGACAGCAGCACAGGCCCGAAACTCTGCCCAAACCTTCCCTGAACTCCAAATCTAATTTCATGCTTCAGTTCAAGCTCAATTAAAGCTCGTTTATCTCTTCCATTGGTCTGCCCGCAGACCTTTTATTTCTTCGTAAGGCTGACTGGTCTCATCCTGTGAGTTTGCACGACTGTAGCGTGGCCTTCTTCATATGAACATGTGCATCTCTTCTCTGTAGGAGCCCTGAGGAAATGGAGTCCTGGATTAGAATAATCAACTCGGTGGCGGCCATGTTTTCTGCCCCGTCCTTCCCCGCTGCCATCGGCTCGCAGAAGAAATTCAGCCGCCCACTGCTACCGGCGACCACCACCCGCATGTCTCAGGTCCGTTTGAAGGGTGAACTATTTCCCCGTCTAAATACTGTAAAGCTGATATAAAGCCACCCAGCTTTATATCAAGCTGATGTAAAGCTGCTTTGACACAATTTGCATTGTTAAAAGCGCTATACAATTAATAGTGACTTGACTTGTCTTGAAGTGAAATGCTGTTGTCCATCTGAAGCCTTTGATGACAGCTGGTCAGTTGATGTGGGTGTTGTGTTACAGGAAGAGCAGCTCAAGTCCCATGAGGCCAAGCTGAAGCACGTCTCTACAGAATTAGCCGAGCACAGATCCTACCCTCCAGATAAGAAGGTCAAAGCCAAAGAGATCGATGAGTACCGCTTGAAGGAGCACTATCTGGAATTTGAGGTAGCCATCATTGCCTTTTATGATGCAAGAGACCCAATTAAGCAGATCGTTTGCTCAGGTTTACCTTGGCCGTATTTTTCCCCCTCGACACACAGGGAGCCGTATTCATTGTCTTTGACGTTCCTCATCTGGACTGTCAGGGGTGAACTTGCTTAGAATTGATGGGAATACATTTGTGGAAGCCGTTTTATTTTCTGGCTTTGATTGATGGTTAAGGTCAGAGGAAGGGAATAAAACAGCACTCTTATCACACATACTTTTGCTTTAATATTAAACGATGCTTTGTAAATGCTTGTTCTCATCTTTAATGAATTCAGACATAAGCAGTCTTAATGCATAACTAATATATAATATAGGAACTTTTGGTGCTCTCCACAAATACAGACAAGTACAAATACTGCCCCAGTACTTTTTCTATAGTGTATCTAATTAGTATAGTGATAGATGATTCTTGCATTGACAATAAGAGGTCCTGTTATGGACCCAACTCAACATGCATATTAAAAAAAAATAACCATCTTTAAAATCCTTTTTCAAAGTTTTTGTTTCTAACAAATATTTTCTTCTGTAATTTATGGGAAATGGGTTTATCTGTAATTCTAAATATGAAATCTTGTTACCCATTGCATATTTTTTTTTAATTTTCAGTCAAGTCAAGTCACCTAGTTGTGTTTTTATTTTAGTAAATGCATTTAATTTTGATGTTAAATTTCATGCTACAAAATAACAAGAACATTGCTAAAGGTGTCAAATAAATTGAAATGAATTGAAAATAAAACAGCTCGTATAATAATATTTAGACCTCCTGAGGTTAAGCAGCATCTTTCACAAACAATTTTTAAAAAACAAAATTGCTTCATTTTGAAGTCTTGTTTTGAACCCTATTTGTGAAAAGAGTCTTCTGTGATTGTAGAATTCAAAGTAGCTTAGAATTATCAAAGGACCCAGAGCTTCTCCAATTTAGTTTAATTGCAGTTGTGTTGAGTGAGTCAGTTGAACGGATGTAAAATGCCTCGTCATCAAGCGCAGAAGGAGAAGCAATGTGTGTGATAAATACAGAACTGATAAACTAGTGAATACACTTTCACACAAACATGTAGGTTATTTACTCTATTATGGTTAATCCAGCCAAATTAATTAATTGTTTAAAGTGATATTAGTTTAGTTCTATTGGACAGCACCATTATAATGTGTAATTCTGATAAACTCACTCATATTGCAGTGTATTAACCCTTCCTAATAAACTGGACCGATCACACATCTACATAACACACATCCACTCTGATGGACTTTCAGCTACAGTTAATAAAACACATCTTTGTGGGGGAAGAAGAAAACTTTTAAAGCCCTTTGGCCTGACAACATGATCAGTATTCCAGTTAGTGTGTTTTAGAGCCTCCTGTATGTGGATCTTTAAAGCAATGTGCTAAAAAATTACTCACCCTCAGGCCATCCAAGATGTAGATGAGTTTGTTTCTTCATCAGATTTGGAGAAATGTAGCATTGCATCACTTGCTCACCAGTGGATCCTCTGCAGTGAATGGGTGCCGTCAGAATGAGCAGATAAAAACATCACAATAATCCACACCACTCCAGTCCATCAGTTATTGTCTTAAGCTGAATGTTTGTAAGAAACACACCCATCAAGATGATTTTTAACTTCAAATTGTTGTTTCCGTTAAACTATGAGTTTTTTATGCATAATATTGCTTTCTCCTGATAAAGAATTAAATGCATCTACATCTTAGATCTACATCTAAGGGTGACAAAATCTTCAGCAAATTTGAAGAAAATTAAAAAATGTTTTGGAATAACTTTCAGATCTCTCCTTTAAACTGTCAGGGCCACCTTAAGAAATCAATGCCATAACCAGTGTAATGTGACAATATAAGATTTATTCCATCTTATATTTTGCACTTTTGTGAGTTAATTTTTTATCACATTCAGATATTAGCTCTGTAGCTCACTTAGGCAACATCTTTAGGCGTCATGGGTGCACACCTGACACACAGGCTGTTCAAAACAGCAGGCTTTGGCCAAATCCTTGGCAGCATCATAAATATCCTTCCTAGATAAGTCAATCTCAGAATGAACTTCAACAAGCTCAGGAAAAAATCATTCCAAATGGTGGACACTGAAAAAAATTATAATGCATTATAAATAGATTTTATTCAGTACTGAAAATTATCAACAAAGAATAGTCCCATGGAATTGAAAATGTGTGTTTTTTGCCTAGTAGTTTGTGGAGTCATTACAAAAGCATTATTTGAGTGTTTCCTGAGCAGTGCTGTTTGTGTACTTCAAGGCAAGACACCACAGGTGAACAGGGTTAAAAAAGGTTAAGAGAATTGTTTTGTGTTACAAATTTTCTGAGATTATGCAAATTAAGCATTAATGAATAAAATATGCATTCATTTGCATACATTTCCAGAACAGAACATTGGATACAGCCAAGTTCAAAATTCTCATTTTTTGTTGACGCATTAAAGATGTTTACAGAGTGGATTTTAGGAATAAAACATTATATAAAACAGTCGATATATGTGAACAAACCCCTTTGTAAAAACCTTCAGAATATAGAAGGGAATAAAAGGTTTGGTTTATGTAAATTCTGCCATTCAGCCTTTAAAGATATGTGTTTAATTAAAATCTCCAGATGCAAATAGATAAAGTGCATTAACACTTAAATGTGTATTTAGCAAAATAGCCCAAAATCTCACAGTTGGTGCATGAAAAAGCAGTGTTTTTGCCTGTAGTGTTTTGCCTTAAAAGGTGCCATTTGACTTAAGATGCTGCTTTGAAGGTGCGGTAAGAGCGAGGGCTGCGAGCAGAGCTATTGTTAGCGCTCTTGTCTGGGCTGTGCGGTGGCTGATGACATTATAATGGAGTCTAATGGATTTTCTGAATTCTCTCTGAAGGAGAGCCGTTACGAGATGTACGTCAAGCTCCTGAAAGAGGGGGTGAAAGAGCTCTTGACGGCCCGGGACGGTGACGCGGCGCTGAAGAAGTCTCAGTCCAGCCCATCTCTCAACCAGGAGTCCCAGCCGGCGGCCGCCAAAGTCAAGCGCAACACGTCCGAGCGGAAGGACTACCGGCCCGAAACACCCAAGGTCACATAGGCAGTCTCCTGCTTCCTGTCAGAGAGCCATTGTATATCACGCGTGACTGTATTTTGATGTAATTTATTTATCTGAGACAGTTGTATCAGAAAACATTTGTGTAAAATGTAAATTGATCAATTGGTTGGAAGTTGTAAATCTCTAGGTCTCCCTTGACCAGCCGGTGCTTGTGGAGCAAATAGTGTAGTTTTCTTTTTTATTCGTTAGCGTGTAAAGATTTTGTGGTTGCACTTTATTTTACAGTACGTGCGCTTGCGGAAGTGACTGAGTAATATTAGGTAGCTACAAGGGTTAAGGTTAGGTTTAGGGTTAGATTCACCTAGTTATTACACAGTTTTTTCTATAGTAAGAGGACTGTAAAATACAGTGCCACTGATTTCGTTCTGAGAACATGACCGTCTCTTGATTGTGCTGTTGCCCTAATTTGCTTTTCCTTCAAGAGAAGTATTTTCTTCAAGTGGAAACGTCCACTTACATATGCTTGGCAGTAGATATAGTCTCACTCAGAGCGTTAACTGTTATTTTAATAGACGAATAAACGGCGGATCGGAACTGACGACAGAGAGAGGGCTCATTTTCAGGATCCTTCAGGATTTCAGTGCATGGATACGATGCGGGATTTATAACGATAGCCTTTCGTTTTCGTTGCAGATGTAGTCCACTACCGATGTACTAACCACCTACTAACAAACCACCAAATTCTCAATATAATATCTACTCATACACGCGAGTTAATGGATTGTACCAGCATGTCGCAGCAATGGACCGAAACTCTAAATAGATTATTTTCTAATGATGATTTCGAGGTACTTGCTGAGTTACGGCATTTCAGACTGCGAGATTAGATGATGTTCGCATTAACGTCATCGACTGCGTAGTTTGTGCCATTTATTTTTTTATCTGTTTGTTGAAGTAAAGAGTATTCTTCTGCTTTTTCAGTAGTGTAAATGCCAATGCTCCTTTTGTGTATTTTATAAACTTCTATATTTGAATTTTTAATTCTTAGTTCAGAACATTATTGTTGTAAAGATGACAGTAGTATTTATAGTGCACTTTATTAGTTCTTTTGACTCTTTTAAAGAGCTTTATAAAGGGTAGTGATATGTTACTTCATTATACAGGTTTTTCAAGCATAACCAAATCTATGGTTGATTTTATTGAAGGTACACAGCCGAAGGTACATTTTCACTCGTGTAAAGTCGTGTTAGTTTATCCGTGCTTGTGTATTTTTGCCTTCATGTTTAGGTTGTTCGAATACAGGTTTCTAGAAGAATTGAGGTCATTTCGGTTGCCTTTCGTGATGCTGACCTTGAATCTAAGATGTCATTAACAGAAAAAAGCAACGGCAACGTGAACACTATATGAACGTTCTACACTGTTTTTGCACACCAACAAAGCCAGATAAATTTACTTATTTGAACTTTTGAAGGTTTAAAAGGAATCTATATGAAAAGCTTTTCACATTTACAGATATTACTTTGAGTCCCTTCAGTCTACAAAGACATTTTGTTTACTTGAAATATTTTTAAGGACACTTTATTTTGTTGAATTTGAAAAATAGAAAGGATTTGTTCATATCTGCATTGTGTTTTTGTCATTACAAGCTTGTTTTTCATGTTTTTTTGTTCTCGTTGTGAAATTGCAGAACGTATTATTTCTCTTGTCCAGTTCTGAACACAGAAGCACTTAGATAATGTTTATTTTTATTTAATTGTGATACTTTTAGAAGAAAAGTTGCATTACTTTTGAGCAGTATATACACACTTAGTAATGAATATTACAAAACCGTCGTCAGTACGAGTGGTGATATGAAGAGATCGACTCTTCCTTTTATGTGCTACTACGTTTCATGTTTGATGTTTACTGCTTTTCCAGACCAAATAGTTTCCTGTGACATGTAACTCTGGCACTAACCCTTTAACAGCGCACGTCCTACACAGACTTAGTACTTTAAAATAGTATTTCCATTTGTTATTATTTTATATAGGATGCAGAAAATAATAAAAAAAGAAAAAAAAAAGAAAAAGAAATGTAAAATATAAGGTAAAAATAAGGTATACATAAAAGATAGGGGCATGCAAGTGCACTTTAGGGTTTCAAAATAAAAACAACCAACTCTAATGAAAAATGATTCAAAAGTGAGGCTTGCATAAGGTTTGAAATGGCTTTCTTTGTCATGATAATATTTTGACTGGAACACTCACTTTTGTTTGTGAATCTCCTGGGTGCAGACTGCTCATGTTTACCATGCCACAACTCAACTCAACTTGATTGACAGTATGACTTGTCAGTTTTTCCTCCATCAAGACTCCAGCCTTTTCACTTTTGTCTGTTTACTTTGGCAAACCCTGTAATGTATGATCTCCTCTCAAAATGCAATTGTGTGAGTACTGAAGGAGAGCAGCTGGTTTTAATGCGCCTTAGCCATCAGTTGGACCGTTTGGTGTCCAAACTCATATCATGAATACCTTTTTTAGCTGTGATCCTGTACTACTCCTTTAAATCTGTAAATGTTGTTAAATATACCTGTTGCCCTGTGTTCAGAAGACTGGATGTGTTGGTTGTGATCTCTTGGCATGAGCGTGTCTGACGCCTGCCCATAAAGATCAGTGACACAATGTTGGCTTCAGTGAATAAAATACTGTATTTAATCGTTCATTGCATCTGAACTCATTTTTAATCCACACAATAATCTTCTGAAAGCAGCTCAAAGTTGATCAAAAAGGAGCGTTCAAACAGCCAAACACCTAAAAATGGATCATGCACTATATGCTCTTCTTGCCTTGCATTATGATTCACTTAATCAGTGTTAGCCATTATAGATTATTTATTAAAATCAGCTGAATCAGTGCAGAACCAGTAAGTACAAGCTTATTATAAAATGAATTAACAGCTTATTATAAACATGATTCCTCAAACAAAAGCACCTGTACAGATGAAGGGCGGCTGGATCACATGAAAAACTTGATATGTACTGGCAACTATATAATGCTATTTAAGGCTGTTCTGATCATTACAACACTGGTACAGCAACTGTTGTTGAGTAATTGTCATTCATAATGTTTTCATCTTGTGAGTAGATGCAGTGACATGAAGAAAACACATGGAAGGTCTGAGGTGAAATCAATGGTTTTCTTTTCAAAGTAATGACTAGTCTTGCACATCCCTGCTTCAAAAGCCTATCAGAGCACAGTTTATATATATATTCAACTCAAAAGCCATGGCCTCCAGCAGAAATACAGGTGTGTTAAAGCAGCCTTTCTGCAAAAAAAATAAATAAATAAATAAAAAAATCCTACAATAAGCAGTTTTCTAAAGTGCATGAAATTAAGGTCAGTGTGATGGGGTTTCTGTGGACAACATTAAAAAAAAAGTGTTTTCCCCTCAGATAAGACAACAGCACCTTTTGGAGAGCCAACTTTTACACCACGCAAACAGCTGTGATTAGTAACCAGAAAAAAAGTGTATCTGCGGTACCTTCACATCCACTGGAAATGAATGTAATAGAGCCTGATTGCTCCTAATGAAAGCCGCGAGGCTGATTACACACTGCAGGTTGGACGGAGAAAGTCACATTTGTATACGTGAAAGTCAACCAACATCACCTCCTGTTTACTCTTTGCTCCTATAGTCGACAGTGACAACTAGCACTTTGGCAAAGTAGAGTTATAAATGCAAACAATCATGTAGACTACTGTATAGAGGCTACTGTATGGGGATGAACAATAGACATTTCTTTAGGATTTTCATGAAAAACAGGAATCTAATTTGCATGGCCATAAGGACAAAAAAAGCAGTTTGGAGGATGTTTTAGGATGTAGGGAATGTAAAAGTTAAGACACAGCTGGGGATGTGTAATGTTCATATTTCATGCACCTATTGTATATGGATTGATATTACTTTCTTTTTTTGCATTTGAGTGACCAATTTACATCTAAACTACTTTACACCTTTTTCTGCCTAAGCCGTTTATATTTTTTGAGTAGTTTGCCCAACACTGGGGACTGAGAAGAGGGAATAGGAGAACAGATAATGAAAGAGAGGGGAAATATGAGGAGGTAGAAAGATACTCGAGACAAATAACTCTTGTTATGAACTTTATGATAAATGTGTTTTTTAATACCCAGGTGCACACTGTTTAAAAAAAAAAAATACATGTTTTCCAGTTATGGGACCTTTGTGTCGCAAATACTAGGATTTGTGAATTACTGTACCTGAAAGTACATAAAAGCCCATTTAAATCAAATGTCGTCCCAACTAGTCAAACACTGTTGTCTGAACGAACAATTTCATACTGAGCAATATTTCTGAAATGTTGTGGGTTTCCCAGCATGCACCACAGTCATCCCATCAGTCCATTCTTTCAGTTCTGGTGTTCTGGGACATTTCCAGCTGCGTAAAATCATCCTGGCAGCCTTAATACAACCAATCTTAAGAAGAATAAATGCATTTTTTACTATGTTGAGTTCTACTGATTTATCTCCAAGAAGGCTTAGCACTATAATAATATCTACGTAATGAATTTTCCTCTAGCTTTCCTTACGTTTTTACCCCAGTCAATCATTATCACAAATATTGGTTGCCAAATTCTTCTGCCATATGGTTTTAGATTGTTACAAGTGTCGGAAGTGACACTAAGCATTGATTTATAACACACAGGAGCAGTCTGAGCTTCACATGGCAGCTGTAGATAAGCACACACAGGATTCTCACTTGTACTGAATTTGTTCTTGACACAGTGCATAATTTGCAGATATTTCCAAAAGTTCCCTCAGACCCATATATTATATGTTTTCAGCAATTCAGATTGACATAAAAAACACTGCTTTGCCTATACGGATTTCCGAGTTATGCTACAGTGATGCATATGACTGTCTATAATGTGATGTCCTGCACAGTTTATGAATTTTGCTCCATACATATCTTGAATGTAACGTCACTGGATTTAAGTGCCATTTAGCTCCAGAGCATTGTGAGAGAATACCAATAGGATGACATGGTGATGCCCGTTTCTGTTCTGTTTTAATCCAGTCCATCCCCGAAACGTCTCACCCCAGTGTTTAGCCAACTTGACCATTTCAAAAGAAAGATTATACATCCTTACATCCAATAATCCAAGGCCTCCCCATCTCTGGGGGAGCAGAGTTTGCTCATTTTAATCTGGGGCCTTTTTTCTGCCACAAAAAGCCCTTGATGATTTTGTTGTGTCTGGAATATTTACAGGTATCATCAAACACTCTCAGAAAGTACAAAAGCTGTCACTGGGGCAGTACCTTTTCAAAAGGTACACTTTTGTACCTATTAAGTTTTAATATGTACACTTTAAGAACTAATATGTACGTTTAAAGTCCCAAAATGGACCCTTTATGTACAAACATGTACCTTTTGAAAAGGTACTGCCCCAGTGACAGCTTTTGTATCTTAATTTCAGAGAGTGTAGATATTTAATTGAACTGCAGCACAATGACCATTTTGACAGTGTTAACTTTGCCCCACAAAGAGACATTTATCTACATTATTGTTTACCATTGGAACAAATTTAAATCCAAATTGGGTCACACATGGGCATAACATTTAGCATTTAGTGAATTAACAAATTCGGTCACACTTTTTTAAGATCGCTATTAACAATCCATTAACTATGACTTTTGCCTCAATAAACTCCTAATTTGCTGCCTATTAATAGTTAGTAAGGTAGTTGTTAAGTTTAGGTATTGGGTAGGATTAGGGATGTAGAATATGCTCATGCAGAATATGTGCTTTATAAGTACTAATAAACAGCCAATATGTTAATAATAGACATGCTAATAAGGAATTAGTTAATAGAGAGAATTGGTCCCTAAAGTGTTACCACAAATTCAAATGAACAAAACAAAGTAGTATTGCTTAAGAACATTTTTAAGACAGTAGTTGAGAGAAAATAAAAATGCATCAGGTTGCGCTCAATTAGGTTTTCTCAACAATTCCTTTTCCACAGTTTTTGGAATTTGTCAGCAGCTGAATGCTTATGCAATGATTAGAGAACAAATCTGTAGTTTGATGTCAGTGTTTGCTTTCAGTAAATGTGGCACTGAACATTATGAAGTCATATCAAATCCGAGCAATGAATACGACAGAGAAAAAACTTATTGAGTTCTGTTTTTGATACCTTTTGAGTTACCATTGAGTTTATCATTAAGCATGGCAGATGCGTGAGCATCTGGAAACCTTGCTGTTACTACAGCATATCATTGATTGTAAACCCATTCAATGTATCATTAGGGGTCCCAGTATTTTCTTCTGCCAAAATATGTTTAATAATCTAATTGTACATAACAGTTATTATGAAAGATTATTGGGACAAGGAAGCATATTTAATCTGAACAAACTGAGGCAAAGAAGACAAAAGCAGAGGGCTACAAAAGGAGAAGAACAGCGACTAAAGCGAAGATCTTGAAGAGGAATCTCATCTGCTTTCAGCTTCAACTTTAAATGGCACTTAAAGTGAATGATCATCATGTTCCTCATTAACAACAAGAATCAAAAGATCGGAATAAAATTAAGAAATCTTTCATTTTGCGTCACCTGGTGTGGTCAGAACGGCTTCACGCTTTCTTTAAACGGGTGAGTGAGTGTTTTATGAAAGCAGGCTCTGCTGATTGGAAACAGTTGCTTGGAAACCAGATTGCTGAGATGCTCTTCAGATGATGGAGACGGAGTCGAGGAGGGATAGGAGCTAATGGACAGGAAGCATGTGATGTCCGAAGGTTTACTTCATTCCACAAGCACTTTGACATTTATGTGTTGGAAAGTCACTGGATGTCTGTACATACAGTTCTGTTTACCTCAAAGTAAAGAGTTCACAGGAGACACTGTATTTCATTTTCACAATTGTATGAATGAAATCAAATTTACATGATACACAAAATATGTCTTAATGTGATTCTTGATATTGTCTAATATCAGGTTTAGGATTGTAATTCATGCAATCAAAGTGAATAATGTTATAAATAAACACTCTTAGCTGTGTTCTGATCAAGTAAGATGCTAAGTAACAGTATCTGTTCATTAAATCAAGGCAGTTTTAATGTGTGTCAATAGCAGACACATGATCAAAGTCAAGCAGAGAGCTGGTCTTCGTTTAAGTGCCCAATTGTGCTTCCAATAATTAGACTCTTGTGTCTTTCTTCAGTGTATAAATTTGTGGCCACCTACACATGTTGCCACTAGCAACCAAATCCAAACCATGCATTTGCTCTAGTTATAATTAGCAGCAGCCATAAACTTGCAGATATACTTTCCAGAGAATAACATTTTACACTGCTCTTTCTTGTGCGGTTTCTCACATAACTGTTAGTTTGGTATACACTTTTAGTCTTTCACATCATAATGCATTTATGCTCAAGCTTCTGAACAGCATATACAATGCTATATGATCCTCTGATACATTTGTTAATAAATAACATGGATGTACAGAGATGGAAATAGGCATGAGAACTGTGCTTGTTTACATACAGTATTGTAATTCTGTAAAATGTAATTAATTTCTGTGATCAAAGCTGAATTTTCAGCATCATTACTCCAGTCTTCAGTGTCGCATGATTCTTCAGAAATCATTCTAATATGCTGATTTGCTGCTCAAGAAACATTTCTGATTATTATCAATGTTGAAAATAGTTTTGCGCATTAATGTTTTTGTGGAAACTGTGATACGTCTTTTTCAGAATTCTCTGATGAAAAAAAAGTTCAAAAGAACAGTATTTACATTCAAACACATTCACATTCAGTTCACAAAAATCCATCTTTCATTGAAGTAAAACATGTTAAGAAATAACGTTATGAAATCATATCAGGGGACTGGGATGGTTATGGCATTTTGTGTTCAGTGACCCATTTTGGTGTTGGTTTTGATGTTTGTTTTTGGATCATTGTCCTGATGGAAGATCCGACCATGGGCTATTCTATAATAAAATAGTCAGGTTTTGATAGAATCTATGATGCCATGTATCTAAACAAGATTTCCAGAACCTCTGGAAAAGTTTAAACTTCTCAAAACTTTGTGGAAACCAAGTCATTCTGAGCAAACATGCTGAGTTAAGTGAATTTCTGATGCCCTGGAGGCAAAACTATCAGCCATTTCAAATGAAAGATGAACATCGTTATAGTGAGGATGCTGAGAAAGTAGTTTCATATTATTAGTGCAAAAAAATAAATAAATAATCTGTGAAATGCTTATAGATCATTAAATGTTTTAACTTTTATTCCCCAATATGTTGTTGTCCATTTTAAATGGAGACTCCAATAAAATGAAATTTCTTTTAAGATAATACATAGTGTAATATACAAACACTTATTTAGTGTTGTGGTTTGAATAGTAAAACAAACACTTGTGAGCAAGCATAACTTGTGTAAAGTAATCAAACAGATGGCATATTTTCATAAAACCGGACACCAGCTCAGAAGCACCCGAGACCCAAAAATGTATTCAGTTCAATTTATTTACTTCTTCTAATATGTTGTCTTAATTATTATGTAAATTTGCTCTGTGTAGTATTTTTGCATTGCATTATTATACAGTATACTGTATATTATAATTTGTGCAAAAATATTACATGATTTATTTATTAAAGTGTTCTCTTGGTTTTGGTTTAGTCCTACAAAACATTGCACATCACACAAACACACAGTTTAAAGGTTAATAGGCCATACAGAAATAATTGATATTTTGAAATTTGAAATTGTCAGATGACATCCCATGATATGAAATTTCTTCAGATCCCTAATACAGACGAGTGTTACAAGAATAAATCCTGTCTTGTTTCATCTCATCTTTGTTCACCATTATGAGTTAAGGATTACAGCGGGAACTGTATGAATGTCTCATCTGTGGATTGTTTAAAGCCAAACAGTACAAAAAAAGCATCTTTCATGAATCAGTAGTGGGCTGAGTGAGAGCCAATGAGATGCAGACATTAGATGAGAGATGCTGTTATTAGTCTTTGTTTGGTGAGTAGTTATTTATTGTGTTTGTGAAGTGCTCTTCACTTTGATTATAGGAAACGGAAATCTGTAAATCACGTAATAGTGAGAAATCAGTGCTGTAGTGTTTTACTCTGCTTTTACACATACAGTTTCAGCCCACAAACCAAAGATCACTAAATAAAAAACTATGTGAACAAAATATGCTTTATTGACATTTCTTGAGCATTCGTGAAATGTACAGGGAATCGATTTGTCTGACAGTCTGTTTGGCTACAGTTAAAAAAACAACAACAGCAACACGCTGAAATTAAACAGTTAAAAAATCTAAAGCATTACTATTTGTAAACCTCTTTACGAAAATTCATTCCATATTTGACAGCCGTGTGGTTTAGTGTGAAGATATGTGTTTGTCATGTACTTCATGAGAGGATGCTGTAAGAGAAGGATTTCTCCTCTGAAGCATAAAAGGAGAATGGCCACTCAAAGTATTTTTGTTGTTGCCATGGCAGCAAACAGGTATGAGTCACTGTCTGCCCCGGTGAACTTCTATTAAAGCAGACGTACTCTATACATCACAAAACACACAAGCAGTGTATATCTTATTGACATTTTCACTTTTTTGGACATTCAATTCATGTTCATATGAACTTTTTGTTGTTGTAACAGACATAATGCATCTCAAGTTTACAGACACAACACATTTTGTATTTTCAGATTTGAAATTATTTCCTTATGTTCTTACATACAGCTGTGTGGCAATGTGACACAGGCAGGTGTTATACTGTTTTCAGATTTGTGGAGTAAACATTGATTTTATTTTGATGTGAAAAGGTCAAATTAGACACTTGGGCACAATGTGCATCCCAGAATTGGCACAGAAGGCCCTCAGTGGCATGTCATTACTATTATTTAATACTTAGGCCATGTACACAATGTAAAGTTTCAAGATTAACAATTGCAATTAAATACAGGAGTGAATCCCCTAAATTACCGACCAAAGACTCGTCATGTTTGGTGATTTTAACGAAACCACTATCGACAGAGCCATTGTGTTTTGTTTGTTTTGAAATCCATGATAGGTTTTCCTACAAAGGAGTGGGGAAAATAAATGAAAAATACAGAGAGATTGATTACGTTGGCCAAAAAGAGAGAAAGATGTCAAATGTGCTGTCACTCTGAATTTAGCTGTAGTGTGTATGTGGCCTTATTGTAATTTGTGCCGTTATTATTCAAAAATTCTCACAGTTAGATGTACATGTCAGATATATTTGCTATTCATTAAGACCTATATAAGTAAAATCATTACATTTAAGTTCATAGTGTTGCTATTTTGACACACCCTCAGCTAAATAGGGGCAATTAAATATATATATATATTTATTCATATGCTTGTATATAAGAAAATAGATTCTGTCTTTGTCTTTTCAACTTGTCAAAAACACAGTTTAAAGCAGAACAGCTGATTTAGTATTTTACATTAACGGCATAAAAATATCTAAATATTAATAAGACTGATATCAAAAGTAATTTATACAAGGTGTAGTAGTGAAATATAATGGAACTTCATATTTAGAGTAATGTGTGCTGATTATGGCCGTTATTGTGGTTACTTACTGGAGTCAATTTTATGAAAAATGCATTCATTATACATCTCACTTACAATTTTTAAACATTTGCAACATCTCTAATTCACCAGGCAGATACTACGAGAATGTTGCATAGCAAATCATGTCACTCAGTGAATCTTTGTAAAACATTTGTTGGAAAACAGTGCCTTTCGTCATCTAAATCAAAAACAATAAGAAAATCAGAGTTTTGTTTCAGGTGGAGTCGATTTCTATGCCTTATGTAATCTCTTATTGGAACGGTTTTGTAACTGATATTCCCTGGAAGAAAGTTTGGTCATTACCTCACAAATATTTAATTACTAACAAAATGAGAGAAATTGCATTTAAGTTGATTCATAGAATTTACCCGGATAAGTGCTCTCTTAAAAGACTTAAGAATGATATTAATACCAACTGTTCTTTCTGTTTAGAAAACCCTGAAACTTCTTTACATTTATTCTGGAATTGCTCTTACACAACATCATTTTGGTGTGACATTCTTGATTTTATCAAATGTTATGTGAATCCTAATTTTGAGTTTACTTATAGAAATGTAATTTTTGGCTTTCATGAATGTTAAAAAAAAGGTGATACTTATTTGATAAACCTTATTTTCCTGTTAGCTAAACATCATATTCATAAATGTAAATTTTCTAAATGCAAACCTCTTTTTTTAAGATTCAAATTTGAAATGAAAATGTATTTTGAATCTATTGAGTTCTCTGCGAACTTAAAAGCAATAAGAACAATGTCTTTGCTAAAGGACTTGGCACTTAAGGACTGAATGACCCTGGACTGTTGTTGCATTGTTATGATTTGACAATGATGACAATTGTTATTGTTTTTTCAAGCATTCAGTAAATAAAAAAAAAACTTCCCTTCGTAGAGGAAGTGTCTGTGGTTTAAAGGGATGCGTAACGGAAGTGATGCTGAAACTACGGAAGCACGCTCTTCGGACAGCCGCTTTGGGATCAATATCCCTGCATTCCATTCGGAAGGGCTCATCCCTATGCCCTAATCCCTTCAAAGGGTTTTACCCTCCGGAGTGAGAGCTTCGAAGGGTTGAAGGATGTAGGGGACCCAACAACTGTTTCTTGACGTGCCCTTCTGTGTCATCATACGGAAGCACCGTCATCATGCAAAGAATCTGTGCAAAGGATCATGGGAGCCCGAAGTGTCCATCAGTTGTACCCTTCGAAATCCTTCATTCCGAAGGGCCCTTTGAAGTGGCTAGTTTTGAGCACTTCGGTTGGAACGACCCTTCAGTATGGTGGCCATGATTGTTTTCACCCCGAAGTGCCCTTCGGAGGGCGATATATCCCGTTTGGAATGCACCGTATATTTACAGGAATAAATCATGCATTACAGATCGCAAATATTCGGAAAAAACATGCCATCAAAATAAATACTTTGAAAGCGTTATTGTTTTTAACGGTACTCTCACGGACAGAGGGTTTGGCATGTGGCCAGTCTCTGTTAAAAAACTCTGTGCTTTTTGTTTCTGTGCGTCTGCCTTTGTGTTTTTAATCATGACATTTCAGGTAAAATATGAACTCTATCTTTAAATGAAACCTCAGATAGTCAGCAAAGATATGCTTAACTAAGCATTAAATGTTTCACTTTGTTTTCTGTTAAATTGATCTTATATGATGAGTTTCTAAACTTATAAAGCCTCTTATCTAGACAGCGTGTTTGAGCGTCACTTCTTTACTTCTTCTAATATGTTGTCTTAATTATTATGTAAATTTGTTCTGTGTAGTATTTTTGCATTGCATTTTTATACAATATACTGTATATTATAATTTGTGCAAAAATATTACATGATTTATTTATTAAAGTGTTCTCTTGGTTTTAGGTTTAATCCTACAAAACATTGCACATCACACAAACACACAGTTTAAAGGTTAATAGGCCACACAGAAATAATTGATATTTTGAAATTTGAAATTGTCAGATGACATCCCATGATATGAAATTTCTTCAGATCCCTAATACAGACGAGTGTTGCAAGAATAAATCCTGTCTTGTTTCATCTCATCTTTGTTCACCATTACGAGTTAAGGACTACAGCGGGAACTGTATGAATGTCTCATCTGTGGATTGTTTAAAGCCAAACAGTACAAAAAAAGCATCTTTCATGAATCAGTAGTGGGCTGAGTGAGAGCCAATGAGATGCAGACATTAGATGAGAGATGCTGTTATTAGTCTTTGTTTGGTGAGTAGTTATTTATTGTGTTTGTGAAGTGCTCTTCACTTTGATTATAGGAAACGGAAATCTGTAAATCACGTAATAGTGATCAGTGCTGTAGTGTTTTTCTCTGCTTTTACACATACAGTTTCAGCCCACAAACCAAAGATCACTAAATAAAAAACTATAAGAATGAAATGTTTCACTTTGTTTTCTGATAAATTGATCTTATATGATGAGTTTCTAAACTAATCTAGACAACATGTTTGAGAGTCACTGCGATACAGTAGCATGTTTAGGCATGAACGCATCTAAGAATGGTTTGGTTCACTCTGGTTTGAGACACTGCCATAGAGTGCTCAGTAGAGCGATTTTAAAACGTCCCCTAAACACTGCATGATCGGCTAAATATAGCGCAAATGAACCATAAGTGTGGAATATGCTGGGTTTAAAAGTTGTTCTTGTTTGCAGATGTCACACTGTGTATCCACTGGCCTTTGGGATCTGATCAGTCTCTCACTAACATTTGGATAAATCTGTCCTTTCCTCATCCTTGGTATCTCCTTTTACTAAAATATCCCTTTTTCCATCCCTGCAACCTGACATAGCAATTGATTACTGTTTTTTAATAGATGCATTGCATTATTTTTCTCCACTTCTCTAACAAATAAAACATGTATGAAACTTTTTTTGAAGAACAACCGCTTGTCTTGACTAAATCCATCCTTCATGTCTGCAGTAGCAGCTGTCATGTATTCACAGGCTTGTGTCTCTTTGTAGGTTATTGGACAGTTTGAGCAGAAGGCACTCAGACAGCAGTTAACACACATACAGGTCCAGGCGGTGCCTCATGGCTCCAGGGACCCCGTCATTGTGTGGTGGTCTCCTCTGACCGGAGAACTGGGACGTCTTGGAGAGTGCGGCCGTAACAGATGTTTCTTCACTGTTAACAAGTCTTATCATTCCCATCCACAGACAAAAGCTTTTCTTTTTTATGGTGAGTCCAATCGTTCCATACGCACATTCATTTTATATAATTAAAATTCGATATTAAAATTGTATACAGTTTCATCTACATAAAAAATAAAACACACTACACAAATATCAGTTGTTTTAAATGCTACAAATTAATTTAGCTATCAAAAACACTGTGATGTACAGAGAGTGCTGGGTGTATATACTTACAAGTTGTAGCCCAATACGTAGATGACAATATTTATTAACGTAATCCATTACATTACACATTTTAGGTAATCAAATTTTTTGATTACTTTTAGATTATTTTTCACCTGACCTAACCTAATCACATTGATTTAAACAGGATAATCTTGTACCATACTGATATGAAAATGTAAAAAGAAAGAAAATGTATTCAATTCGTTATTATTAACAGCATGAAGTGCACTAAACATTACATTACGTCAAGGTTTCTTAAACTGGGGTTCATGAAGGGACTGCATGGGGTTTGTGAGTAAATTGAAAAGCTAACAGTTAATTAAATGTAAAATTAATGTTAATGTAAAATTAAAATAAATTATTTTAAAATAACAAAATAAAACACATACTAAAAATATTAAATAATTTATTTACTTGCATGTCATGTGACAATTAACAAACATCAGCGAACCGTGAACATGCAAATGTTACTGATTATTAACTTACTGCATAGTAGGCAAACTTATTATATATTAGGTGAAAGAGGTTCAGCTAACAAAAAGTTTGGGAATCCCTGCATTACACGTAAATAAGAAATAACATGAATTTTTGCACTTTAATGTGTTTGAAAGACAAAAACCTTCCAAAGACATAGTAGTATTTAGGTTATAATTCAGATTAACATTAATGTGTTCATCAGTAGTCAATGCAAAGAAATATTGAGGGGTACTTCTTAAAATTGAAGTGATTTTTGTAAATCCAGTGATCAAATGCTGTGTGGCCTCTCAATTTTCTGTGTAATTATATCCACCTGACTACTAAATCAATAAATGATGAATAATTTATTGCTATTCTGTGAATAATATGTAATAATGTAATCAATAAAAAAGTAACTGTGTTCTGATTACGGTTACTTTAAAATGTAATTTAGTCTAATTACAAGTACTTAATATTTGAAATCTGATTATGTAATCAGATTACATGTAATCCATTACTACACAGCATTGTGTACAGAATGAAAACTCTATATTCATTTGGATTACTTTTAACAGTGTTATTAAATTGTTAGTGTTTTATAAAGATTAACTTATAAAGATTAACTCATTATAAAGACAGCAAAGGTAATGTTAGATTGTGCCAACAATGACAAAAATGTTAGATCGAGTCTCCAAATCAGGAATTTTAGATCCTACCCCAGATGCCAGATCCTTTCAGAAAATATCATATTGTTTGTGAATATCATATCAGTGATTTAATGTGTTTTGTGTAATACTCAAAACTGTATTAACAGTCTTCTATCAGCCCAAGTGGCAGACAGAGGATGCCAGGAAAGAGCAGAAAGCAGGAGATAAAGTAATGGAAAATTAGAAGAGTTTATTGAATGATCTTAGTTGTGTATGTTTCAATGCTCAGGCTTTGTTTGACCTGCATAAATCCAACAAGTGTTATCATACAGTACCAAAGCAAAGGCAATGGAAAATTACTGCTTCACAATATTGTCCTGTGACGTTAAAAATCTTGAAATGGAGACATTTTCTTATCTCTTACTCGTGAAGACAAATATTCCTTGAAACCACAGAATCATAAGACTTAACAACATTGGCAAAATAATATAAAATATAATAATAAAATATGTGACCCTGGACCACAAAACCAGTCATAAGGGTCAATTTTTTTTAATTTATACGTCATCTGAAAGCTGAATAAATAAGCTTTCCATTGATGTATGGTTTGTTAGGACAATATTTGGCTGAGATACAACTATTTGAAAATTTGGAAACTTGAGGGTGCAAAAAAATCAAAATATTGAGAAAATCACCTTTAAAGTTGTCCAAATGAAGTTCTTAGCAATGCATATTACTAATCAAAAATTAAATTTTGATATATTTATGGTAGGAAATTCACAAAATACCTTCATTGAACATGATCTTTATCCTAATGATTTTTGGCATAAAAGAAAAAACGATAATTTTGACCCATACAGTGTATTGTTGGCTATTGCTACAAATATACCTGTCCTACTTAAGACTGCTTTTGTGCTCCAGGGTCATATATAATACAGAATGACTGATCAATGAATGATTGACATCCAGCTAGAAAAGTAACCCATATCAAAAATCACTCTATACAAATCAAACAAAAAAGGGGTTTTCTATAATAATTTCTATAGTAATGTTTTTTTTTCCAATGTCATTTAACAATATGCTACAAATAATATTAATCTTGATCCTTGTACTGATGAACACAGACACTTCCTTTAAGATTTGTCTTATTTTTCAGGTACCGATTTCAGCATTGAAAGTCTTCCTCTTCCGCGTCATGAGCAGCACCAGTGGGCGTTGTTTCACGAGGAGTCACCCAAGAATAACTACAAGCTCTTTCACGAGCCGCTCATTACCCTGTTCAACCACACAGCCACCTTCAGCCGCCGCTCTCACCTGCCCCTCACCACGCAGCACCTGGAGGGCCTCCGCGCCCTCAGCACACAAACACACCTGCTGCCTCTGTCCTACAAAAACCAGCTGAGGAGAACTGTGGTGTATGTCCAGTCGGACTGTGACCTGCCGTCTGACAGAGATGTTTACATTCAAGAGCTGATGCAGCACATTCAGGTGGACTCATACGGACAGTGTCCTCATAATAAAGACCTGGCGCCCCATCTGAGAGACTCCACTGCGATGGACGATCACGATTTCTACCAGATCCTCGCCCAGTACGGCCTTTGAGAACACCGTCTGTGATGACTATATCACTGAGAAACTGTGGAGGCCGCTCAAATTAGGCGTTGTGCCGGTGTACTACGGAGCTCCTAACGTACGCATGTGGTTGTCAGATAACAGGAGTGCAGTCGTAGTCAATCCCAATGAGCCGCCGAAGAAGCTCGCTCAGTATTTAAAGTGGTTGGACAAGAATGACTGGGAATATCTGAAATATCTAGAGTGGAAGCACAAGCGGGAAATCTGTAATGTGAATCTGGTGAGAGAACTGAAGGAGCGTCCGTGGGGTGTTCAGGATATTGGTCAAGATAACTTCATTGATGCCTTCGAGCGCATGGTGTGCAACAGGGTCTGGGAGAATATCCACCGGCAGGAAAAGGTAAAGATTCCCATTCTCTGTTTGTACTCTTATGGTAACACTTTACATTAGGGAACACACATTCAGAGTTTTCCTTCAATAAGCTCCTAATTACTGCTTATTGATAGTAAGTAAGGTAGTTGTTGTAGTAGTTTTGTTAGGTATAGGGGATCTAGAATATGGTCATATAGAATAAGACATTAATATGTACTTTTTAAGCAGTGTTTGGAAGATTACTCTGGAAAAGATTACAAGTTACCCTGTTTAAAATGTAATAAGTAGTGTAACCATTTCAATTACTTTATTAAAGTAATGTAAACGATTACATTTGATTACTTTTTGATTACTTTTCTAAATTTCTAATGTTTTCAACTTTTAATCATTTTCAAACATGTAAACCAGGACTCAACACTAATTACTGTCAGACTTTCAAAATCCTTCTTCACTTGAATTAAGATTATAATATTTTAATTTCAAAGCACAGCCACCACAAAATCAGACTTTGAGATCATTCTGAGGTTAAATACAGATGTAAAATCATAAGAAATTGTTTAATAGATATGATACTGTTTTTGAAATCAAATCTTTGCACAGCTATGACAGGAAACACTGGGATCTAACAATGCATTGGGAAAAAAAAGTTAATCTTAAAAATAAAGCATATACATAAACCCAAATAGGAAATAAACAGTTATCGTATAAACATGTCCTATTCTGTGTCCTAAACTCCTGAAACATAGGTGACTCATATTTGAGAGCAGTCAATGCAATTTGGGAAAGAAATCAATCATATCTGTATGTGTGTGGAAATATTCAGATGTAACCCCCTTTGTAATTGTTAACATTTTCATAAGTAACTGTAATTTAATTACACATTTTGTTCTCAGCAACTGTAACAGATTACAGTTAAATTTATTTTGGTAAGACTTTATTTTAAGGTGTCCTTGTTACACTTTACATGTAACCATATAGCAAGTACATGTAGTTAATTAATATTACTATTATAGTGTAACAAGGATACCTTAAAATAAAGTGTAACCTTGTTTTGTAATTAAATTATGTAATTCCATTACATGTAGCTAGTTACTCCCCAAACTGTTTGTAAGTACAAATAAACAGCCAATATGCTTGTAATATGCAATACTAATAAGCAACTAGTTAATAGTGTTACCGATATTGTTAACTGTTTCTCTTTTATTCAATCTGTGACAGAAACTGCCGTCTAAAGTCTGGCGAGCTGAAGAAAGCCACCTCACATGCCCTCCTCCAAAACTGTTTGACTTTGCGGTGAGACCCAGCGAGCCCTCGTCTCTTCGGCAGATATGGAGAGCCAGTTATGAGCAGTCCAAAAGAGAAGCCCGAGCGCTGGGACTGCTGATTCACAGGAGCAGAAACTTTACGGTCACGCAGTTCTGGAGAGAAGTGTTTACTGATTGAAGGAAACCGATAACTGAAATGCACTTATTATGTTTATGTGGATGGTAAGCCTGTGGGCTGCATTTCAGGAGGAAAAACATCAAAGTGATGTGTAATTCATAGGGCTATTTCCATGTTATGTGGAAAGTTATGTCATACATTGCATTATATTTAATGTACATAATCTTTATGTGTATGTGACATTTTCTCTTAAACAGTCAGTGCAGTGCTCAGGATATGCATTAATGTGTTTATCTAGCCTTAATATCCTATTCAAAAGGCTGATAACACTTGACAATACGGTCCCATGAGTTTTTTGTTCATGTTCATTGATCATGTTAATTAATATAGTTAACTAATGTTAACAAATGGAATTTATTTTAAAGTGTTTTAAAGACCAAAAAGGTCTACAGTAGGGTTTTCTAAAGCAGGATTTGGACACCCTTAACCATAAAATGCCAAAAGTGCGTATTAGTGTGTTTAAATTAAGATAGGACATGTTTTTATACCGTTTATTTTAAGTAAATTAACATTTTTAAGTAAGTAGGATTTGTCGAAATTATTTTTTTCATTACCAGTTCATAAGAGGCAATCTGTGCCTGTGCCACTGTGCCACAAACTGTGCCTTTCATAAATTCAGTCAGTTTCATAAGTTATGCTTGAAGATCTGATCACATTCAGTGTAAAAATAAGCAAAAATAGAAAATCCATCAGAAAATTCGTTTCCTAAGCAGTTGTGATGTGATTATGTAATTACGGCAGATAATCTTTCATCCTCCTGTGTAGTCCATGTTCAGTACTCAAGGCAGCAGACGTTGCCTAATAAACTTAAAACAAATGACAATTTTACGCCTTGTAGTATTGGTATAATTCAAAGGATCCTTATTTGAAATGTTTATCAAATTAAATCTCCTTTTATTGCTGTGTATTCTTCTGCGTAGTGCTTCCTCTCTTCACCTGCCTCGACACTAGATGGAGACAAACACAATCTATGTACAGATATGTGCCATGTTTTCTGTATTTTGCCTCTGTATGTATATATATATATATATATATATATATATATATATAGCAATTTATAAGCAAGTAATGTTGATAATATTTTATTTTTCTATCAGCAGTAGTGCTGCTTGAATATTAATTTTTTATATATACATCTCCATGTTCATATTACTGCAGAGAGACTACCTTTTTGATAGGCTGTCAAACTAGAATAAGGATTTAGCTGTACTGTATAAATGTGTAAAAAAAATTATACTTGAAGCTTACTGAACGTGAACTTTATGTAAAGTTTACAAAGAGTTATACAGAGGTTAAATTTCAGCCAGTATCTACCACAAATTTTGTCAATTTTGATAAGCTGATCAGTTATGTTATAGTAGGTCACAAAAGTACTTTTGAAACTCAAGTACTGTATCTGTTTTATGTTATTCTGTGGTTTAAATCAACATACATTTCTGTTAAACTATTACAGTATTTTAATAAATCTGATATGAAATGGAGTAAAATTATGAATTCAAATGTTTAACTAATGGGTTAAGACTTAAACAGCAGTGTCACTAATTCATAATCATCAGTCTGTAGATGATTTACATAGTCTTCTGATACCACACCGGTGTGGCATTTTAGACTAAAATATTTTAGATACCCAAAAGGTACTGGAATTACAGACATTTACAAGTGAGTACTTGTTATATCTACAGAACTGAACATTGCAGACAGTATGAATCATCACATACTTTTCTTTGTTTGGTCCAGAAATCCTCATTCTGGAACTACGAGTTTTAACTGTTTGCGAGTTTTTACATGTAATTCAGTTAAGTTCTGATGGGTAGATATCCAGCTTGAAGGAATGTTAACTGATGCAAAGATATTATAACCAAAGATTAGAGCGTGGAGATAGGAAGCACAACCAGCAGAGCAGTGCTGCCAAAAGAAACATGAGATTTTGAGGTGGGATTGGAGCTGATGCTCCTGGATGTTGAAATGGTCAAGTAGAATGAAAGGAGTGCTGTTTTCTGTTTTTTGTGTTGAGTGCCAAACGCATGACTCAAGGGCCATGACTACCCTGAAAAAAAGTGTAGAATTGCTAGTAAATGGCACAAATAATTACAAAGCAACTCCAGTTAAACAGCCTGAATTAAAGATGAAATTATGAAGTAGAAAAAAAAGCACACCAGTTTTTTATTTTTATTTTATATATATATATATTTATATATATATATATATATATTTTTTTTTTTGAGTGCTGGTGGTATCACTAGGAACATAAAAACATAAAAGAAGATATTTTGAAGAATATGGGTTACCAAAATGTTGATGGACAAGTCCATCAACTGTTTGGTTACCACCCTTGTAAAAAATAAACAAAAAAAATACTATGAAAAATACTATGAAAGTCAGGGACTAGAAACTATTTGGTTACAAACATTCTTCAAAATATCTTCCTTTGTAGGTCTGGGTGACTACAGTAACCTCAGGATAAGCATGAGGCTTACAGACTCTTCTTACGATGCAACAAGTAAGGTGTTACGGTTCAGGTTAACCTAATTAATGCAGCCTCCTAACCCCTAAGGGATTTGAATTATTGGTACACTTCGTGTGGCTTCAAAGAAATATAGAGCTGAGTATTGTCGGTGTAACAGCTAAAACTGACTCCATTTTTCTTAATGGTATCACTCAGTGGTAGCATGCACAGGGTGAAAAGCAACGGTCCTAGAACTGAGCCTTGTAGTACTCCATACTGAACTTGTAAACGATATGACACCTCTTAACTTACTGCTACTGATAATGCTAAGTATGATTTGAACCATGCCAATGCAGTTCCAATGTAATTTTCAAGCCTATCCAAGAGAATGTTGTGGTTAATAGTGTTAAAGGCAGCACTAAGGACTAATAACTCTAATGGAAAGATGCAACCATGATCGGATGATAAGAGCAAGTCATAAAAGAGCAGAGACATCCATCCATCCGTTTTCCTGGCTATGGAAGGGGGTCTTGAGAAGGGATAAAAAACAAGAAACCAAAAGATGTCTGTCACCAAAAGAGAAAATACAACAGTAATGTCTATAATTTAGGGAATTGTAGGTCAGAAGGAGTCTTCATTAGTCCTTCAAAGCTGTTCTTCCTTAGCGGACACTCACAGATAAACTTCACTGCTTTGTCCAGCAGGCTGGCCCTCCAGCACAGATGTTCTAAGTACATGCTACTGATGATAAGTGGTTGTGAGAGAAACAGGCATGTTTAACCACTGTTATTACAAAGACGGACCCCCCTCACGCAGGTTCATTTATGGCAAGCAAATCAGACAAGTGGAAAACAGCATTTGAACTTGTAGAACAAGACAAAATTCTAAATAGAACACTAAACTGAAGAAAATAGAAGGTTCTTTGATTTAATTTGAATCTTAAAATTAAGACTGCCCCCACCTTTTTTGGGAAGGTGTCCGTGTTGCATTATTTTGGAGAAAATTCCATTTGTTCTTTATTTGGTGTATAGAGTTTTGATAAAAGTTTAAAGAATATATTTTTTGAATGAACATTGCTACTTTTTAGTTCTGAGCAAGACAATTGCAAGATCATATCAAAAGACAAAATTAAATAAATAAACAAGCATATAATAATATATGTTTTCCTGTTCTGTGTGATGACATTTAATGTCCCACAAAACCTCTATAGACATTTAGACACTTTTTAAGACACATAAAAGCTATAAAAAAAATAAAATAAAAAAAAAAAAAACCGTGTACACTCTAAAAAATGCTGGGTTGTTTTAACCCAATTTTGGGTCAAATATGGACTAACCCAACTTTTGGGTTAAAAATTTAATGTAAAAATTTAACCCAACAGCTGGGTTAGTCCATATTTGACCCAAAGTTGGGTTGAAACAACCCAGCATTTTTTAGAGTGTGATGTATTATATGTCATAGAATAAAACACGAAAATATCTTGATCTTGTGTTAACTATAGACCATATTTCTGGCATTTAACCAAAAACTCATTCAAAAAAATGGGAAGCGCTAAAATGCTAACTCGTTTCCAGGTTTTTAGGACTCATTGCTGCACCCTTTACAGCAGGGGTGACCAATCCTGCTCCTGGAGAGCCAACATCCAGCAGAGTTTGGCCTCAATGCAAGTTTTACTCTGGTTCAGGTGCGTTTAACTAGAATTGGAGCTGACCTCTGCAGGATAGTGGCCCTCCAGGATCAGGACTGGACACCCCTGCGCTACAGGGATATTATCAGTACCAATTACTCTTACAGAACTTGTAATAAATCCTTAAGCTGCAATCACACCAGGCTTTGAACATGTGAAATTACTTTAGACCCTGCAACATTGCAGTTTTTAGTTTTAAGTCCAGTGTCTGATGTTTGCTATTCAAATTTACAGTTCAGAGTTCAGAGTTGAATTTTGGTATGCAGGAGGATGAAACTTGGGCTTTTCTGGTAACATTCAGATGAATAGAAGTGAATAGAGGATGAAGTCTAGTGTGACTGCAAATTTAATGTCTTCAAATGCATTAATTAAAGTAAACATACACAGTTATTTTGCACTGAACCTGACAACCATGACAGGATGTGATTTATGTACAAAAGGAACCTCTCAAAAAGAAGCTAGTGACAAAATTGCTGTGTGTAAAAAGACTATGACTATAACTACTGAGGATGAAAACATCATTGACAATGTGTAATGAAGCAAGTGCAAACCATAGCTGTCAAGATGCTGGGACACAACTGCAAGTTGATCAAGGATCTCATACACTTATTCCATCCAGAATGATAATATCATCCAAATAAATCACATTATTCCACTGAAATCTGCAGTGAACCACATTTTCTATTGTTCTTTGAAAGGTGACATTGCAAAAACCAATGACATAAGAGGGTATTCAGAAAGATTAAATTTTAATGAATGCTATTTCTGTTTTAATGAATACTAGTGCACCCACTGTAACTCTGGCCTAAAATAAAGAAGATGCTGGTTCCTCCAAGCTCATCAAGACCCTGGTCTTCTGCTCAACAAGTCATCCATCCTGTGCCTTACTTAGTGTCTTACTAGCTGCATATAGAGGGTTGGAAGATGCTCAGGGATGGCAGTAGCAGTTATCAGTCTTCTGATCTCAGGCTGAAGTGTTGCATTAGTCCGTTTATTGAAGCTATAATCTTCTTTCTGCTGAGTTGGTCTGGGCAGACTTTCATATGGATAGAACTATCTATTGCTTCATTGATCTAGCAACACTTCCTGAGTCTACAGTTTCTGTCAAAAGTAAGGATCACATCTATCTGCAGGAGCAGAAGAAGACTCGTCAATGAAAACTGTGCCACTAGCATAGCCATTTAAATTTGCGACTCTCTCTGTGTGCTCTCTGGTGACAGTTGACCAGCGTATATGCCAGCGTTGCCCAGTGTATTTCAGTGGAATCTCACACTCTCTCTCTCTCTCTCTCTCTCTCTCTCTCTCTCTCTCTCTCTCTCTCTCTCTCTCTCTCACACACACACACACACATACACACACACACACGTCTTGAGTGAACAAGGGATACAGGGAAACCTACGCTCCCTTTCTCCCTCCCATTTTTCCTCTGTAGTATCCTCCTCTGTTCCCTGATCTACCCATTTCTCATCTCTGGATGTGAATGCAGCTACTGACACTCTATGCTCTACCTTAACCTCTTGTCTAGACGACATTTGTCCTCTCTCCTCCAGGCCAGCACGGGCTGCCCCTTCTAACCCCTGGTTATCCGATGTTCTTTGAGAGCATCGGACCAAACTCAGAGCGGCAGAGAGAAAATGGCGCAAAACAAACGATCCGTCGGACCTGAGTAGGTATCAGTCTTTGCTCTCATCTTTCTCTGCTGAAGTCCACACTGCCAAATCCTCACATTTCCACAACAAGATCAACAGCGCTCCACACGTGTAATCTCTTCAGAACATTTAATTCTCTCCTCTGTCCCCCTCCACCACCTCCCACCACTTCTATAACAGCTGATGACTTTGCCACTTTTTTTACAGGCAAAACTAGAACAATCAGTAGTCAGTTCTCTCCTCCACACACACACGACCTCCAACCAACCACAGCCACTGCTAAAACGCCCATCTTCTCCTTCTGTCCCCTCAACTGAGGCGGCAGTATCCAATCTTCTCCTCTCCAGCCATGCTACAACATGTCCTCTAGACCCACTCCCCAAGCAATCTCTCCCACACTCTTACCAGCACTCACACACATCATCAACACATCCCTCCTCACAGGCATTTTCCCCACTGCATTCAAGCAGGCTCGGGTAACCCCACTGCTCAAAAAACCTACATTAAACACTTCTCTGATAGAAAACTACAGACCTGTCTCTCTCCTTCCATTCATACCCAAACCACTCGAACGAGTTGTTTTCAACCAGTTTGTTGTTCTTTCACAGAACAACAAACTGGACGCTAACCAGTCAGGTGTCAGGAGTGGCCATTCAATTGAGACTGCGCTACTCTCAGTCACTGAAGCCCTGCGAATTGCAAAAGCAGACTCCAAATCATCAGTCCTCATTCTGCTGGATCTATCTGCCGCTTTTGACACTGTTAATCATCAGATCCTGCTGTCTACCCTCTCATCTCTGGGCATCACTGGGATTCCACTTCGCTGGTTTGAATCCTATCTCACTGGTAGGTCTTTCAGTGTGGCCTGGGGAGGGGAGGTATCCAAAGCACATCAACTGGTCACTGGGGTTCCTCAGGGATCGGTTCTTGGACCCCTCCTCTTCTCCACATACACTACATCACTGGGTCCCATCATACAGGCACATGGCTTCTCCTACCATTGCTACGCTGATGACACACAGCTCTATCTCTCTTTTCAACCAGATGATCCAACGGTAGCTGCACGGATCTCAGGCTGCCTGGCGGACATCTCGGCATGGATGAAAGAACATCACCTACAGCTCAACCTGGCAAAGACTGAGCTTCTTGTCTTCCCTGCCACTCCAACTCTACAGCATGACTTCACGATTCAACTTCGGTCAGAAATCTTGGTGAAATCTTTGATGACCAGTTGACCTTCAAAGAGCACATTGCAAAGACTGCTCGATTTTGCAGGTTTGCACTACACAACATCAGAAAGATCAGGCCCTTTCTGACAGAGCATGCTGCACAACTTCTTGTCCAGGCCCTTGTCATTTCTAAGCTGGACTACTGCAATGCTCTTCTGGCTGGACTTCCATCAAACACAATCAAACCTCTACAAATGATTCAGAATGCAGCGGCACGTCTGGTCTTCAATGAGCCCAAAAGAGCCCATGTTACACCTCTCTTTATCTCCTTGCACTGGCTACCAGTTGCAGCTCGCATCAAGTTCAAGACACTGATGCTTGCATATAGAACAACCACAGGCTCAGCACCCGCCTACTTCCACTCACTATTACGAATCTACGTCCCCTCCAGAAGTCTGAGATCTGCTAGTGAGAGACGCCTCGTGGTACCATCACAGAGAGGCTCAAATTCACTCTCCAGAACATTCTCATTCACCATTCCTAGCTGGTGGAATGATCTTCCCACCCTTATCCGGAATGCTGGATCCCTATCAATCTTCAAGCAACAACTGAAAACTCATTTCTTTCAGCACTACTTGACTTCATCCTAAACTTTATAAAAAAATGAAAAGATAAAAAACTTTCTTTCTCTTTATTTATTCCTTCCTTTGCTAGCTTGTACTTATTTGAACAATGCCTGAGACTTGTTGTTACGAGCACTTCCTCTGTCTGATTGCCTCTTCAAGATGAATCGCTTTATGTATTCCCCAATTGTAAGTCGCTTTGGATAAAAGCGTCTGCAAAATGACTAAATGTAAATGTAAATGTAATACAGGATACCATGCAAAGTACTTCACCATTGACAACACACTTCTTCTTTTTATTAATGTGTTCAGTATTTTTTTTATTGCTCTGTTTTTGAGTTGTGATTTATTTACATAAGATGACCTTTAAATTGTTCAAGTAATGTACTAATATTACACTGGTGCTAACTGATTTATTTGATGCATGACCCACTCACAGTTTTTTTCCCTATAGTGCACAAAAATGGTTGTTACTGCACTATAAAGGTATCTGCTGCCTTAAGGACTGTGGAAGGGGCTAGAGGTGATTTCACAAGTCATCTTTATGAATTGAACATCAATGGGCTTTGAGACCTGTTTTGAGGCCCCAAACAATAAATTGCAAGTTTATCAGAATAGGTAGTTAAGTTGGTGTAAGATAAAAGGACCTCAAAAACTATTCAATTTTCGAAGCAGTGACAAGATTATCTGGTGCTCCAGGACAATTGCACTTCCTTTGTAAACCTATTCTCTGACTGATTTCATTTTTCCAGTATTTCTGCACATTTTGTATGCCTCTCTTATCTGACACAGTTCAGTTCTTCATGGAGCTCTCTCTTAACGAGCAGATGATCTGAATCAGGTGTGTTAAATTAAGGCAGTAGTTCTCAATTCCGGTGTTTAATGTGAAAATAAATGTCTTTTGGTTACATTAGATGTGTATTTTCAGTCCTTGTCACCACTGAAAACCATTGTTTTATTTCACTGACCATTTGAAATAAAGGACCATATTAGAATAATCTATAAGACATTTATATGCAGTTTAGTTTTTAAAATCGAAACACTTTTCACCAAAGCAAAACCATCTAGGCCAGAAGTTCCCAATTCAGGACCTTTGTACTACTGTCCACTCATTGTCGCCCTTATAGAGTACCTCATTTAACACAAGACATTGAATATTTCATAAGAAAATTGTTCACTTCAAATAATTTTTTCAGCACCTATATTAGGAGCACAGTCGGATTCAGCCTTGGAATGTTCAGTCCATTCAACTTCCAAGGGAGTTTTCCCAGCAATTCTGCAACAGCTGTGGAAATACAGTGGTGTGAAAGCGTTTCACTGTGCTCTGGAGGGTTACTCACTCTCCTCAATTAAGAGCTCGGGACACCAGCGGAGCCTTGGAGCCCCTCCACCGGACAGGCTCAATGGAATTTTTGAAGGCGGACGTTTCTCTGGGAATTTCTCTCTGTCATAAAAGTTGTGTTTGTCCACGGAGCTTAGTGAGTGGAAAAGTTAAATCAGGGCATTTCCTAAGGATCAAGACATTTGTAAAGTGCCATGTTCATGAAGCTTTTCTCTTATGAACAGCACTTACATGGTCAAATCATGTTATTTGTATAGCTCTTTCTACAATACTAATGATTTCCAGAAAATGCATGTTTGTATTTAACAGTGTCTTGGGTCTTGATGCACTGGGAATCTAACATTAAATCAAGAAATCTTCTTTTGTCTCTTCAGAAGACAGTTCAGATTTTATGACCTTAAAAAATTAAATGAAAATGATGGATTATAGCTTAGAAGATTGGCTGATATAAATGAGCTAGGTCATTTAGGGCTTTATAAGTATGCAATATTTTAAAATGGATCTTTATGTAAAGACAAAAAATTGGGGTGATAAAATCATATTTTCTTGATCTGATAGTAACTCTTTCAGTTACCTTTTAAACTTATTTAAAATGCAAGACAAACATCTAGTAGTGCATTGCAATACTCCAGTCTCGGGTTCATGAATGCATGAAGTAGCTTTTCTGAACAGAAACAGATAACATTCTGTATACCTTGGCAGTGTTCCTATAGTGAAAGAAAGTGAAAGAAAAGCTGTTAAAATGTGAACTATAGATTGTCAAAAGACAAGTTGCTGTCTAATAACACCCAGTTCTTTGAGTGTGGAGGATGGAGAAACAGTAACAGATCTTATGTGTACAGTTTTTGGTTCAATTAAACATATCACAGTTTTGTCATAATTTAATAGAAGGAAATTATTAACCTTTAATGTAGTTTATACACTACATTAACTGGGATAATTTAGACCAGGGTTCTTAGGGTTCTTAGGGTTCCAGGGTTTCCAACCCTAATCAAACATACATACACAGGCTAATCAAGGTCTTCAGGATTCAGAAAGATACAGCAGAGGAGTTTGATCAAGGTTGGCGCTAAACTATGCAGGATCTTGACCTTGAGTGCCAGAGTTAAGAAACCCCTGATTTAGACATTTCATCTGGTCTAGAAGAAATATAGAGCTGAGTATCATTTTGAATTGGGTGTAAAGTTTAGGAGCATACGATTTTAAAAGTGTTCATTTATTTTACTCATCTGATTTAATCACAATCAGATCACCAAAGCAAAAATCTGTAGACTGCAATAGCAAGATGAAATAAGTCACCTTTTGGTTTACTTTCAAGTTAACCCTCTACAGCATAGCGTTGCCCTCAGGCAATGGAAAGTTTTCCTTATGCCCCATGTTCAGTACGTTTTTTTAAATGATTGCAACCAATTAAAATGTTTGAAAAGTATCAAAGAACAGTCCAATAAGATGTGGGAGTCATCACAGGAGCACATTGTGTGAGAAGGCAAGATTATTTGCTTTAGTAATCTTATTTAAAATGACATGAACTGTACATAAAAAATATGTGTGTGTGTATGAAGGTGTAGAGAAGACTTTTATCAGGTTTTATGCATTTTTTTATTTTTATTTTATATGTTCAGAAATTTTTCTTTTCGTTGCCTCAGGGCAACATTGTGCAATAAGGGGTAAGGAAGCAAGGTTCCACAGCTCCCATCCCTAACCAGGATTTCCCATTGACAATACATACGGGCAAATAATGTGTGACAAAAAGGGAAGATGCAAGGTTCCTGGCTGCACAGGAACACCCAAAGTGATGTGCAAAAAATGTAACGTGCACCTCTGTTTCACAGCAGAGAAGAAGTGCTTCTTGAAGTTTAACAAGCAGTAAAATCTCATTCCATGAAGTACACACGACACACTACATCAGGGCTGGGAAACTTCGGTCCTGGAGGGCCACTGTCCTGCAGAGTTAGCTACAACCCTAATCAAACACATCAGCACCAGCTAATTAATGTATTTTAAGATCATTAGAAAGCTACAGGCAGGTGTGTTTAATTAGGGTTGGAGCTAAACTCTGCAGGACAGTGGCCCTAAGTTTCCCAGGGTTGGAGACACGACACAAACCTACATCTGTATCAAATGCAATATATCAATGTGTTTCAAGTGTTTTTCCCTTTTCACTTATTGATTTCTTGACATTTTTTGACAGATTTTTGATTTGTATTGCTCTCATTGTCTTATGATATGTGAATGGAGAATTTCCTCCATGATTCTGCACCATTGTTGTGGCAACGAAAAAATATTTTTGGATAGGGGTGAGGGGTGGTCCAAAAAAATGTTTTATCAATAAAATGTACCCAAATAAACCAAAAAATTATATGGAATCATTTTTTATCGTGTACGATCAAAGTGCATGCAGTAGAGGGTTAAGTCAAGTCAAGTCACCTTTATTTATATAGTGCTTTATACAATACTGATTGTGTCAAAGCAGCTTTACAGTGTCAAACAGGACAATAGTTAGTCAGTAATGCAAGAGGACAATAACAAAGAGTCATTTTTCCAGCTAAAGTCAGTTCATTGATGATTCAGTGATGTCACCATCCGGTTCGCTGACATTCAGGGTTCTAGGTGCTGATCCACCATCTGATCCGGATACAGTCTGGATCTGGGCGGCTACGGTGACCTCAGAATAAGAATGAAACAGACTAATATTAGCATAGATGACATTCTTTTAATGATGCAACAAGTACATCGGGTGTTATGGGAAGTGTTCCCGGTTCTGGTTGACCTAATTAATGCAGCCTAACAATCCTTTAACAGATTTGAATTATAGAAATGCAATAATGTGTTAAAGGTTAAAGAGATTTAAAGGTCTTTAATCTAGATTTAAACTGACAGAGTGTGTCTGCCTCCCGAAATAATATCAGGTAGATTGTTCAGAGTTTGGCAGTTGATTTTGATATTCTAGGTATTATCAGATGGCCAGAGTTTTGAGAACGCAGCGGACGTGGAGGACTATAATGTGATAAGAGCTCACTCAAGTACTGAGGAGATAAAATATACAGGGCTTTATAAGTAATTAGCAAGATTTTAAAATATATTCAATGTACAATGAGCCAGTGCAGTGTTGAAAAAAAAAATGAAAAAAAAGGGCTAATATGGACATACTTCCTGGTTTTAGTAAGAACTCTAGCTGCTGCCTTCATCCCAAATGATTAGATCTCTTTAGAAGACATGAATTAAACCACTGGAGATGTATTGATTACTTACGCTGCCTTTAGGTGCTTTTTGAAGCATCAAAGCTTGGGTCAGCATTGACTTGCATTGTATAAGAGATATTCTTCTAAATTCTTTGTTTGTGTTCTGCAAAAGATTGAAAGTCCAAGGTGAGTCAGTGATGAGAGAACTTTTCCTTTAAATAATGAATGGAACGCTTGCAGGCTTGCTTCCTTGGAATGCTTGCTTCCAAGTTGACTGAAAGGTATTTCAAACATTTTAGACATCTGACAGCACATACCTGATGGCATTAAAAAGTTTATATCCCATGACAGGTAAAACCTTTGTTTAATGTAGTAGCTGGAACATTCCTGTGTTGCTTTTAAAGAAGTGACTTGTGTTGCAAATACTTCTATAAGGGTTTATCAGACTTTCAGAACTCTGATACTTATGCTTTATTCATTATAACCTGGCTATTTACATAGTGATGAGAAAATGAAAAGGATGAAATGAAGAGTTAGTTATTATGCCTATATGATGACTGAAATTAGCTCAGTAAGGGGCTTGCAAGTTGTCTTACATGATGATGTCGACTTAGAACAAGGGATTGAAGGAAAGTACATTGCTGAAACATACCGCTAAATAATTTAAAATGATATCCAAGTCAAGAGAGAGCATCATTAAAAAAGGTTACAGGCAGCAGTACAAACACACTAGTGTAGGAGTCCATGAAAGGCAGAGCACACTGGTGTAGTGGACACCCCCGCTATTGTGGTAATGTTACACACAACACTTGTCAGTATGCAAAAGTGTTGCAGATGTCCAGCCTTGCCTCTTGTTTGGCTGTAATTTTTGCCAGCAAAATTGTTTAAAAAATGCATTTTATCAGTTTTGTGAAAACTGAACTGAAAATGGAGTAAGTTTTGAATACAGTAGTATTAGCAAAAACTGGAATATATGGAGAGAATTATCAGGAGTCTAAGCCAATTTTTTTCAAGGTTATTTTGTCCAGTTTAAAGATTGTTTACCAATAGGTGGTGCTGTGGCCAAATCCAGGGTACTGTGATGATATACATACCAAGGTTCATGTCAACATGGCAAAGCATTGTGAAGATATGTCCTTGCTTCCTGTTGGGCATCCTCACTGTGAAATTTAGTTTGGTATAACAGAATAACTTTTGGCCAGCATTATTTAACTGAAATTTGGTAAGAATTCGAAATATTCAAAAATTGTAACTTTGACCTGAAAGAAAATCCTCAAAATTGTCATCAGCACTATTGATACCCGCTCCAATCGATATGCCATACGCGTCTATTGGCAGCCAGAGAGCACAGATACATCCACGCAAACACTTAAGAGTGAATCAAATGTCTTTGAGTGTGCCATCAACACCTGCTAACACCTTTTACTCATTTAAACAGCTTAGAGAATAAGACATTGCAAAAATAAAGAGATCCAACACAATGTAAAGCTATCATACATATTGTCCAGACATTTTATAGAGTTGTTCACACAAGAGCAGATGAAAATGAACATTTTGTTCTCAGTTAGTGTGTGGTCATGTCTTGACTGACACTTCCGCCCATGCTTGTTTGCATGTGTTGTCCTCCTGTGCTCATGCAGCTATCAGAATGACATGATTTATTTTTCTGTTCTTCCTATATCTTCATTGGCAATGTGGAGATCAAACAATAAGCCAAAATCTGCTATGCTGGAACACTGATGCATTTAGACCTCACGTACATACCTTGGTTTGAATATTTCTGCAAAAGGTAATAAACCATTTCATCCAAACAGTAAATGATCAGCCATTTCTGGAAAAAAAAAAAAAAACTAAGTTTGACGATGGAAGAGGTGATGTCAGCCATCTGTCCGCACATTGTATCATATCCAAAATCAAACAACTCATGGTGGCCTGAATCGTTACATAAAGGCTTGTGTTAAAAGCAACATAACAAAGGCTGTTTTCAAGTGTCCCAGACGCAGTTCGGCTCATTTTAATTGTATAATCAGGTTCATGGATATTTGTCATGGTGAACATTTATTGTTTTTGAATGAGAGTTTGAATAACAGAGTCTAGGCCTAAATGGCAAAACAACACACATATATTATGGAGTGATGAGAAAAAAAAAATCACTAAAATAAGGTTTTGTTGCTGTACCCAAAGACTGCAAATATCTCTTATCATTGCTATTAAAATATAGATTTATAGATGATAGATTCCATAAGGCCCAGATAATAAATAAATAAATAACAAATAAATAAAGAAAATAAATACAATAAAATGGGCCACATTTCATTTAAACGAAAACTTAGGGGAAAAGGCCTTCACTCACTAGAGCCGTGAGCTTTATAGTGAGCTCTAGGTTAAAAGTGTTGTTTGTGTAACCAGTTCCTTCTGTTTAGCAAGCTGAATAGACTATTAGAGGCTATTTTCAGTAAAACCTTGTGAATACATAAGTTACTGTAGTAATCTGGTGACTCAAACATAGCAAAATACTGTACAACAGGTGATTTTTTCTTTAAATGATCACACATATACATATAAACGTGATGAAAATAACATGACACAAAGGAACACTTTGAATATAATGTAACATTCTACATAGATAGCAAAGGACAAATGTTAAAAAAAAAATTATTCGGACAATAACTAATAAAATATAGGAATAAAAACGATGTCAGTATCATTAAAGTGGTGCTGTAATTTTCCCACAATGCATTGCTTGAGAAGCCAATGAGCACGATCGACAAAGTGAGCCATATATTCAGTCATTCAGTAATAAATGGAAACGTTTACATGAAAGAAAAACAATCAGATCTAATGGCTGTAACGTCTGGTATACATGAGAATCATAACACAAAACAGAATAAAGCGATTATGTTTGATTAATAGCTGACTGTACATGATTTGCTTCCTGTGAGTATTTTTTTTAGCATTTACTCTTAATTTCTATAGCTTTCGAATTGTCTTGTTTTCAGTTTGCAGCAGCCACACTTCATATTTTAAATCAAAATGCAGAAATAATTATTAACGTAATTAAAACAAACATTCTTGCCACAGTACGGTTAGTCCTGGTGACCCACAGCGCTGCTCGTTTTGTACATCTCTCTTATCTGACACAGTTCAGTTCAAGAATCAGGTGTGTTAAATAAGAGAGAGTGGGTCGACAGGAAAGATATTTTTTGATGCTTTTTTACACTTTAATCCGATTGCAAGAATTCCGACATGGAGTGCTGGTGGATTTTTTTTTTTATTATTTTGTTGCCTTAAAGTCATGAATATATGGCCCAGTCTCATGATGCAAATTTTCTTCAAATTTAAATGAAAAGGCACCATAGATTATATTTTTTTCTGCCATTGAAATACTGTGACCTCAGCTACATGTGAATGGCACTTTTTTTTCCATGACACAAACACGTTGTACACATATATAAAAGTCTTTGTTTCACTACATTAATTAATTTAATTATAGAAAATAAAGGTTTAGTGGTGATTTTTTCTTCTTCGATGCATCTTTCACACAGCTATAGGATCTTGGTTGGCCATGACAGCCGTCAGTCTGCTCTGCAGGTCGTGTTGCGGCGAGAGGTGCAGTGCGGGGTTAGTTCTGCTGCCCTCCAGCCCGTCCAGAACAACTGAGCCTGCGGCCGCGACCAGAGGGTTCTGTAAGCCCAGAAACGGTGTGTCCTCTCCCACCCGCTCGTCTTCAGTCTCGCTCTCTGAGCTGCTGCTCTCAGAGTTACTGCCGCTGACCGACTCCGGCTGAGTTCTTGAGCTGTGTGGAGCGGACGCCGCAGCTGTGCTTTGGTTCTGCTGTGAGCTCTCCTCATGCTCCACAGTGTGCAGAGGGCTGGCCGGAGGGCTGGGCAGCTCTAGGCCGTGATTGTAGTGAGCCGAGTTGCGGAGATTATGGCCTGACTGATTTGAACCGGATTTGTCTCGCAGGATCGGCGGGGTCCGGAACAGCAGGGGCCGCTCCTCCTCCCCGGAGGGACTCACTGTCATAGAGGGTACAGAGGTGGCCAGGCTGGACAGAGGAGCCGAAATCTCAGAGGGAGGCGAGGAGGGGGTCACCGGAGAGAGGAGCCCCACGGGGGACAGATGGGTGGGTGTAGTCATGGCCGAAACATACCTTGTGGAAGAAACACAGACTCACTTTACTGTATCATTTAGTCATTAGTGTTGGGAAGGTTACTTTGGAAATGTAATAGGTTACGGAAAACAAGTTACCCTGTTTAAAATGTAATAAGTAGCGTAACTATTTCAAGTACTTTATTAATGTGACTGATTACATTTGATTACTTTTTGATTACTTCTCTAAATTTCTAACGAATGTTTTCAATTGTTAATCATTTTGAATCATTTAAAGCAGGCAGGGTTAAACTTACAGCAGTGCTCAACACTGATTACTGTCAGACTTTCAAAATCCCTCATCACTTGGATAAAGATTAGAATAATTTAATTTAAAGCACAGCCACCACAGAATCAGACTTCAGCACCGCTTTTTACTTTGAGATCGTTCTGAGGTTAAATACAGATTTAAATCATAACAAGAAACTGTTTAATAGCTACGATACTGTTTTTGAAATCAAATCTTTGCATAGCTATGACAGGAAACAATGGCATCTAACAATGCCTTGGAAAAAAACAGTCAATCTTAAAAAATAAAGCATATATATAAACCCAAATAGGAAATAAAACAGTTAGAACAAGCACGTGTCCTATTCTGTGTCCTAAACTCCTGAAACATTGGTGTCTCAAATTTTAGAGCAGTCAATGCAATTTGGCAAAGAAATCAATCTATGTATGTGTGTGAAAATATTCAGATGTAATCTCCTTTGTAATCATTAACATTTTCATAAGTAACTGTAATTTAATTACACTTTTTTCTCAGTAACTGTAACAGATTACAGTTACATTTATTTTGTAATTAAATTACGTAATTCCGTTACATGTAACTAGTTACTCCACAAACACTGTCTATCATGACCCATGCATCACCTTCAACTGATGTCTTCTTTCTAAGGCTGCGCCCTCTGAAGATCACATTTCTTGGCTGCATATATCATGGAACATGACTTATTTCAAAAAAGTAAAATTATTAAATGGACTGTTCTACCTTGTGAGGCGTACTGTCACTTCTTTCTTACTTTAGAATGGTCGCTTTTCTGAAATAAGACATCTTTAACGGCTACGTTTACATGCAACCAAATATTCCATTAGTAAATGGACTGATGGCTCAATGTAACTTCATGTAAACACCTTAATTGATCTGATTGAGCTTGATCCAAATGAAATTTAGATTAGATTCCAATTTAATCGAAATTTCATTTGGATCAAGCTCAATCAGATCAATTAAGGTATTTACATGAAGTCTTTGGGTGGTGTAGACCTTTTCTAATCCAATCGAGAGGACATGTAAGCAATTGAATACTGCGCGTACTGCACATGTGCAATGATGTAGAAATGGTGTAATGACGTATGATGCATGGAATGAGCTGTTGTTTTTACAGAATCAAGTGTCATAAATGGCAATCATGTTATTTTAAAATTCTCTTCATCTGTGAAGTGAAGCAGAACAATGTCCCATCAGTCCTCACTTTATACTCTCCCGAAATTCATAAATATTGAGTCTGCTCTTTACAAAGAAAAGAAGCAATGGTAGAAGCATAGTATGTGCAAACGGCGGGAAACTCGTGCAGGGTGCGCATGTCAAAAGATAAAATCCGATACAGAAACTTGCGACATATCAACCCGATCAATTAATTTTTTTGCGTTCTTGTAAACACTACATTCTGATTCATCAATCGGAACGATTTCATTCCTATTGAAACAAAATGTGTCCATGTAAACATAGCCATGTGGCTGACAAACTTTGAAATCAGATACAGCAATAGTGTTGGAAAAGTTGCTACAAAACTTCACCAAGATACAAGCCACTCATCATATAGGAGTGCAATGACAGCTGCTCTTTTAAAAAAGTTACAAGCAACTAAGACTTAAGGCATACTTCGTTTTCTGTGTCCCGCTCCGTTTTGTGCACAGTTGAGCGCTGCGCATTAAACACACCTAATTCAACTCATCACTTGTTAGTAGAGACTGAAATTGAAATAGGTGTGTCAGATAAAAAATGTGCTGTTGTCTACAGAAAAATCAGGCTATGAGCAAATGATGTGTTCGTGAACATCATTGGACTGTACTGTGTCACATGGAGCGGAACATGAACAAGTGAAGTATACTTTGGGCTTGAGTAGCATAACTACACTGCAACTGCTTATGGGGGGAGTATTTTCTGAATGAGCGAATAACTGATTTAATTGAGGGGGGCCAACTTTATTATTATTTTTCTTATATCTATTAGCTAACTTGAATCATCTGAATGAGCTTTTTCACTAGAATGATTCAGACTTACCAGTGAAACGTGAGGGAGAGAACATTTCAGCAGAATTTGATCACTACCCCTGTTTACATGGCAGAAAAGCTGCATGCACAATGTAATGTGAAAAACAAGAGTCATTTTGTCACGCTACACCACTTGTTAGAAAAAATTTGGAAGCTATTTTCAATACACAAAAATGTAGTGAAGTTAGGTGTGTTGCTTTTATTTTTAGTGACTCCCTAAATCCAAAGTTCTGTTATGAAACTCTAGATGGCGCAGTCTGATAGGTCAAACTCAATCTGATATAATGACATCATTATCACATGGCGCAGCTGATTGGTTCTTTTTTGTATCAGCAGCCAATGAGCTTGCTGCTCAACATTCAAATACTCAGCTAGTGCTTGCTGTAGTAGTTGCAGCACACTTCAGAAACGCTCCACCTCCCCGGCTCCACCTGTATAGATCTGCTACAGGGTGATTCATGTATGCTATATATGGGGTTATTTCATATATACGTGCAGCATGTTGTGGATGTGTTGGCAGTAGCAAGTCTAGCAGCAAGTAGCAGATCTATTCCGCCAAGACCAAACACATTAACACTTTCATGTACATTACCATGCCAATCCCCCCGAGAGTTGTCATGACAGAACTCTGGTCATTATGTAAGACAGAATATTTATTCACAATCATCAATAAGGAGAGATGGGATCCTCTCGGTACCTCTCGCTGTAGGGGGAGTCTCTGCAGGAGTCTCTGGAGCTCTTCAGGTAATCACTGAGCTGATGGACACCTCCGGTAGCATTCAGACGCCCCCTGTGTCCGGGCGTACCATGCCGACAGTTCTCCACCGATGACTTGACCAGGACTGCGTGACTGTCAGAAGCCACGCTCTCTGCTTTCCCATTACTCCAGCTGCGAGAAGCCAAAGGCAAAGCCACCCATCATTCACGTCATCTAGTCATGCGTTGTTCATTCACAATGATTCTTCATCTTTAAACTCTGACTGTCCCTTGGTTTCAGACATATTTTACCACTTTCTCTGAAGACATTTCAATGATTCTATGGTTACAAAGACTTCTCGTGGATCTTACTTCAGTATTATAGGTGGCGTAGTACTTAACAGATATATATATATATATATTCTACCATTCAAAAGTTTGGGATCAGAAATTTTTTAAATGTTTTTTAAAGAAGTCTCATGCTCATCAAAGCTGTGTTTATTTGATCAAAAATACAGAAAAAAACAGTAATATTATGAAATATTATTGCAATTTAAAATAATGGTTTATTATTTTAATATATTTTAAAACATAATTTATTGATCAAAGCTGAATTTTCAGCATCATTACTCCAGTCTTCACTGTCACATGATCCTTCAGAAATCATTCTGATATGCTGATTTATTATCAATATTGGAAACATTTTTTTCTGCTTAATATTTCTTTTTGGAAACTGTGATACTTTTTTTCAGGATTCTTTGATGAATAAAAAGTAAAAAAAAAAGAACAGCATTTATTTAAAAAAGAAATCTTTTGTAATAATATACACTATCGTTCAAATGTTTCGGTTCAGTAATTTTCCTTCTCTTTTTTAAAATAAATTAATATTTTTTTTCAGCAAGGATGTGTTAAATTAATAAAAAGTGATGGTAAAGACTTCTATTGTAAGAAAATATTTTTATTTTGAATAAATGCTGTTCTTTTTAACTTTTCATTCATCAAAAAATCCTGAAAAAAGTCTCACAGGTTCCAAAAAAATATTAAGCAGCAAAACTGTTTCCAACATTGCTAATAAATCAGCATATTGTTAATAAATCAGAATGATTTCTGAAGGATCATGTGACACTGATGACTGGAGTAATGGATGATGAAAATTCAGCTTTGCATCACATGAATGTTATATTTTACAGTATATAAAAAAAAATAAAACCATTATTTTAAATTGTTATAATATTTCACAGAATTACTGTTTTTCTGTCTTGCATCCTTGATGAGCAGAAGAAACATCTTTAAAAAACATTATAAATCTTACTGATCCCAAACATTTGAACGGCAGTGTATATATATATATATATATATATATATATATATATATATATATATATATATATATATATTTGAATTAAATTGTATTGAAATTATATTGACATTTTGACCTCTACAGAACAATATGTCAAAAACCATAGGAGCTAATGGTCAATCTGTCTTTTTAAAAAATCCTAAAAGAATGGGACTTCTATGCTACTGTTGCAGCCATGACACTACAGTATAAATTTAGTTACAACATAACTTCCTGTAAAGCTGCTTTGCAACAGTGTGCATTGTAAGAAGCCCTAAACAATTAAATGGGACTTGATTTGACTGACATTTCATTTTTCCAGCTATTAATCTTGTGTGCATGATGTTGTTATGTGGGATTGTACTGTACCACTGGCTGGAGGAGTGAGTAACAGCAGTGGACGGGTGTGTTGATGAAGTAAACTCATTTGTAGACAGAGATGTTTCCACTTCTTTGTCCGTCACATGCACATGAGGAGGGACTGTATTTTTCGGCATGTAATGCTGAAATCAGACAAAAGTCCATTGTTGTACCACTGTTTTTCTTTTAGCATATTATACACTTGTTTAACATCAACTTTAACTGTTTTTACATCATAATATTGGTTTTTAGGTGATTGTTACAATACTTGGTGATCACTAATCTTAACATAAATGGCATAATTTTTTTCTGACTTCTTATCTCAAAACTGCATTGCACAGAATTAAAAATATTGGTCACACTTTATTTTAAGGTCCAATTCTCGCTTTAGTTTAGGTATTGGGTAGGATTAGGGATGTAGAATATAGTCATACAGAATATGTGCTTTATAAGTACTAATAAACAGCCAATATGTTAATAATAGGCATGCTATTAACCAACTAGTTAATAGTGAGAATTGTTGCCTATACTAAACTTTTACCAAAATATTTCCCTCTGGCATCATAATCGCATGGTTTTATTATATCAACATGATGTTTCAGATGCTGAGGGTCTGTGCAGTGCCGATACTCACATTGACCAGCTGCAGGTTTTCGGGTGGAGGGTGAGGGTGCTGAGGGCCTTTGGCTGCAGCGTTTCGCTCTCGTAAACTCTGCCGCAAACGATCATGCAGCTTTTTCCTCTGTTTCCTACATGTGCAAAAACACAAACAGCTCTTAGACTGCAGGAGATCACATTCAACGACTATCAATAATTTATATGGCTCATTTTAGTTTTTGAGTAAACATTAGTACAAACTAAGACATTTCAAAAAGTGAATTACTTTGTTTTGCAGTAAGCCACCACACACATGATGCCAACAACTAGAAGAGCGATGCAGATGCCTGTTATAGTCAAAACGCGTTTCTGATAGAGCTCCTCAGCTTCTGGAAGAGAGGACAGACTGCTTTTGAAGCTTCCAGGTGAAACACACACTCATCACACACATCTCAGTCACATTCTTACTTGGAATGTTTTTTTTGTTTTTTTTTTTAAATAATAACTATGTCAACAGATTTCCAAGTAAGAACAGAAACTAGCACACATGTATGTTTCCGGTGACGCTGGAGCATTTAATTAGACAGGGTTTACTGCTACTAGACACACAGATGCTTATTGATCTCAGGATGTAGTTTTGCTGAGAGGGGAGGGGAGGAGACAACGGGACGTGTTAATTCAAGGTCAGTTCAGAATCATCATGTCATCACAATTACATGAAATGCAAACTCTGCAGGGCCTGAGGCCTCTGGGATGTCTTCAACACTCAGTCATGCATTTCACTCATTTCATTATGAGGTTTAATCACAACACTGACAGACTGAATTTATCGAAGCCTTCAGCAAGTTGTGTTCTTTTTTGATTTTGTTCATTTGTTAGACTGTTTTGATTAATATTTTTGTGAACGTTCAATAGATGTGGATGCTAAAGGCTTTAATAAAAAGTCATGAACTGGTAGTGGTGCAAACTCACAGTTTGGTAACACAACTGAATGGCTGAAAATGGCTTTGTTTCATGCCAAAGACCCCGTGAAATAGTTTGACAAGCATATTTTTATAGTTTGTACTATGGCATTTTAGTGCCATGTTAAAAAAAATCTAAGATTGAGATTAAAGTTAAAAAAATGTAAAAAAAATTACAAGAATAAAGCTGTAGCAATACGAGAATAAAGTCAAAATATTTCGAGAATAATGTCAAAATTACAAGAATAAATTCAAAATATTTTGAGAAAAAAGTCAAAATTACAAAAATAAAGTCAGCAATATGAGAATAAAGCAAAATATTTTGAGAATGAAGTTGAAATATTTTGGGAATAAAGTCGAAATACTTTGGGAATAAAGTCGAAATGTTTTAAGTCAAATGTTTAGAAAATAAAGTCAAAATTAGGAGAATAAAGTCAAAAAATTTTGAAAATAAAGTTGAAATTACAAGAATAAAGTGAAAATATTTTGAGAATAAAATCATGAGAATTGATTACGAGATTAAAGTTATAATATTTTGAGAGTATATTCTATAGCCTATTGCGCATGCAAATGGTATGGATTGGGAGCACCAAAGTCTCAGCTTTCAAATTCTCTCAGTTTTATAGCAAAATACAAACAATGTGTCTCACAATAATGTGTTTTTCATGCTCTTTAATGTGGCATGAAAATGTAATTATTTAATTACTCTCGAAATATTTCAATTTTATTTTCGAAATATTTTGACTTTATCTCGTAATTTCGACTTTATTCTCATAATTTTGACTTTATTCTCGAAATATTTTGACTTTATTCTTGAAATATTTCGACTTTATTCTTGAAATATTTAGATTTTATTCTCGAAATATTTCAACTTTATTCTCAAAATATTTTAACTTTATTCACGTAATTTTAGATTATTGTTTTTTTTTACGTGGCACTAAAACACTGCTGTAATTTTGACATGGGTCATAGAAAATTTAGTTTACATGACATCCATTTGCTGCTTGCAATAGTCAAGGTGTGTAATCCTGCTTGTTGAGGGCTACTTTGCTGCAGAATTTAACTCTTCAGGAAGGTGGTTCTGCAAGAACAGGTTTAGACAGCACTGTATTGGGGGAGGGGCATTCTCATTCCAAAGAGCATTTAATTGGACAAAAAAACTGTACACACCCCTGAGTGCAATATGGTGTCATCAATATTTTTGGGCCATTTTCTCTGCAAAAAAAGATAATTTTGATTATTTTTGACTTCACAGGGTCTTTATGGCACAGAATACTGTACGTTCCTGTCACAATAAATGTTATAGATGCCTGTGAGCAAACACCACCACTCATTTGATTTAGATCTTAAATCACTAAGTATAGCATATTCTTGATGCACACAACACAATGGCAATCACTACAAACAGACATTGATAAAACACTGAGGAAGAAACAGAAAAATGGGAGAAATCATGGAAGAAAGTGAGGAATGCGATGTCATGCTGAAGATAGAGGGATGCATGAATGGAGGGCAAAGCAAAGCTGAAGGGATCTAAACACAGCATAACTACTGCAGTACGGCTTCTCTTCTGCACAGCTGAGCTGTGTGTGAATTTTAGCTGCCTCTCTGTGTGTGTGTGTGTGTGTGTGTGTGTGAGAGAGAGAGCTTTACATATCTGCCTTGAATGGAAGATATCAGAGGTCTTGATGAATAATTAACAACATCCTTCCTTCCATGCAGACTAATGCCCCCTGCACATCAAATGCTTTGGAGCAGCTATCCACTTTCTTGCCTAAAACCCTAGAAACCTGCAGAGTGGCTCTGAGCGGCCATCTGAAGTTAATCTGAAGCATTAATATAATAAGGAATAACACTGATGTCAATCTCCAATCGTCTTGTTATGGCTGTTTGATCCCTTCATGAGCAAAAGGAAACCAGCTGAAGTTGAAGGAAACAGGCTCAAGCTTCTAGACCTACGAATCTGCAAACTAGGAGGAAAGAACGATTCATACCCATAAATTCAATCCCAAGATGTTCTGCCAAGGCAGACAAGGTGATGAAAAGAAAGCAAAACACAAACAAACAGAAAACAGTTGAGCGGTGATGTCAACTCTGACTGACTGCACACAAACACCACCTCAAACCACCTCCGAAAACACCTGAAATCATCTCAGCATGTAGAGTACAGCATGGCAGATCACACAGACACACAAAACATTTGAAAAGAAATCATTCAAGCCTATTCTGTTTGACTTTAAACCCACCATGAATATGCATCATTTAATGCTTTTAGAGTTCATTAAGAGATAAATGGATGGTTTGTCACACGTATATAGCGATGTGCATCTCTATATACAGACACTTATGGTTGGTTGTCATCATGACACAAGGACATGCACATGCAGATGTCACTGCGCTCACATCATTATAGAGACCGACCCTCCACATTTCACTACGGACAAAGTCAGACTCGGTTATTCATGTCATTATGCCAGCACATGTTTTAGATAAACATGCTGTTAAACACATGCACACCTAAACTATCTGTAACGTCCAGAAGAAAACCTGCTGTTGCTTGTTGGTCTGATACCCGAGCTAGTCAAAATTTGAAAGAAATAACACTAGCAAATTGATTCCTCAGGTTCCAGAAATATAATTTGAAATAAAAAAGGAGGTTCTCAGAAATGCACATACCGATTTCCGATCAAATGACACAAAAAACAATGTCATTCTTAGTCAAAAACACAGTGCATAAAAATGGCACTCCAGCCATAAACTGGAGTGACATTACAATCACAGAAATGTTAAATGACTAATTAGAATAATTCAAAATAATCACCCTTGCTTATCAATTGTTTGACTGGAAGCCTGATCTAATAATGAAGTGTTGTTAGAGAGCCAATGATTTACGCGTTGACTGATAGCTCTGATCTTTCCTGCATGTTGTTTATCAGTGATAAATCCTCTTTGGATGCTGAGCCAGAGCATCTTTACTGATGGAGGTCATGCTATGAAGGACACATTAGCAAACTCTATTAATAGCTGAGAATAGATTGTCTCTGCAGATCTCCAGTAAATTTAGCTATTTTTTAGCACTTTAGATAAATCGATGGAGATTTTCTGTCTGCTCCATAATGCCTCCCTAAAAGTCCTATTCGAAGTCTCTTTTGACCAAGGTTCACAGTGTTCATGGTGTACTGATGGGTTTCAGCAGGGGTCATTCAGATCTGCTTCGGAGACCCTGAAAAGTGTGCTTTAAATGTATCAATTAAAGAAATTATGTTTTTTACTGTGGTGGGCCACTTTAATACTTTAATAGGGTCATTCTCAGTAAAAGGTGCAATTTGTGCGCATGACACTGAACTTATATTATTTTATAGATTTGATTATACTGGGTTATTATGACATTATTATGACATTATTATGACATATACTGTCATTATTATTGTTATTATTACTCTTATACTATTTCAAATATGAATTTTAAAATATGTCAATTCTAAACCAGTGTTATTTTAGTATTATTTATATACTATTATTGGTTTTAATAATATATTTTAATAATTAGTTTTTATTTTAATTTATTTTCATTTTTTACTTTCACTTTAGTTTAAGTTTTGTAGTAATTTTGCAATGTGAATTTTGATATTTTTAATTATTAAAATATTTCTATTGAGCTTTAATTTATTTTTATTTCAGATTTAGTTTTAGTAATTTAAGTACTTCAAATTAAACTCATTTCAGCTACTGTAGTTACTAATGCAATATTTCTCATTTTCATTGAAGTTTCTTTAAAAACTCTGGCCATTTGATAATACCTAGAATATCAAAATCAACTGCGGGCAGCAGATCCTTTTCCTATTTAGCGCCCAAACTCTGGAACAATCTACCTAACACTGTTCGGGAGGCAGATGCACTCTGTCAGTTTAAATCTAGATTAAAGACCCATCTCTTTAACCTGGCTTACACATAACACACTAATACGCTTCTAATATTCAAATCCATTAAAGGATTGTTAGGCTGCATTAATTAGGTCAACTGGAACCGGGAACACTTCCCAAAACACCTGATGTACTTGTTACACCGATAGAAGAATGGCATCTATGCTAATATTAGTCTGTTTCTTTCTTATTCCAAGATCACAGTAGCCAGCCGATCCAGTCCGTATCCAGATCAGATGGTGGATCAGCACCTAGAGATGACCTCTACAGCCCTGAACGTCAGTGGAGATCAGGACAACTAGATGAGCCCCAGAGACAGATCCACAGTCAAGACCTCATCACCTAGATGGCCATCGGAAAAGACTTCGGGAACCAGATGAGTCCTCTGCACAATGTGACTTTGCTGCAGTTGGAATTGAACTGCTGGTTTCGTCTGGCCAGAGGAGAATTGCCCCCCCCAAAGGAAGTTTTGGTTCCTTGCCGCTGTCGCCTCTGACTTGCTTAGTTGGGGACACTTAATTTCCAGCGATATCGTTGACTTGGTTGCACAGATACTATTTAAACTGAACTGAGCTGGACGATGACATCACTGAATTCAATAATGAAATGCCTTTAACTGAAAATTGAGTGTTTAATCTTGTCATTTTACATTATTGACACTATTTTCTATTTTGATATTGGAAAGTTGCTTTGACACAATCTGTATTGTTAAAAGTGCTATATAAATAAAGGTGACTTGACTTCCATTTAATTTTATTTCAGTTTAACAAATGAAAATTATTTTAATAGTTTTAGTTTTTAGTAAACAATAACAACACTGTCCCAAACTAAAGATTTTCAAGAATTTAGCAGTATTTTTAAAAGAAAAAAAAAAGAGAACATTTTCAAGCACAAATGTTCGCTGTTTCTTGAGAATGACCCTTAGCATGTTTACAGGATGTAATTATCCATCTCATGTTGATGAGCTGAGAGTAATGTCACTGTTCATAACATATCATAAGTCAGTCAGTTGCTGTGATTTTGTCCGCAGACAGAGCTCAATACGTCTGTTCCTGTCTAAGTCTAAGATGATGTGAAGCAGAGAAACCCAACATCCCCTAATAACTAACGTGTCAACCCTGTCTAACCATTGTCCGCTAACTAGCATCCAACAGAACAAAACTAGATTAATAAACACTAAACATGCAAAGAGAAGTAATGGAAAACATAAAAAGAATCCCAAAACTAACTAGATCACTGTCTGATCTGATGACCCATCCATCAAGAACACAAAAACAAAGCAACAGGAGGAAGCGCTGACTGAGCATGCTCCAATCCAAGCACAGACAGGAAGAGGAAATAGACGTACTGTAGAAGCTGGCCATTACGTAGTTTTGGCAGCGATCACCAGTAAACTCATTGGGGCACCTGAGAGGGAAAGACAGAAGTCACAGAAAGAAAAGAGAGGAAGACAGGAAGTGAGTTTGACACCCATAAGTCCCCCGCACACACGCGTGTCTCCGGTGTTGCCCGCTGAACGTCTCGCAAACGTCCGCCTGATTTCTCTCCACTTCCAATGAACAGTTTAAATGTGGCTGGTCTCTGAACACTGACGAATATCTCTAGTGCGAATGTTGGCAGAGAAGACCACATCTGGCGGAGAGAGTGTTTAGAGAATGGCGGAGGTGGCGAGGCAGCGCAGAAACAGCGGCGATGGCGTGTGTGTGTTTGGGGGCGAAGGGATGTTCACTGACTGCACATACGTTTGGGGTCTACGACTCTCACAGGGTCTGTGGTTTGACAGCGGTTCCCTGTGTATCCTGGAAGGCACCTGGGTTAAAAAGAGGATGAACACAGCACAACACATCACAACACAACATTACACAACAACACCATACAAACACTCTCACAGGTCGATGGTCACTTATAGAAGAGGCTGCCTTCTATCAACTTCTGTTGCTACATTAATATATGATAATTTCACCTATTTTAATATACTGGTTAATATACACTACCAGTCAAAGGTTTCTGAACAGTAAGATGTTTTTTAAAGAAGCCTCTTCTGCTTACCAAGCATGCAATTATTTGATCCAAAGTACAGCAAAAACAGTAAAATTTTGAAATATTTTTACTATTTAAAATAATGGTTTTCTATTTGAATATATTTTAAAATGTAATATATTCCTGTGATTTCAGCATCATTACTCCAGTCTTCAGTGTCACATGATCCTTCAGAAATCATTCTAATATGCTGATTTGCTGTTCAAGAAACATTTATTATTATTATTATTATTATTATTATTATCAATATTTGAAACAGTTAAAATAGTATTTTTTTCAGGTTTCTTTGATGAATAGAAAGATCCAAAGATCAGCATTTATCTGAAATAAAAAGCTGTTTTAATATTATATATATACAGTGTATAATGTTACAAAAGCTTTTTATTTCTTAGTTGGGGACTCTTATATAATATATATCATATATATATATATATATATATATATATTCATATATGATATATATTATATAAGTGTCCCCAACTAAAAAATGATAGAAAAATGTTCTTCTAAACTTTCTATTCATCAAAGAAACCTGAAAAAAAAATACTGTTTTCAACATAATAATAATAATAATAATAATAATAATAAATGTTTCTCGAGCATCAAATCAGTATAGAATGATTTCTGAAGGATCATGTGACACTGAAGACTGGCGTAATGATGCTGAAAATTCAGCTTTACATCACAGGAATAAATTTCATTTTAAAATATATTCAAATAGAAAACAGTTATTTTAAATAGTAAAAATATTTCAAAATGTTACTCTTTTTGCTGTACTTTGGATCAAACAAATGCAGGCTTGGTGAGCAGAAGAGACTTCTTTAAAAAAACATTAAAAATCTTACTGTTCAAAAACTTTTGACTGGTAGTGTATATATATAATAATTTGTTCTTTTTTTAAATGTATAGAGGTCCAGGGGTAAGATTGTTCCAGTCTTGATCATTCAGCTGACCGACTGCTCTCTGATGACACTGAGAGCACTCGAAAACCCCTGCTACACACACAAACACAGCCGTAGATCTCCAGCTGTGCGTTTGAAAGGAGTTTAACAGCTGGAGCAGCTGCCTTTCTCAACAGAGAGAGTGAAGGCCTCCATATACTTCAGATGAAATCACAGATTGAACTGGTGTGATGTCATTTCAAACAAAATCAGGCCAAAATAAAGTTATTTGCGGGAATTCGAAACAGCTTTCCAAAACAAACTTATAACAGCTGGTAAACACCTTCGAACTAGCATTGGCCTGTGGTGATTACTTAATAAGTACGTTGATCTCACCGTCATCATTTTTGTTCATCATTTACTAGAGGTGTAACAGGAAATGTATTCATACTGAAAATTTTCAGTATTGGTCATTCAGTTCAGTACATTTTATCTGGAAATTCAAACAATAAATGCTGTTTTGATGCTCTTCAATGAGGCATGTGAAATATAGGTGACTCAGTTCAAGGCAGCATGGATTGGAGTAGGAACATATTTTTTTTAGATTTAGAAATTAATGTAAAACTGCCTTATGTGCAATTGACATATTTGCATAGAAATGTTTTATTTGAGTGTTGATTATATCTAATAATAATAATAATAATAATAATTTAACAGTTTGGGCTCTGTTGTTAATTGTAACCTTAATTATTATACAGTAGTCAACATTTGAAGTGGATCAAAAAAGTTCATCAAAGTTGAAGACAAGAATGGGTATTGTATTTGTTTTTGATGAAACTTTGATGACAGGTTTTGATCCACTTCAAATGTTGACTACTATAGTACTGTGCAAGTAATAGGGCTCCCTATGTAGTTTACAACATTAGCTGAGACAGATTTGTTATCCTTAAGAAAACTGTAATAATAACTGGATTTGTTTAAAGATAGAACCATTACTTGTTCAGTAAACCACTATTTAATAAAAAGAAAAAAAGAAACAATTTTATGTTTAGCCCCCCCCCCTAATATTTGCGGGTGGAGTCAGGGGCATTGTGGGTGGAGTCAGGATGTTCTTTTCATCTTTGAGTGAAGAACGAAAAAGACTGAGTATATTGGTGTTTTTACACAATAAAAAGACAATGAGAGGAAACGCTAACAACAACAACTAGATTTTTAACATTTCCTGAAGACGTGTGAATAGGGTTGGACATCCAAAAGTTGCTTTGATGTTGGGCTGTTGTAGGGTGTTTTTTACTGTCCCACGTGAAAAAAGTCCACCTGTGATTTTCAGGACTTGGCTTCCTCCTTCAATGTGCATCTGTGCTCAGACAGGAAGAGGCCTGTTTGCAGGATTTTTTCTCCTCTTTCATTGTCCAGTAAGTAGTGTTTCTGATGACTTAGTAAAGTACCAGCACACCTCTCCACAAGACACATCATTCATGTCTGGAGCACACACTGAACATTAATACTTACTTTAGTCTGATCAAATCACTGCCAGTGATACTTGACTTAGCACTAATTCCATGTGTTTGTTAAGAGTCACGTGGCCCCTGATGGATGGCTGAAATGGAAAGCTCAAAGATCTACAGTCTGCCGCCTGTCTGCTATTGCATTTACAGTAAAGAGAGAAACAGAGAAAAGCTCCTCTTGACTGCAGTGCTTACTGATGAGAACAGAGTCCTGACTTCAGCACTCGGGTTTGTGCTTATTCACCGAATTGGACAGTAAGAGCATGAATACCCCAGAGTGTGCTGTCAGAGTCATGCACACAAAAAACCTTTGCTAGCAGTACGGTGATCTGAAATCAGGACACAAAGTCCTCACTGTCTTTAATGCTTTATTTTAATCCAATGTAAATTAATGTTCCAGTTACCACATCTTTCAGGTTAAATAAATAAATGTTGCCTACACTTTCAAAAAAAAAAAAAAACAACAGCCAATACAATTTTAATTTGTATTTTTATATTACAAATGTTTTATTTATCAAAACTAAGAATATATCTCATCACGTTTTTTAAGCATTTTTACATTTATTCCAAAATAGTTACTATAACAACACATAACAACTTTCAGATTTCATGTCTATTTTATTTGCGAATTGATGTTCAGCTGTTATTTTGAATAGTCAGCATATTTTCGGATCATCAAAGCTCGGTAAACATGGCAGATGTCAAAATGGTCACAAACACATAGATGTACCTTCAAATTTGCCATCATTGCAAGTTTTATTTTGATGTGATGAAGCAGTGATATCTAAGTTGATTACTTACTTTGTAATTAGTCTTCCCGTTAACATCATTGTATTTACTCATTCAGAACTATGGCTGGGCGATTTTTCAGATTTTATCAATTAATTCGAATTTAATGTTTTGCCACGATTTTATTTTTTAATCATGATTTCGAATAGAAATATTACCAAACAATAGAATTAGACACAATGAAAATATGGAAATGATAACAGTGAAGAGAAAAGAATGATCTAACTGCATGTCGGCGCATGTGATTAACCACAAAACGTGTGACATGCTCTGTGAAGGACCGTAAGTAGAATATATCACTAGGTGCCATTCACACAAAATGTGCTTTTGTGTTGACAAAGATGCGGTGTGGGCAGTGGAACGGGAAAAAATGCAAGAAGATGGGAAGATGGGTTTTTAGACTGCAGTTTCATGCACGAGACGCTGCAAGAGACACAAGCGCAACAGTCAAACGCGCCCATGTTTACATAGAAAAGTTGTAGTTCATGCATCTTTTCTGCAAAGATATAAGTGATTTGTTTAACATTTACATCATGTTGACAACACCATGTGTTGCACTTGGAATATAATTTTCTTTAACTAGAGGGTTAATAAAAAAAAATTTACTTGAATCCTGTTGTAGTTACATTTTCAAGTTGACAAGTTAAAAATCGTCAAAATCGAGAATCGGTCAAATGTTCTGAAAATTGTTTATTTTTTTGCCATATCGCCCAGCCCTATTCAGAACAATCTATTCAGAGGCGGGATTTATTGCATGAACAATATAAAAGGCCAATCATAGTGCCATGGAGACACTGCCTCCTCTCACATTACTTTTCCTCATTCGTTCTCAATTACCCCCACCAAACCCTTTACGCTTTGCTCTTTCGGTTGAAACCCAGTGAGCTCAGAGGAGTCAAGAGAGACACCCACTGCAACTTTAACAGCTGGTGTCACTGTTGGACAGAGCCTTTTTTTTAAAGAGTGACATATTGGCATTGTTTAATTTTTGTACTGTGGATATTTTCTCTCATTTTTAGAGGAGGCATTGCCTCCCTCGTGTCCTTGGAGGAAACGCCACTGCCTGAGAATCAAACCTCAATTAAAATGACTTGAGAAAAACACGTTCACAGTAGAACGGCTCTGCGACTGGCAGACTGAATCTCTCAGTGTTAAACACATGCAGATGAGCAGCTGTACCTGCAGAGGCGTCTAATGTTGCCGGGCGTGACCTCCAGCGTGAAGCATTCGCCGCCGTTCACGCAGTAGTTCCTCTCGCTCTCGCTGCAGCGCGTCACATGACTGGAGGTCTTGGCTGAGGGAGTGGTGCTGGTGGCCGCTGCACAGATCAACACAACACATAAGTGCACTGAGCAGGGAACAGCTTTACTGCAGAAAATCAACAATGAGGTACAACACTAATCTAAGATCAAGGGTCTAAGCTGCAGATCATGACATGCATGATCCAAATGACCTTCGCAATATATCTGCTAAATATAAGGAGAGTAGGCCAGCAATGAACATCAGGCTATTGAGACTGAAAATAAATGCAGACTCATCACATTTCACTAAAAAAAAGAATGTGAGTGCAGAGGTATGATAACATTTCTCAACCAAACAGCTACTTCATTACACGCCTACACAGAGTCAAAGACAAGCAACATTCAAATAATTATGCTTCTATTCAAATACAGCCATTTACAAAGCAGCACTATCATCCAATGCCATGATTTAGTTTTAAGCATGTGACAGTTTTAAATGAAAACAGCTCAGGCAATCACAGAAATTTTAAACCAATTCTAGAAATCTAAACAGCATTAAATAATATCACTCTGTACCTGTAACATTTCGATAATATCTGGATATATGAAAGCGCATCACTCCTGTGTGTCGACAACCACTGGGATGACAAAGTGTTTCCCTGAGCCCTTTGGATCTACTGCCTTCCTCTGCACTTCCTCCAGCCACACCGGTCTGCAAAGTCCCTGCTCATCAACATTTTTAAATGAGCACCTCTACACCAGCTCACGACCTCACCGCACACGTCACATCTGGCATTGCGTCTCTAATGCGTCATCAATGCAGCATTGAATAATCAAAGTCGTCACAACCAGGCTGACTCCCCTAATTGTATTGAATGTGCACTTGTAGCCCACTTAAAATCTTAAAAGTATATTTTTAAACACTGTACTTTTAGATAATATGTGAAATATAAGTTTGCTTAAGTGTATAGAGTACATTTTCATGACTGTTTCTTAACACATTTAAGTGCACTTTTAAAATCACCATAAAATCTAAATGGACAATTCTTACTTTTTTTGTTGAACATGGCAGTGCTTATTATAAATGATTTATTGGTGCACATTTTTAAAATACATATAAATTAATATTCCCTTGCAATCTTTATTCAAAATTCAAAATATATATTCAAAATAACTCTTCTCTGATGACGCTGGCACCAGCACGGGAGGCGGGGCAATAACCTCTTCCCTCCAGCAGCCTGTCACTCACGTGAGCTCGCAGCAACAGCAGACGACAACGATCAAATGATCCAATCAATTCTCAACAGACAAAATCAAGTCCCACCCTACATTGTTTTCTTATGTGAGAAGCCGTTTTACAACACCCTAGTAAAAAAGTAATATATTTAAAATATATTTATTTCATACTAAGTATAGTTCAAATCTATCAACATATTTTCTGACATATAGCCTTACTGATATTAAAATTATAATTAATTTTTTTTTCTTAATATTAAGCCTAAAATGTGTTTTAATGTCACTATTGATGATGACTGTATGATCTTTGAATAATATCGGTCTTTAAATGCAAGATACTTAAAAGTGTATCTGAAGTAGACTTGCAATAGTTCCACTTTAGCACAGTCAAATATACTTCAGTATATCTTTAGTTGGACTTCATCGCTACTTCTGCACTATTAAAGTGCATTAAGCACAAAATTAGTTGTTCCAATTTAGCAGACTTTAAGTATACCGGTTTAATGTATTAAAAAGTACAATTGCAGGGTATTTTTATTAAGTACATAAATATGTAAATGTATTTCTAGTATACTTTGCATGAAATAAATATATTTCAAATACATTTTAGTATATTTGTTTTTCACGAGGGTAGGGAGAAAAATTTGGCTGTATATTTTAACCATATTGCAAAGACATTTATTTGCATTTAGTACAAATTTAAACTATAATACATTTTCTTTTAATTCTAAATAAATCTAAGTTTCCAGAAAATTAGTACTTTTTTGACAGTATGCTAAACTGTACTTTCTTTTTCACAAGGGAAAAAAAGAGCACACATGTTCTGGACATCGGGCCTTCTGTCACACACACACACACACACACACACACACACACACACACACACACACACACACCTGCAATCCTTCTGGATCTGTCACCATTACTAAGGGATTGATGACAATCCAGCCGTGAATTTCAACGATTCCCTGCATGACTGACCGAGAACCTCCTGAAGTTACTTCATGACTTCACATGCTAATGGCTCTATTTTCTGCTTTTAGGACCAAACCGATTCCACCAGGAAATATTGATAGCCTTCTTTAACCACCTCTGACATCAAGTTACTCTCATTTACAGGCCAGAACGCACGGCCACATCCGGCCGTCCTGACTTCCCCTCTGCACTGTCAATACAGGACATATTTTGAGGCTGCTGGTATGAAGATGAGCAGATGAGAATTAAACTCAGCCTTCATCCTGACAGATAATCGAGTTAGTTTCATAGGTCGTAGACCCCATCAGGTGACCACTGAAGAAGGAGACATTCTGCCTTTGAGCTCAATGTAATTCAATCTTTACCATCCGTACTGCTGATGTTTGAGACATCCAGCGCTGCATGAATAATTGACAGCGTAACAGATTGCTTTTCTCCCGTTAATCTAATTGCCGTTTTTCACTCCCATTAAACCTGCAGCATTAGTGATCCGTCACATCGCAACAACGTTCAGTGTTTTCTGAGGACAGGAAAGTGACGTGCATTTGCATACGACTGACCGTCTGCCCCTGAAAGAAAACCCCAAAAGAAAAGACTGTAAGTAGAATGACAAGATTTTAAATAGACACTATTCACGCGATATTGGCATTTTGGCATCCTGAGCTCACAGTGACGGGCACCTCGGTAAAGTGGAGTTGTCAGCAAAACAGCAGGCGTGCATTTCAGTCTTTTCAAGTTGAGAGACATGAGCCAAATCATTCAACTCACGTATGAGCACATCTCAATGCAGACAATGTCTGGCGGCAAACAGTGAAGATGCTACAAATAAACATGCGTGATGAGCAAAGGAGAGGAGGGAAAATTGGATTGCTGTGTAACCTTCATGCTTGTACTTGAGTCTTTTTACATGTTAATGAACACTGACCTGGTCATAAAGAAGGAAATTACCAAGAAAATTCCCAAGGTTTAGTTAAGTGGTGACTGTAGAAGTGGTGGTGGTGGTTAAGGACTCAACTGATAATGGAGAGTTCACACATAACTTTCCATGGACTTTCCATCAAGATTTTAGTTTAAAATTAATATGAATATAAAAAGTCAAGTCGTCGCCTTTATTTATATAGCGCTTTTTACAATACAGATTGTTTCTGAGCAGCTTTACAGGAATAAACCAGAAAATAATGATTTAATGATGCAAACAGAATTCAATTCTGCTGTAAAGCAGCTCAAAAAAGTCTGAAATAAGTTTAAGTACTAAAATTACTCCAGCTAAAACTGAAATTAAAAATAAATAAAAAATCCAAAAACTAATAAAATGACAAAAGCACATAACAAAACTAAAATGAAAAATAAAAATAAAAGCCAACTCAAAATATTAATAGACTATAATAGCATATAAAATAGCACTAAAATAATATAGCATATGTGTGCAGTTATAGAATATTACATTAATTCTGTTGTAACTTGAGTTGAGCCTCAGAATCAAGGAATCACAATTAAATAACTAAAAATAAGCAAATAATAAAAACAATAAAAAATTTAAACTGTACTGTAAAAGGAAAGTGTATCTTAGTTGTTCACCATTTTTAAAAACCTTTTCACTTCTGCTAGTTCAAAGGTCCTGCAGTGTGACAAATTGATTTTTGAAAATACAAATATTCCATGTGCCTCTTAATTATTATGTGCTCATAAAAGCGGCATGTAATAACACTTAACTGATTAGAAACATGGTAAAAATGGGTCACACGGGACATTTCAAGCTCCAAAAGGTATTTCATGTTAACTACCCCAATGCAAAGGTTGCAGGCTTAGTCCCATGTAGTGTAGTTACTGTCTGTGAGAATACCTGCAAGACGCAGTGAGTCTTAAAATAAATGCTCCCTAAAAATAGCTGTGTGGGGCCACTGCAGCGCATCCACTGCAATGCAGCAGCGCTCAGGGTCTCTTTCTCTTCGTGAGCACTTTGAGGGGCACTGCTGGATCGATTTGGTTCCATTTCATTTTTTTTTTGCTGGTGGGAAGAAACCAAAGACGCCGGCTCTGCACAGACACTGCATCATGCTGCAGTGCAAACGTGCCACCTCTCCTAATGCAACTGCTGGACCAGCATTTTCCTGTGCTGCACATGAGGGCGGTCCAGCAATGTCCTTTACTCAAACACACAGAAAGAAAAATCCATCTGAGTAGGTATATTGAAGTACATATTGTTCTTTCAGATGGGTTTTAATCTAATATGTAAAAACACAGTGTTCCTGATGTTCTGAAATGTGAACAGACTGCTGAATCATACTGCAGGTTTATCAGTGACTCAGCGAGTGCTGTGTGTTCAAGGCACAGGCTGTCTGACATCTTAATGCACTCTTCTTTAAAAGTTATGATACAGCATCTGCAATGTACAGTACTGCTGTTGGCAGAATCAGGTCACTTGAAGCCATACACTAGATCACATGCCACACAGCATGTTAGCAGAGAACATAAACTCAATATTTAAGCACAAATGAAACATTGATAGGCTACCGGGTAATATAGTTCATGCTATCTGACTTCGTATTGCAGTTACAATAAAATGGGGACTAAAGCATTCAAGCTTCAAAAAGAAGCACCATAAAATAAAAGCAACATAAAAGTCAGTGCCCTAAGTTTTCAAGCAATAAATTGTATTGTTCTGGAAAAGAGCAACCGTGACATTATTCAAAATGTTCCCTTTTATGTATAACATAAGAAAGAAAGTCAGGTTTAGAGTTAATGAAGACAGAATTTTCACTTTTGGATGAAACGTCACTTTCAGTTTCCATAAAGAACCCATTTATTCTATTCTAAAAATTTGAATTTATTTATAATAAAGTAAATATTACAGAAAAACAAATGTAATTTCTATATGAAAAAAAACAAACTAAATTCTATATTGGTACTCAAATTTAAGCTTGTAGAAGTTAAAGCGCAACTTTTCTGATACTCATGTACCCATCATGCACTGTTGATTTTTTCTTGTTTTCCAGCTGTATTACACTGTTTTATCATTGCTTTTGTTGTTAGGTTTAGTAACTTGTGATTGTGTTACATCTGGAGTTCTTTTTCTACTCAAAATGACACATTCATACTCAAAAATAAACTGTCATTGTGTACTGTGTACCAAGTCTCTGTGTTCGAATGAGCGTTGCATTAGTAAATAAGGTGTATATGTATATGTAGATAAGGTGTCTACATGATATCTATTGCATTATTTACTTAGATGTTTCTAAGTAATATACACTTTAAAAACATCATTTAATTAGGTGCTATATTAAATAAAATCAAAGTATTGCCAAGTAAGCTTTGACTAAGTAAAAATTACTCAAACTTTTACTGGCCAAGGTAAAGTTATTTATTTTCTTTGTTAAATTTACTTAACTTAGGTAAGTAGATTTTACTTAGTTCTATATGTGAAATTATATATAATTATGTAATATTTACTTAATTTCTTTATAAATGTTAAGTTCAATAGTAAGTATTTTGTACAGAGCAGTAGCAAATGTGTTACGAAGTTATTTTTGTTCAGTGTACTCTCTGTCATGACACACAATTGCTTAGAAAGCCAGAAATACCAGAACTCAAAGCTGATGTTGTTCTTCAAATGTTGGTTCTGGTGTGGTGTGCTGCGGTCTGTGTACAGCACGTCATATCAAACATCCCTCAAATCTCTCAGCGTTTACCTGATTCACACATGCCCAGCCAATGGCCGCAGTAATGCGATGAGATTTCTGTTTATCTGTAACCACAGCTCATTTCTTTGACATCTCACTCTTAGCGGTCTTGTGTAATGTGTGTAAAGAGCACACCTTCAGGCTGTGCATAATGCCAAGACATTCTTGTGCGGCGTGAGTGGGAGTGGAAGTGTTTCCTGTATTAATGGACATGTATGGAAGAATCACTATTTAAAGGTTAAAGCGCAGTATTTAAAGGTTTTACACTGTCATCGTCAGCAAACCCTAGATACTTTTTAAGTTTTTAAACTGATGAATTCGTCATGCTGATTATTTTTACAGATGTTAGAGAAAATACAATTGTTACTTTCACTGGCACATCATTTTAGTCTCTAATTTCTCAATAAACTGTAATTAGTAGTAATAATATCAGCATTTTTTGAAAGGCAGTGTCACTTTACTTATCTATGTAATGACCAAGGTGCCTACTTGGAAAGAGCATTGACTGATGTGCTGCAGACCATAATAATCCACAGGATAAATCTATAGAACGCTTTATGAAAATCATTAGGAACGTTACTAATTACATGAATTACAACATTGCTGTGCTGCTGGTATGGGTACAAGCAGGGTATAACCATTTAGACAATGTAGAAATACTGTACTTCATATAAAATGAACAGTAAAAATACAGATTATTTAACTGAATTAACTAAATGAAATACATTTAACAAAATAACTTATCAACTATACATTTATTTATATAATTTACAGGCCACATGAGGTATTATGATAAGCTGTCAAAAATTCTGAAATCATTTCATCTAGAATAAGATATCGTTTCATGCACGTTTTGCTAGGCTGCTTGCAATGTTGAACATAAGTCTAAAACTAATTAAAATGAAAATCTGTTTTGGACTCATGAAAAAGTACCCTAGTGAAAAATAAATATACTAAAATATATTTGAAATACATTCATTTCATGCTTATTATACTACAAATACATTTACATATTTATGCACTTTATAAAAATACCCTGCAGTTGTACTTTTGGTATACTAAACTGGTATACTTGAAGTCTGCTAAACTGGAACAACTAATTTTGTACTTAATGCACTTTAATAGAGATGAAAGCAACATATAAAGAGCGTGCAAGGTCATATCTTGCTCCTGCAGGTTGAATGTATAGCAGTTGGGGAAAATGTCTGTTTTTTAGCAATATGATCAGTTAATTACTCTCCTGCCGAGGCCTCAGCATGCACACCACTGGGATTATGGGACAGATGGTGTGAGGAAAACCCTTTTGTTTCCAACATCTTCAAAATAATTAGTCACACCTGGGCTGTGCAGAAGGACAGACTGATGATCATACTGTGGAGACAGGTCATAAGAAGCACTGAACCCTTCAAATTCCCTGTAGTAACCACCGGTTTCTGTTAATAGCTTCACTATTACAATACTGACATACAGTGAAAAGATGAGAAATCTGTAAAAAGTAACTCTTAAATCACATGTGCATGAATTTGCTGGTATAATGGATGATTTTTGCAAAGCTGCAGGCATCCTGACCTACATAAGAGACCTTTAGAGATTGTACCTCATTTAACTGGCCTAGAGAGAGAGAAAAACTGGCAGGTGAAGTGAATGCAGGTGCTGCTGCAATGTGGAGTCCAAAATATGTGTTTCTGTTTAAGAAAAGTCTTCACACCAGCTACACTTCTGTTAACAAGCTTTCCCGACTGTAAAGTCGTCAGCACAAGATGAACTGACAGAACCGGGAAAAAAAGATTACAGGTGTTGAGCAAGATTTAACAAACTATATTCACTCTGTTTTGCACATTTGGGCATAAGCATGAAACTCATTTCTGATAAATGCTTGATGCTCATTTCTGATCAGTGCTACAGATCTGAACTTGTTGTGGGATCCTGAGACAGGTTTATTTCATGCTGCTTTTAAGACTCTTAAACATGCATAAAAAGCAGGTCATTTTGTGAATATTAAATAGGTAAGCAATGTTTGCACAGTATAAGTGCAACTGATTTGCTGCTTATTGCTTGCACATTTGTCTGTTAGACTGATGATGCAACTAGTTTACATTGCAGCCAATCAAAAAAGGTAAAACAGAACAAAATATAATGACTATTGGCAAAACTAGCATGTTATAATGGTTTCAATGGCCAAATTGATTATTTTAGTTATGTGAAGGTTGAGAATACTCAAGAAGGTCCTGAAGAACCCATGATACCTAAAGTAGTTCACTTTTTTGGGCACCAACTGGCACACAACAAATTCTAGGAAGAAACTTATGAAAACTTATGATACCTTCTAAGACATCTCAGTCTGGCTTAAATTTGGGACAACATTTCATATATTCGTCATGGGTAAGGTGATCCAATAATGCAATGAAACAAGTTCATCCACATTCAGTGAACTTTAACTGTCATAGGTAAGTTAACCGAAGTGTTACGTACATAACAATTCAGTGTCTCTGGCATTACTGAACGTTTCACAACAGACAATCCAAGGAAAGAATGGACTATATTGTGGTAACCAGCTATGGTAACAAATAATCCAATGTAACAAGACACTACATCAATGCTGATGTTTGAAATACATTATTATTTATCTGAGGAGGGAAATATATGTGCAAACAGAAGCTTTTGTTTCATTATATAAAAAGAAAACGGGAGTCTCTTTATGTTCTGTAAGTCCCAATAGTAAAGCATGAGCTCTTCTAGCTTAATTTCTAATACTAATGCAATTACACAAATCTAAGGAAAAGGCAATTAAATTCAGTAAGTCAACCATGACAATGAGCAAAAACAACACCCAGAAGTGCTGATTCACAAAGAAAATAAAACATGGAAACATAATGTTTCTGTTTTTGCAGCAATCTAGAGCTTGTGTCATATTTTTAAACTCAGTCAATGAACATTACATGTGTCGACATACTGAGTGACATTGAGAAGGTCATTGTGCTCAGTGTGTGTGTGAGTGAGGTGTGTTGTTCTCTATGGGGTTTCAGATCTTCACTGTGAGCTGTTGAAGCAGAAAGGACAAACAAACGCAGCATCATGAGAGGCAAATGTCCTGCAACATCACAATCACAGCAGCACATCTCACTTACAATCTCACCCTGACAAAACATACACCTGTCCACCTACTGTCAGGCTTGTGTTTGTTGTGTCTTGTGTTTTTCTGTCTACGTGCTCCTCAGGACCTAGTTTTCCCTCATGTATGCCCTTATATGGTTTTTCCTGTTCCTGTTCTCGTTTAGTTCCTATTATGTTCCTTTGATTCAGCTGTGTTTAATTAATTACCTAGTGTTCTTAAGCCCTGTGTTTTCCTGAGTCTAGTGTCCGGTATTAACGTCGATGTGGTGTTCCTGTGTGTCTCTGCCTATGTTACCCCTTGGATTATCATCATTAAAACTTTAGTTTGAGTTTATTTCCACGTCTCCTGGTTCTTCGTTTGCCACAGAAGGCTACCGTGACACCTACCCAGTGCTCATTTCATGTCTTATCTTTTTGAAACTAAAATATTTAGCTAGCAGTATAAATAATTACCACAAACACAGTATATGCACTTATTTTTGTAATGCCCTTTTTTGGTTATGCACCTCTTTTTGTTTTTCGTCTGGAATTGAAGAAAAGGCTCATTTTTATAGTACCTTGCTTAAAAGAGTGAATTTTTTTTTTTTTATCCAGCAAGCAGCTGTTCAGTGGATATTTCAGGCAGATCATGAGCAGTTCAATCTCAGCACTCCAGTGCTCCAGCACTAATCCCCAATTTCAGACGGAAGTATGCAGTGTGCTTTTTGCCAGCCTTTCTGCTCATTAGGCCTTTTGTCTCAGCGCTTGGACCAGCATCTAAAAAAGGTCTGGTTGCTTATAAATATACTGTATATTGGTATTGCTCCAAACACTGCACCAAATCAAGCACTTTAAAAAGAATAGTTATTACAGAAACAATGCACTTTAAAAGAAAAGTGCAAACTGAATATAATGTTTTTGGATACTTAAATGCATGTTAAATGCAATTAAAAATGTATTATATTTTAAATTTACATTAAGGGCAATTAGCTGAACAGAGTGCTTTTTTGACCCACATAAATAGGACTCACATATTCGTATGTCTTTTCAAAATTACTTTTGCGTTTTCTTTGAAATATGGTTAAAGTGTACTGCCAAATATTGACAAGTATTTATGGTAAACTGAAATATTAATATAACTTCAGTCACACTTTATTTTAAGGTCCAATTCTCGCTATTAACAAACCATTAACTACGACTTTTGCCTCAATAAACTCCTAATTTGCTGCTTATTAATAGTTAGTAAGGTAGTTGTTAAGTTTAGGTATTGGGTAGGATTAGGGATGTAGAATATGTGCTTTATAAGTACTAATAAACAGCTAATATGTTAATAATAGGCATGCAAATAAACTACTAGTTAATAGAGAGAATTGGTCCCTTTAAAGTGTTACCGTAATTTCTACTGAAATCTATTGAGACTTGTATGTCATGTATTTAAATATATTTTAATTAAGTTTTGGTGATTTTTAGTGGCAGTAGGAAGTTCACACAGGTGTCCAATGAACATGTTCCACAAACAGTGAAAAGAGACATTTAGTTTGTTTTATCATTTTTTGTCAAATGTTTTCTTGTGGGTAGTGTATCTTGAGGAGTCTACAGTAACTGTGACTGTCCAAATATTTTTGTGGTCATTGTACAATAAGTGGAAGAAATGAGGTGTCTTTTAAAGCATATGAAGGACACACATAAAAGTTCATCACACAGTAATCAGGAGAGAAGCGTGATGGTATGTTTTTGTCTATTCTCAGAAGTCGGCTCATTAGCATTCAAATGCTCATTATGCTGCTTACTCTCAGAAGAGGAAAAACACACAGAAAGACGTGTGTTATGTGGACGGCTGGGAAATCAGCCGCTGCTCGGAGGAGAATTGATTTCGGAAAAGAATTGATTTCCACAAGATCTCCAGAGTGGACAGATGCACAAACACAGAAAACACTCTCACACGCATGTCACTCTTTGGCACAGTACATACACAGCCAGGAAAAGCAATGTTTGTGTGTGTGATCACAGGTGATCATTAGGAAAACCCAGCACAGCTCTCCACAGACACACACTGATTCACAGGTGCAGCAGATGATGTGGGACAGTCACACTTATTTTTAACATCTCTCTGTTAGCAAGCACTATTTCTACTCCATGAATTTTTTTTTTTTTCTAGATAATATACAATGAAATGAACAGTCGCCATCATGAGACGGTGCTGGCGTAGTGTTTCTTGTCTCGCTGACCTTGTCCATGTGCATTGTAATATAAGACTGATGTGCATCTCACCAATATCATTATGCAGCAGAGACTCATGGGAGGTCTGTTCTCAGGAGTGTATCATATATTCGCTGTACCCACAATGCCTTTGGCATTCCATTCAAACCCTTTTACCTTCCACCAAACAAGGTCATGAAAAAAAGACACTTGTGATATCTGCATATTCATGATGTTTCAGGAAAACGTCCTGCAATCAATCCAGGGCCTGCAGAAGGCCAAATAACGGTAACACTTTAGAATACTGTTTCTTACTTACTGCGTAACTAATAAGGAATTATTGAAGAACTAACAGGTAATTATTCATTAACACTTAACTCACTACTGTTAACTACTAAAGAAGATGTGTTAACTAATCAGTATGTAATACAATTTTATGATTGTGTTAAGTAACAGTTAGTTAATCAATAACTAATGTATTCTGTCACACCTCCTGAAGAATTACTATTAATTATCTACTAGTTAAGGTTCAAGGAAAATAACTGAAATAACTACTACTGAACAGTTATATGCAAATAGTTACTATAATAATCAGGTTGTGGCCCACAAATGAAGTATTTGAGTAAAAGTACAAATACCCCAATAAAATATTACTCCAGTAACATTATAAGTAGGGCTATTCATTTTCAAAATTTCTTGAGTAAAAAGTACTACTACAGTAACAACTTTGTTACAGTCCACTACTACTATTATTAGCCTATAATGGAAATTAAATATGCATTTTGTTTGCTGCACACCCAAAATTAATCATTACTATAATTGTACATAACGAGGGGTGAGAACCAGAAGGGCGTAAGTGACATTTTAGGTGATATATATATATATATATATATATATATATATATATATATATATATATATATATATATATATATATATATATATATATATCAAATGAAAGCTCTTGATGAGCTCTTTCTACTGGCAAAGTATACTGTCATCCATGAGTGTACAAATTTTTATTAAAAACGATTGAAATCAGTGCACAAAGTCAGATCAACCTATGGTAAATTTTTGTTTTGGCCCTCCTATTAAGTTGGTGAAATGTCACTTACGCCTTTCTGGCTCTCACCCCTTATGTTTTTGCCTGTATGGTAAATAATTGCTTTGTGCGCATGTTCTGTAGGAAATCTGCTTCGGAAAGGAACCCCAACTCCACTGTCTTGCCATAACTATCCAACTTACTACAGATACAGTACACTCTGTAAAACGGTGGTTTGTTAATTAATTAATTTATTTATTTATTTTATTTATTTACCGAAACACTGGGATGAAGCTGCTGGGTCATATTTATTTTTTTTTGTTTTTTGTCTTGGGTAGTTTTTGTGTTGTGTTAACGCCTAACTTGTGTATTTTACAAAGTTTATGATTACTTTTACAGTTTTTTTAGAGTGTAAGTTTGATTTGAGTCAAAATGATGTAGTAATTATTCTTTACTAATAGGTTCACTTTAGAATACTGTTTCAGGTTCTAAGTAATTCCTGCGGAATTATCTGATAATTCTTTATTAATTACTAAAGGTTTCACTATATTTTCACTTTAGAATAGGCCTACTGTTTCAGGTTCGAAATAAGTCCTGCAGAATTATTTGATAATTCTTTATTAATTACTAATGGGTTCCCTATATTTTCACTTTAGAATACTGTTTCAGGTTCTAAGTAATTCCTGCGGAATTATCTGATAATTCTTTATTAATTACTAATGGCTTCCCAATATTTTCATTTTAGAATAGGCCTACTGTTTCAGGTTCGAAATAAGTCCTGCAGAATTATTTGATAATTCTTTATTAATTACTAATGGGTTCCTTATATTTTCACTTTAGAATACTGTTTCAGGTTCTAAGTAATTCTTGCAGAATTATCTAATAATTATTTATTAATTACTAATGGCTTCCCAATATTTTCATTTTAGAATAGGCCTACTGTTTCAGGTTCAAAATAAGTCCTGCAGAATTATTTGATAATTCTTTATTGATTACTAATGGGTTACCTGTATTTTCACTTTCCCTCAGTCCTTGCCTTACATACAGGAATTTAATTAATGGTAATATGGTATATGCTGAGGAGGCACACATACAGCACTGTATATAAAATATAAAAACTAAGGTAAGTTATCGCAAGGCACTGGAGTGGTGGTGGGATTCCTATCGTAAGCTGATGTCTTACAAAACACATTCACAAAACAATTCACTACACAGGCAAAACCTCTATAAAATTTATTGCATTTATTAATATTGCATTTCATACTACTACTACTGCTAATAACTTTATATGAAAGGGTCACAGCTCAATGTAATTGTGTATGACTGTTCATTAGTAGTTACTTCATAGTTATTTTTCTTGAACCTTAACTAGTAGATAATTAATAGTAATTCTTCAGGAGGTATGACAGAATACATTAGTTATTGATTAACTAACTGTTACTTAACACAATCATAAAATTGTATTACATACTGATTAGTTAACACATCTTCTTTAGTAGTTAACAGTAGTGAGTTAAGTATTAATGAATAATTACCTGTTAGTTCTTCAATAATTCCTTATTAGTTATGCAGTAAGTATTCTAAAATGTTACCCAAATAACATATGGACAGAATTATTTTCCTCTGCAAATAGCAAAGGCTTCACAAGACAAGGCAAAGTGCACTGATAAACGTACATGATGTGAAAATTCACCATCAAACATCTCAATATCACTGAGGGACTAAATGCTCTAAATGCTCATGACATCAAACATATAGTTATTGAACAGAAAAAAACAAAATGATGGCAAATGTGTTCCTACACACTGTGTGATACTTGTCCAAAAGTGATAAGTACTGATTATTTCACCAGCATTAAAAAAAACATAATATGGGTCAGTTACGTAAAAGAGTGTTTATGATAAAGAAAAATAGGTAACACTTTACAATAAGGTTCCATTAGTTAATGTTAGTTAATGTAGTAACTAACATGAACAAACAATGAACAATACATTTATTACAGTATTTATTAATTTTTGTTAATGTTATTTAATGAAAATACAATCATTCATTGTTAGTCCATGTTAATCCACAGTGCATTAACTAATGTTAACAAGCACAACTTTGGCTTTTAATAATGCATTAGTAAATGTTGAAATTAACATTAACTAAGATTAATAAATGCTGTAGAAGTATTGTTCGTTCTTAGTTCATGTTAACTAAAGTAGTTAACTAATGTAACTTTATTGTAAAGTATTACCAAAAAATATTTTAGCCAAATCTCTGCCTAGTTCAAACTCTTCATATGTAGAGGTTTAATATGGCTTTGAACAACAGTTTTGTACAATTTTCAATAAAATATTACGTTTAAAAGCTCATGTGGTGTGAGTATCAAGTAATACCATTTCCTTACAACTTCACAAACACATCTCAAACATTAATAATAATAATAATAGTAGTAAAATATATTTTTCAAAGTAAAAAGCATTATGAATTATTATTGTTTTGGGGAGCTGTATACATCCTGTGCTAACACTGATCTTGAGACATAGTCATAAAACGTGTTTAATGTTTTTATTCTGCATGTTAGTTGCACCACATGATGCATTGAAATATTATTCATTTTCTCCTATTAAAATTTAATAAACATTATGCCAAAGTACTTAAAAAGGTTTTCTTTTCAAGAAACTCATTCTCTTTGTCTTCAGTATAATACCAGTACATTTGTATCACACTAAAATGTTTTACTTCATACCCACCCCATGTAATTGACTCGTTTTATGTGCAGCATGCCTCAGTCAGCGAACAGACTATCTGTCTGTATGTGTGAGACAAATCACATCTAACAATCAATACAGTCAGTGTGCTGCTCAAATTTTGACAGGAAAAACTGCCGCAAATGATGGAGATGAAAATCTTTCACCTAAAATCTAATGCAAGGACATTTGTGAGGCAGAAGCTGTTAACTCGAATGACTTTAAGGAGGAATGTCTAGCATATATAAGACTATTATTTATGTGCTGAGTCACTGGATCGAACATGACGGGCCATTAGAGGATTCTGTTCAGAACGGCACCGTTACCTTCCTCATAACTGCCAGATGTCACTTCATTCCAGCATAATTAAATCAGAGATGTTTGCCTCAGCTGGTCTCTCTCCATTACAATAATGAATTCATCAACCCCATGGCTCCATTTCACAATCACATCTCCATACACTGTTTGGATTTAGATTTGGATTCGGTGTTGGGGTGAACACGCTGTGAACAATGAGATGTGCATTGCCCTGATTAACCAAACTTTACCTTCATGCAAGGATAAATTCAGCACAGCTCCTCTGAGATAATGCAATGAGTTTGATGAAGAAAAAGAAGCCATTTTGGTGTTTGAAACACATTTTTGTCATGTCCTTTGGTGTTGTGTGAGACTTGTGGAGACTTTATGAGCTTCAGTCCCATGTGCCGATGGTCCTCATGGGAGAGGAAACGCCTGAGAGACGGCTAATAAAAGATGATGTATGCTTGCATGCTGCATGCTTTTATAGCACATTATCATTATCCTCACTGTTAATACACATATACTTTGGGTTTAGCTTTTGGATCCCACCTGTATATTAGTGTGGTGCTTCTAAAGCTGGGTTGCAGACAGCAGGGAAAAAGCGATGTCAGATAGGAAAACATGGTTTGCGTTGATCACATGTGTTTTATGCTGTGAGCTGTTGAGAGCATGAAGCATTAACATTTTGTAAACAATTTTTCCTACATTCAGTCATTTAATATATGTTTGCATAATTTTGGGTCTATGAATTCTATGATAAAAGCAGCAAGTCATCTGACCAATTAATACTAGCACTTACCTATTCTATTCTATTCTATTTTATACTATGTTTTTCTAATTCATTAAAAAAAGCAGAGAGCGAGTTTCCTATCTGAAGAAAAATAATAATACTGGCATTTTCATCACATGGTCAGTTGGACACTTACAACAGTGGCTGCAATTAAAAAAGTGAAACCTTTGCCAGCTAGCTAAGATGAAAAACAATCCACAGGAGACCTTCATTATTAGAGGTAAAAGGCGCTGTGATGGGTGGAACTCATCTACTGAAAGCAGGGCATGAACTCTGCATGAACCTCATTACACTGAACAAAAGCAGCAAGAGAACAGACCCAATACTGAAATGAACTGCTTCACAGATTGTTTTTTAATTAAAAAGGATAAAGTGGGAACAACAGTAAGTGGATTCAAAACGTGAAACGCTCAAGAAAAATTGAGAAGAAAATCACAGTAAGAAGCTTCTTCAAGAGTCGTTTTCCTTGCTTAAGTAATAAATCATCTACACTGTGTTTTTAGGTTCTGATGGCAATAGTATGAACGTGAAATGTGTCTGTGACATCATGAGGAAGACATTTTAAAAGGTTGGTGAGGCGTGCAGCACTGATCGATAAAGCCATCAGCTCACAAGTCCATGGGAAGTTATTTATACATTATTTAAAGAGTTCACAGTGCTGTGCATTTATGAGCAGCATGTTTTATGGGATAGAGACCTATAGCTTATGTATGTTTACTATCATGTACTTAGAGCTATGCACCGTTTCACTGTCTGTTCGCATAAGCTAGCTTGTTCATGAATCCTATATCATAGAAGAGCACAGATTTAGTGTTTGTAAACAGTCGTGAAAGCTATACCTGAATTTCCTTACATTTAATAAAAAAGAAAAGACAGAGGACCCAGTTGTTTAATCTATAACACTGAACACATCTTCCACAGGAAAAATGGTAACACTTTAGTATAGTGAACAATTCTCACTATTAACTAGTTGCTTATTAGCATGCCTATTATTAAACATATTGGCTGTTTATTAGTACTTATAAAGCACATATTCTGCATGACTATATTCTACATCCTTAATCCTCCCCAATACCTAAACTTAACAACTACCTTACTAACTATTAATAAGCAGCAACTTAGGAGTTTATTGAGGCAAAAGTCATAGTTAATGGTTTGTTAATAGCAATAATTGGACCTTAAAATAAAGTGTGGCCGGAAAAACTTGCTTTTACCACACAGGACATCAATATATTCAGCATTGTAAAAAAAAAAAAAAAAATTAAAAAAAAAGGCCAAGTTTGATTCTTGGCTTTACTCCCACTGAAATACTGCAGTAAGATATGAGTCAGGTTGTTCATGCAAGGCATCTCAAAATATACTAGATCTAAGATGGATACTGCTGCTTATCTATAATACAGGTCAGTAGTGAGCTCTGATGTTGAACTACATGAAAGGTTGAACTGTCCCTGAGCTCAAGGACATGACAAGCAGACAGTCACTTGCTTGAAGCACCACAAAGAACTGGTTCTGTAGAGAATCATCTATGTACTGGAAGAACCCAGATACCAACACACTGATCTAAAGAACCTTTAAAGAAACACCAAGAACTTTATTAATCTCCAAACAACCATTCAGCAACCTAAAATTCCCACACAATCTGAAACCCGCATTAATTCTAATATAGTGAAGCACCGTTACTGGGTTGGTCCACATATGTATCTCTAGTATTTACAACCATTACAATAATTAACTTAACATACTCTAAAAAAACAACCTCTAAAACAACAGGCAAACAACTGCAGCCTGGCAAATAAAATTTACAAGATTCACTATTTTCAAGTTACAACCAGCTATTTGCTTATTGTCTCCTCACATCAATCTTATCGGCTCTTACTAAGAGATCAGTGCTCTGTGTTACCTGTTAAACAGCAAAACTCCCTCTGAATTCAGTAAAGCAATTTCTGTTCAACAAACGTTCATAGAGCTTCTTTTGATAGAATCACAGGCTTTTGAATAATAATGTAAATGTAAATTACTCGTACAATAAAGTACTAATGCAATACATGATGTTGTCAATTGCTTGTACTTGCATGTAGAACTTGTATGTAATTGTATGTAGAACTTACGAACAACACATATACAGAACATGCCGGTAACACTTTATTTTAGGGTCTCTTAACTAGTTGCTTATTAGCATGTATAATACTAGAATATTAGCCATTTATTAGTAGTAATTAAGCACATATTAATGCCTTATTCTACATGACCTTATTCTACATCCCTAATCCTACCCAATACCTAAACTTAACAACTACCTTACTAACTATTAATAAGCAGCAAATTAGGAATTTATTGAGGGAAAAGTCTTAGTTAATAGTGAATAAGTGTTCCCTATTCTAAAGTGTTACCAACATGCCCATGATGCATTTGTCTCTTGTGATATTTCTGTCCTGTTCTTTCATCTCACAAAATCTGCCATGTATTTCATCAGGCTCAAAATCATGTTGACTGCAGCTTCCTTGTTAGTCAGCTGATCTGCTGTCTGTTATTGATTTAGACTGAAACACAACCGATTGCATTTCCATTTCAGGCCTGGACAATTGATCACAGTGCTGGCAGAGGGAGGGTCTTTGAGCTTCCCAGCAGCACTTGCTTCATGCAAAGTGTGTGTCTGCAGCTAAACAGGGCAAAATTCTGAGGTGAAGTGAAGTGATGAAGATCGAGACATTGATCACATCCGGTCTGAGCAGAAATGAAGTCTGGTCAGAATAATCATAATTTAACATGAATGAAGCTGTGAGGGACAGTGGGTTGGACTGTTGTGTATATTAAAGAAGATATGTGTCCAGCAGATGCACAAAAAAAATCAATAAAGATATAGTAATCCAACACAGCTCAGTTTTCATTCATATCAAAATATGATGTTCAGCCTGACTAGGGTGCATTCTCTATTACAAATGTTTCTCAATTACAAGTAAAGTGCAAGGTTTTTCGTGTAATAGGTTTACTTTAGATCTCCTAACAGACGCCTGGGAGATCTTGATTCTGTAATTGCTCAGTATTAACACAAGCAGCCGTCTTAAACTTTGACAGATGAGGTGAGATAATCCAATCCTTCAAATGGATTAAAGTCAAAATCTCAGTCTCAGAGAACTCAAGGGCTCGGCTGGAATAAATCAATAATATCTGTATGATAATGAGCTCTGACCTGCAGACACATGCGCAGCATCATTATCAGATTGACTTCAGGAAACTTCTTGCAGGATGACAGTGCATCACTGCACACTGCTAAAAGTGGCAAGAAAAAAAAAACAGGAGAGAAAAAAGAAAGAAAGGGAGGGAGATCCGAGATCTGAGAGTGGAAGTCTGGCAGTCCTCCAGCCGTTATAATTCTTCAAGCTCTCAAAGTCACGGTGGAGAGCGGATAGTATTACTGACGATCATCTTGCTCTGGAAGGGTATTGGCTAGTCTTTGTGGAGACTCTGACCTTGAAATGGAGCAGAGCCAACAGGAAGTGTCCTCCTCTCACTGCAGCACTGCTGCATTATCATGCACTTATGGTCTGATGCAACTCAGTGGGCAGGTAACCGGTAACAATGTTTAGATCTGAGACAACAAGCAGCTTCAAAGGGTCGTCTGCGTCACTATCAACGCCCATCTCAGTTAGCTACGTCCAGGGCTTAATCACAGCACAACTGACAAGATACAACACGTCTGCTTTAAACACAAAAGCACTCACATCCGGCTCTTACCTCACAATGAAACATTGCTTAAATGCATAAACAATCAATGTTCTTTGATCCTGCATGAATGGACAGAATGTACTGACAGAGGTTTACATAACCATTTTAATCATCTAGACCTAGACCTAAAATGTTAATATGAATATGCAGTCGATAACTCTTTAGTATAGGGACCAATTCTCACTATTAACTAGTTGTTTATTAGCATGCCTATTATTAACATATTGGCTGTTTATTACTAAGCACATATTCTGTATGACCATATTCTACATCCCTAATACCTAAACTTAACAACTACCTTACTAACTATTAATAAGCAGCAAATTAAGTGTTTATTGAGGCAAAAGTCGTAGTTAATGGTATATTAATAGTGAGAACTGGACCTTAAAATAAAGTGTGACCCCCACACTGTGCCAAAGTGCCTCTATGACGTGAACACAGACGGTACTTACAGGTTTTTGGAACAATATCATTAGATTCCAGAGTTTGAGATGGATACTGGTTTGCAGTGGCGTTCTGGACGGGTTTGAAGGTGCTCTTGGGGCTGGGTGGAGACACAGAGTTGATGTGGACAGTCACTGCTGCAGTGGGCGTAAAAACAGGCACCTTTGATGAGGGCAGCTCAAAGGCTCTGGCTGTGGACTCCCCTTCCACAAAGACCTTGGGCTGTCCTGGGATGGACGGAGTCGACGGGGTAGAAGGTGAGACAGATATAGAGTTTGGAGTGAAGTCTGAATTGATTATAGGATCCTGTCCTATGCGCTTGAGATCAAGGTGGGTCGGTGGCTCGTATTCAAAGATCTTGTCCACAAAGACCCACTTGAGGCCAGCGGTGCAAAGGGCCAGACTTAGCAAGCAGGCCAGGATGGGCAGGATGCAGATTTTTTCCGAGCGGATGCAGTTACTCACCCGCTCCAGCTCGAGGCACACACAGCACGCAGCCACAGGCAAAGGCACGCATCTGCGCTCAGAGTCGTCGCTGCCCCCCGCTGCGTCTTCCTCTGCTTCCTCGGGCGTCTCTTTCGTGGGCGCCTCAGACAAGGCATCCGAAGGAGCCTCTTGAGATGCAAGTCCAGCAGAGATGTCCTCCGCCGCTTCCGACTTCATCTCTCCGCCTCGTTCGGTCTCTCAGAAGCAGCTGCGCAGACCTCCTCTAATGCTGCAGCAGGCATGCTGCCTCGTAAAGTGTTCTTTCCATTATCAGATCACCAGCAAGGGGGAAGGGACTGGGACACGATGCTCAACCGCCTAACCTCGTTACTAAAGAGGAAGAGGAAGACTCTAATTTCTGTCGCCCAGGTTCGTTCTCACGGAGCAGGAAGAAAAACACAGGCAGCAAGTCTATAAATAAGGCATTCGCTCCAGAGGCCGCCCGAGGGTGGATCCCGCCTCAGAGAGTCCCAGAGAACGCTGCACTCACCTGGGGGCAGGGCTGGAGGAGGGGGCTGGCGCGCCTGGACCGAAAACGGCTGAATCATCCGAAAGCAGCAGCAGGTGCATGTCCGATCAAAGAGCCGACTCTTGGAAAGACTTGAGCACAGAACCGCACGGAAGGATGAGTGGATAGGAGTGAGGATTACACACACCCCTGCTTTCACCCCTCCTCTTTCTCCCTTTCCTTATCCATCACACCAGCACACACGTTTTGTCTCTCGCTCTATCTGCTGTCTCGATCCTCTCACTCTGTGAACACTGAGCAGAGAGTCGGGCAAGTCTGCGCTTGATCCAATTAGGAAGAACAGCAGCGAATGAGACAGTCTCTCTCTCTCTCGCACACTCATCATCTTTCTGCCATTGATTCTGCTGTGGATGTGGAGTTGTATCGCACACACTGATGGGCTGTTTCTCAGGGGAATATGATGCTATTGTTTCTATTAGTGGTCGAGTGATATGTTTTTTTTTTCAATGGCTAATAGTAATAACTGATACTGATATCTAGAAGGCACGGTGGGCGATGGCAGATATTATGTTCATATATATGCATGAGTAATGTGTCCACAGACTTTTTTTTAAGGTTTGAGATTTTCAATTTATATGAATGTGTAAAATAAAATGTGTACTTACTATTATAATAACAATATATTATCATAATTACATGCAAGTAACCCTAAGCCAAACCCTAATCCTAACCATAACCATATAGTAAGTACATGTAGTTAATTGTAACTAAGTCATTTTTAAAATTACAAATATTCAAAGTACCTGCTCTAATATGAGCCCATAAAAACGGCAGGTATAACACTTAGTCAACTTATTCACAAACTGCTGTTTAAAATAGTTTTAGATGAAATATCACATCACAGGACACTTTCCAATTGTACTGTATTTCATCTCATATTACAACTTCTTCACAATGTCATGAAGTTATATATATATATATATGCATTTTAAAAGACTATCAGCTATCGGTAGATGATGAAACTGACATAAGGAATGACCACAGTTATTAGACTTTTAGTATTATCTTTTCTCAAAAAGGCTGCTGTGGTGCTGATAATAAATGGGAATAAAACATGAATGGAAATGCTTTGCAAGCCCCTCACAGCATCATTCAATCAAATGCCTGTTTTTAAATCGCAGAACTGATTTTTAAAGGCTAAATTGATTTGTTTGAGTAATGTTGGTGTACATTCAGTCTGCCCTTTACTGTTCTATAATCCCATTTGCCTGTACATGCTGAAGGAACGCTGACTCAGGGACAGAGAGATCGCAGGCGGTCCAGAACCCCCATCCAGGACCAATAAATACTGCATGAGGAACAGACTCCACAGGGAATACTGCAGCCACACTGGAAATCAGCGTGCTTTAATATAATGAGACGTTTTCGTTACACGTCAATTGTGCTAACACACCATACAATAACAAGGGCTTTTCTAATTAACTGCTTTTGTCACTATTATGCAGTTCAAGTCGTTCATTACTAGTCCTTCACTGCCATTAGATTCATTCACTTCAGTGATCTCAAAATGAAGCTAATTTCACAGTTGACACAGTGAAATTCATCTTTAAAGCCATTATATAATATGGAAGTGTAAAAGTGATATAACAAATGATTGAATGATTTAACATTACATGTAGCGTTTGTTTGTTTTTGCATTTAACAAAGACAAAACAGTTTAATAAATTAAAGCACCTTGAAACTAAACCTCTAAAATCATTCAAGTTTTGTGTTTGGGTGAATTTCAACATATTAAATTTCAAAAACACTCAAGAAAAACAAGAAATTATATTTGGCATTAAAAAATCAAGCCTGTTTATTAAGATTCTTTTTTCAGTCTTATGGAGTACTTTGCATTTTATATTTTCATGACAATAAAGTCCCCCCACAAATTCTCATTACTTTAATGCTTTTGGATTTTATCATCCGATCCAATTATCATCCAATTTCCATTACTGTAATACAACAAATTTTCTTATTATCTTATCAACTTAAATTAAAAGTAAACAAAATAACTTATTTTGCTTTTTACAGCCATAGTAAAAAAGTAATATATTAGAAATACATTTATTTACCATATTTATTGACAAATCGCTTGAGACTGATATAAAAATTATAATTATACTTTATTTGGAGTACTACTCGTTCTATTCAAGTTTTTACATGATCTTTAAATGATAATGTTCAAACTCACTCTTTTATGCACACAAACATACACATTACTTTCGACTAGCATTAACTAAGCCCTCAAACACAGATGTGGGCTGATGACTTGTCACCATTATCAGATGAGTTGGGATTAGTGACCACACAACACGTGGCATCGAGCCCCTGCAGGGGTAAATGAGGCAGATACAGAGGGGTTTAAGTCCCGTCAGGCCTGTTAAGCTGTCCCACGTCTCATTGCCATTAGGATGGGATTCAAATGTACACGAGGGTGTGTGTATGTGTGTAGGATCATAAGGTCAGGGCAACAGCCATGACTCCTCACTCTCACAGAAAAGCAAATGGACTCTCATTGTATGGATAGATGTTAACGTCCTGCTGGACATGCCAGCAACAACTAGGAAAAAAGTCATGTTCCTTATAAAACGAAGGTTTACATGTTTACAAATACAATTTAGTGATGCTACTGTGTATCTCACTGCACAATACCTGTTGAGACCAACTATTATCCTTAGTTTACATGTCTACACCACATGTACTTCTGAAGGACAACAATGAGTTTGATTCAGAAAGTTACTCCTTAAAATAAGCCACCCACAAAGGCTTTGTATGCATAGGTTACAGCGGATTAAGATTTTTAATTACTGAATATGTTAATATTGAGTATATATACATACTAAAGGGAAATGGTATACACTGGCGTTCAAAAGTTTGGGATCAGTAAGATTTTTAATGTTTTTAATGGAGTCTCTTATGCTCATCAAGGCTCTATTTATTTGATCAAAAATACAGAAAAAACAGTAATATTGTGAAATATTATTGCAATTTCTAATACTAGTTTCCTATCTTAATATACTTTAAAATATAATTTATTTATGTGACGCAGCACTGAATTTTCAGCATCATTACTCCAGTCTTCAGTGTCACATGATCCTTCAGAAATCATTCTAATATGCTGATTTATTATTAATGTTGGAAACTGTTGTGCTGCTTAATATTTTTTTGGAACCTGTGATACTTTTTTCTTTGATTCTTTGATGAAGAAAAGGTTCAAAAGAACAGCATTTATTCAAAACAGAAATCTTTTCTAACAATGTAAGTCTTTATATCACTTTTTATCCATTGAACACATCCTTGCTGAATAAAAGTATTATTATTTTTTTTTTTTTTAAAAAGAAAACATTTACTGACCCCAAACTTTTGAATAGTAGTGTATAATGTAAAACAAAATTTCTATTTTGAATAAACACTATTCTTTTTAACTTTTTATTTATCAAAGAATCCCGAAAAAATATCACAGGCCCCAAAAAATATTAAGCAGCACAACTGTTTCCAACATTGATAATAAATCAGCATATCAGAATGATTTCTGAAGGATCATGTGACACTGAAGACTGGAGTAATGATGCTGGAAATTCAGCTTTGATCACAGGAATGAATTACATTTTAAAGTATATTAAAATAGAAAACTCTTATTTTAAATTGCAATAATATTTCACAAAATTATTATTTTTTTCTGTATTTTTTGATCAAATAGATACAGCCTTGATGAGCATAAGAAACGTCTTTAAAAAACATTAAAAATCTTACTGATCCCAAACTTTTGAATGGCAGTGCATAATTAATTTATACTGTTCAGAAAACAAAGGCCAAAGTATTCAGAGTTACTATGGTATCAGTATAAACAGTATAACAAAAAACTATGAACACAATGGCAAATTCAAACATCTGACCTGCTAATTGTAAGTATTCATGAAATGAAATGAGGATAAATTCCAAATCCTTCTAACAGGAAGCTGAATTAATTATTAATGGTTAAGAATTGGGAATTCTGTCCTGGAATAATCTCTGATCAGTGAGGTGAAGCAGCATCGGTTCGGCGTGTGAGGGGTTACTGGTGCATTAGGAGATGAGACGCTTTTCATGCCAAACACGTCAAGGTAAGAGTTTTATTAACAAAAGCAGAACAAGGTCTCGGGCAGCAATTCAATAACTCTGCCGTTCTCTGCTGACGCACAAACATTTAGGAGCTTTTAAAGAAATTCTCCTGTGCTGTCACTGAGCAGTGGCGGCTGGAGTCAGATGCAGCGTCACGTCTGACCGTGTGTTAGTGTCCTCACCTCCAACAGCCCGCCCGACTGGTGCCGCTGCTGCAGGATCATCCATCTCACACACTACGAGGGCCAGCTAAGTGTGTAATGCTGAGACAGGAACTTAAAGTCAACATGAAATCATGTTCCTGGGCTTAATGATTCATTAGTGCACGTTATGCCAAAGAAAATAAGTTTATAAAATGATTCAGCAAAATATAACTTTTGCCACCTCTTAAATTACTTCAATATAAAATCAAATCCTACCCTACATTTTTTCTCATCTATTGGTGTCCCATGCTGCCTTTTTTCATGTTTCACCTTTTCATATTTCATACTAAGTACTATAATTATATATAATTATATGACTTTTGCCTCAACAAACTCCTGATTTGCTGCTTATTAATAGTTAGTGAGGTAGTTGTTAAGTTTAGGTATTGGGCAGGATTGGAGATGTAGAATATGGTCATGCAGAATATGTGCTTTATAAGTACTAACAAATAGCCAATATATTAATAATAGGTGTGATAATAAGCAACTAGTTAAAGGGTTAGTTCACCCCAAAATGAAAATAATGTCATTAATTACTCACCCTCATGTCGTTCCAAACCCGTAAGACTTTTGTTCATCTTCGGAACACAAATTAAGATATTTTTGATGAAATCGGAGAGCCTCTGACCCTCCATAGACAGCAATGCAACTGTAATGTTCCCAGGTCCAGAAACGTAGTAAGGACATCGGTAAAACTGTCCATGTGACATCAGTGACTCAACTTCAATTTTGCAAAGCTACGAGAATACTTTTTTTTGTGCAAAGAAAACAAAAATAACACAATTTACTCAACAATTCTTCTCCCCTGAGTTACGTCTTCCGCCATTTTAGAGAGTATCACAACACATACGCACGCTTTCCCCTAAGCATAAGCAAAGCTTATTACGCAGATTATGTTCATGCGCGCACTTTCCCCCCGAACGTAAATAACGCTGTGTCACGATGCACAAGGAGACACGGAAGCCAGGAACGGGGAGACGAGGAATTCACCAAAACTAGAGTCTTTAATCATCCAACAGGTAAGTACAGATAACAGGCAGGGAAGATATATACGTAGGCTGTGGGATGACGTTCAATATCGGACAGGAAACACGGGGCAGAACACACTATAAATACACAACGTAAACGAGATAATTAAATAAACACAGCTGGAAAATAATTAACTAATAACGACAGGAACAGGAACAGGAACAGAACCAAATAAGGGCATACAAGAGGTAGGGAAACACAAGACACAAGACAATCCTGACATTATGCCCCCCTCCAGAAGGCGCGTCCTCGCGCCATATACCATCCAATGGGGAGGGGGTGGGTTGGGCGCTCTGGAGGCCTCCAGGTACAAGAACACAGAGACAGGACAGAAGACCTCCAGGGCGGCGCCCGTTCCGGGACCCACGGTGGAACAGGAAGCTCGGGAGGCCATGGCGGGTCTGGAGACTCAGGAGGCCATGGCGGGTCTGGAGACTCAGGAGGCCATGGCGGATCAGGGGACTCAGGAGGCCATGGCAGATCAGGGGATCCAGGAGGCCATGGCAGATCAGGGGACTCAGGAGGCCATGGCAGATCCACCTCTGAGGCCGCGGCCCCAGCCCCCGCCCCGGCCTCTACGGCTGAAGCCATACTGCCCCCCCCCCCCAAAAAAAAAAATACTTGGAGGAGCTTATGGGGCTTAACTGGAGGTCAGGAGCCCTCCCTGGGCTTTACAGGGGATCAGGAGCCCTCCCTGGGCAGAACGGGGAGTCAGGAGCCCTCCTTGGGCTGAACTGGGGATCAGGAGCCCTCTCTGGGCTGAACTGAGGATCAGGAGCCCTCACTGGGCTGAACTGAGGATCAGGAGCCCTCACTGGGCTTGACTGGGGAACAGGAGCCCTCTCTGGGCTGAACTGGGGATCAGGAGCCCTCACTGGGCTTACCTCGCGAACAGGAGCCCTTCCTGGGCTTAACTCAGGAACAGGAGCCCTTCCTGGGCTTACCTCGGGAACAGGAGCCTCTCTGGGCTGAACTGAGGATCAGGAGCCCTCACTGGGCTTACCTCGGGAACAGGAGCCCTTCCTGGGCTTAACTCGGGAACAGGAGCCCTTCCTGGGCTTGACTGGGGAACAGGAGCCCTCTCTGGGCTGAACTGGGGATCAGGAGCCCTCACTGGGCTTACCTCGGGAACAGGAGCAATTCCTGAGCTCAACTCGGGAACAGAAGCCCTCACTGGGCTTGACTGGGGCAGGCGCTTTCGAGGAGCGGGCACTGGAGGGCGCTCTGGCAGGCGCTTTCGAGGAGCAGGCTCTGGCAGGCGCTTTCGAGGAGCTGGCACTGGAGGGCGCTCTGGTAGGCGCTTTCAAGGAGCTGCGACCGGCGGGCTTGACTTCGGGCTTGCCATAGGAACTGCTGGCGGGCTTGCCACAGGAACCGCGATGGGCTTGACATAGGAACCGCCGACGGGCTTGAAATGTTCCGGGAACCGCGGACGGCGGCGGGCTTGGCAGCCGAACTTGACTGAAGAGTGACCGGCGGGCGGGGACCAGCCGCAGTCGGCGGGCTTGAGCGAGCGGCGGCGGACTTGAAGGAACCGCAGACGGCGGCGGGCTTGGCAGCCGAACTAAACTGAAGTCCGACCAGCGGGCTGGGACCAGCCGCAGATGGCGGCCTTGACCTAGCGGTGGCGGACTTGAGTGAGCCGCGAATGGCGGCAAGCTTGGGAAAGCGCCGGTTTCCATGCCATGGGGAGAGGGAAAAAAACAGAAAAAACAAAAACACTTTTCAAAAATGGAAAAGAAACAAGGGAAAGGGAGCGCCGCTTACTTTGTTGTGTCCGATATTCTGTCACGATTCACGAGGAGACACGGAAGCCAGGAACGGGGAGACGAGGAATTCACCAAAACTAGAGTCTTTAATCATCCAACAGGTAAGTACAGATAACAGGCAGGGAAGACATACACGTAGGATGTTGGATAACGTTCAATACCAGACAGGAAACACAGGGCAGAACACACTATAAATACACAACGTAAACGAGATAAGTAAATAAACACAGCTGGAAAAGAATTAACTAATAACGAATTAACTAATAACGACAGGAACAGGAACAGAACCAAATAAGGGCATACAAGAGGTAGGGAAACACAAGACACAAGACAATCCTGACACTCTGATTATGTCAAATACGTTCTTGGGTACTCTCCAACGGAAGACGTAACTCGGGGGAGAAGAATTGTTGAGTAAATTTTGTTATTTTTGTTTTCTTTGTGCAAAAAAAGTATTCTCGTAGCTTCACAAAATTGAAGTTGAGTCACTGATGTCACATGGACAGTTTTATCGCTGCCCTTACTACGTTCCTGGACCTGGGAACATTTCAGTTGCATTGCTCTCTATGGAGGGTCAGAGAGCTCTAACATTTCATCAAAAATATCTTAATTTGTGTTCCGAAGATGAACGAAGGTCTTACGGGTTTGGAAAGACATGAGGGTGAGTAATTAATGACAGAATTTAGATTTTTGGGTGAACTATCCCTTTAATAGTGAGAATGGGTCCCCATCCTAAAGTGTTAGCCTAAATTTGATCACAACATAAATTTGCATGAGCACAAAACTGCACTTGTATGTATCTTGAATATTTTGTTTTGTTCTTTTAGTGGATCTTTTTTTTTTTCTTTAAACTTTCTTCTTTTTAGTAAATTTCAGTATTACCTATTTATTATTATTATGATCGCTTGATCGTTATTTAGCACTGCTTGACTGGACATTTTTTATCAGACAGCACTTCACACAGGAAATGGGTACACAATCATTAATTCACCCAACATTAACCTAGAAAATTTACAGAAATTTTATTAATTTATTTTTCTAAACTTGGAATTGACTTTGGTAATGACACACAGTATATCATCTGAACAGATATTCATTTGTCCAAGGCCAAAATATATACAAAACGATGAAACAAATGGTTTTCCTCTTGCCAAGCTCTGCGATTTCTCTTTAAGCCTTTCACTGTCACACTGCTGATGCATTAGTCAATTTATCATTGCAATGATGTTTCTGTAAAAGCCAAACTCTCCTGATCCTGCTGCAGTGCAGCGTGCAGCACTCAGCATACTGTAATTATTCATGTGGTCTGGAGGTGCAGTGTGTTCTCTCCTTCTGAGCTTTTCCCAAATGGCTTTCAGTTTGAAGAGTGTGGCGTGACAGAGACCACTACAGACAAAGAGCTTGTCTACACGCTACAGTCTGCCCCTAGTAAAAAAGTAATATATTTAAAATACATTTATTTCATACTAAGTATAGTTCAAATCTATTAACATATTTACTGACCTATATCGTTTGAAACTTGCTGATATAAAAATCACAATTCAACTTTATATTAAGCCTAAAATATGTTTTAATGTCACTATTGATGAGGATTGTATGATCTTTGAATAATATCAGTCTTTAAATGCAATATGTTTAAAGTGTACTTAAAGTATATTTGTAATAGTTCCACTTTAGAAGAATCAAATACACTTCAGTATATCTTTAGTTGAACTTCAGCACTATTACCTCACAATTAAAGTGCATTAAGTACAAAATTAGTTGTTCCAATTTGGGATACTTTAAGTATACCAGTTTAGTATACCAAAAGTACAACTGCAGGGTATCTTTATTAAGTACATAAAATGTATTTGTACCTCCAGAACTGCTTCCTGTCCATATTTTGGGTTAGCGATATAAGTAACCACCCAGAACACATAGCAGCTCCCTAGGCGATCCAGAACATCCTACTGACTGTACAGTGAGACCTTGGCAAACACTCCAGCCTACTGGCAGTGAGATTTGCAGAGGAAAGCAACACTCACCAAAATGCATTTCACTCTGATCTGGTTTGGCCTTTTTTGTCTATCGTTAATCAGTGGTCCTCCACAGACCCCTACACATGTCTAGACACTGTAATTAAAACCGGACCTGTTCAGATGACCACTTATAAAAGCATTCACACATATGCAGAGAATGTAATGAATGATCCTGGACCCAAATTCTACATGTATGACGTCTTTGCAGAATGTCTTATCCTGCAGTACAGCTGGACTTTAAGGATTCAGACCACATAATAATAATAATAATAATTTGTTACATTTATATAGCGCTTTTCTGGGTACTCAAAGCGCTTTACATAGAAGGGGGGAATCTCCCCACATGACCAAACGCTGCATGAGCTCATACAGCCACTGAGACAAAACACAAATGAAACTGGCCCTAAAATGTCACTCATAATTGTTTTACATGGGGCCATGATGTAATTTCAGTGTTTATCAGTGCTAGTCTGTGATTTTATTGCCGTCCAATAATGGAAATGTCAGTGTTTTTCCTCCCACCTCCCAATTCCCAGCCAAATGAGCAACTCTTTTTTTAAATCCGGCAGCATTGTGTGGTAATGTAATTAAGCCTATGTCTCGAGTTTTGTAAATCTTGTTTGACCACTGCTGCAGGTACTGGTTTGGCTCAAACCAAGTTTGTTTCAGAGAACCAAGAACTTAGAATTGAAATGAACTATGGCTATGAACAAATTAAAAATTCTGAGAGCGACAGCTGAATTTAAACATGATATTGGATTTACGAAATTATTGTTCAGTCAATCCTGAACCCACTATGGCTTCTGGGATTAGATACTTTATATTCAATAATATTATCCATTTAACTGCACTGAAATGATCATATAAGAACAAAATCAACACTAAACTGACTTGAGCTGATAGAAGTACACTATAAAGTGGGACCAAATTGCCTTATGTAGAGCTGCTATATAGCTTAAATGTGTTTCATACCCATAATATATTTAAAATACATTAATTTTATATTAAGTATAGTTCAAATCTATTAATATATTTTCTGACACTTACTGATATAAAAATTATAATTAAACTTTATTTGGAGTACTACTTGTGTACAATGCACATTTCTTAATATTAAGCCTAAAATGTGTTTTAATGTCAGTATTGATGAGGATTGTATGACCTTTGTATAATATCAGTCTTTAAATGCAGGATATTCAAAGTGAAGTATACTTACAATAGTTACACTTTAGCACAATCAAATATACTTCAGTATATCTTTAGTTGGACTTCAGCACTACTTCCAATAATTAAAGTGCATTAAGCACTAAATTACTTGTTCCAATTTAACAGACTTTAAGTATACCAGTTTAGTGTACTGAAAGTACAATTTCAGGGTATTTTATTAAGCACATAAATATGTAAATGTATTTGTAATGTAATTGATGAAATTTGACAGTTATTGACCAGAATTGAAAGAGCACTGATAAATTAAATTGAGCAGAATAATGACACTACTATCTTCTGTAGAGCATAACTGATGAATTTTACAACATTAATCTGTATTATATAAAGCATTATCTAAATAAATGTGACTTGACTTGTAGAAGATGAGTCATAACCATATTTAGCTTTGTATATCTTTTCCAAGAAGAAAAGAAAGAAGCACAAAAACTCAGTGTCCTCAACTTTAATTGTGATAAAAAAAGGTGTCACTTAAAAAACACACTGAAACATATGTGATCAACTGGAATATAATACTAGTTGTGGCATCAACGGAATGGAGAGAGTCTGTTTCCTTGAAATGGGTCAAATGAGAAGCTTTGATGAATTTGGTGGATGTCTATGAGGAAATGTCTAATGGTGGCTGGTGGTCTCACATTACAAGAGAGGACCGCTTACATGGGGAACCTGAGGGGAAACTACTTAGACAAAATCCCACAAATCAATAAAGTGTAAATGCAGATCCATACATTCAGAGATTCTGCCTTTGAAAAGGAGATGGCTGTAGGGTTTTGGAGCTTGCAGAGTTTGTCCGGCTCCAGATACGACTGTAAGCTCTGAAAGTGGACAAAGCTCAGCACGTCTCTAACTCATTAAAGTCACCCACAGACAATTACTGACCACCATCACCACAGGAAAACCGTCATCATACAGCTCAACATCCTCTCTACAAAGTCTGAAAGCTTTCTGGGAGTTTGTATGTGGGTTTATACCTGTATCAGAAATGAGGCTGCATGTATTTGCATTTTATTTTGCATTTAGAACAGCACAGCTCCAGTCTCCGCCTCCTACTCTAGGCCATCATAATGACCACAGTATGTTAAATCAGTTTAACATCCTAAAATCACACACTACAGTGGGAATCTCTACTGTCAGATAACTTTATTCTTTAGCTGGTTTGTGAGGCATCAATTTCAGGCCATTTACAGTAATTAACTTTAACCGATTAGCTTGCTGTTCTAATGCCTGAGGGGAGACATGGAAGAGCTCATACTTTTCTCTCTTGGCAATCATTCAAATGCACTGCTCACTAATTGAAAAAAGGCATTAAGAAGCCAGATTATAGAGAGCAGAAAACTGATCATTTTTGCATGTTGCAACTGGGCTGGAGGAACCCATTTAGCTTTCAGAAGATATTTATGAGCCACTGTTTTTTACACTCACAAACCATAGTTGATCAATATCACAATTTGGGTAGTATTATGGAGGTAAGAAAGCAGACAGCTTAATGAGATTTACATATTTTACAGAAGAAACTGTGGTCCCTAGTTAACAATAAACATACTAAAATGTATTTGAAATACATTTATTTCATGTTAAGTATACTACAAATATATTTACATATTTTTGTGCTTAATAAAATACCCTGCAATTGTACTTTTAGTGTACTAAACTGGTATACTTAAAATCTGCTAAATTGGAACAACTAATTTTATGCTTGATTCACTTTAATTGTACGGAAGTAGTGTTGAAGTTAAACTAAAGATATACTGAAGTATATTTGATTGTGCTAAAGTGGAAATATTGCAAATATACTTCAGGTACACTTTAAATATCTTGCATTTAAAGACCGATATTATTCAAAGATCATACAATCCTCATCAATATAGACATTAAAACACATTTTAGACTTAATATTAAGAAATGTGCATTGTGCACAAGTAGTACTCCAAATAAAGTTTAATTATCATTTTATATCAGCAAATCTCAAGTGATATGCCAGTAAATATGTTAATAGATTTGAATTATACTTAGTATGAAATAAATGTATTTTAAACATATTACTTTTTTACTAGGGGTTTTTGGCCATGCAAAATTCACCACAGTGCTTGGGAGGCCAGGGCATTGATATGCTGTTGTTAAGGTGTCATAAGCAGAGTTTAGTGTATTGCTATATGATTACTATATTTCCACTACGTAAGAACAGCTGCAACTGTTGAGCCCATAAAGTGTTCAAAGTTCAGTTTAAATAAGTGCATCATCTGATTATTTGAAGTGCACTTCTTCTTGCTGGAATTTTCAGTGTTAACACACTACTCACACTATTTATACTACAAAGTGGCACAATTACTGTATGTAAACTGGGATGCACTTACAGTGATATATAACTTCAGATATAGCTTGGGTTCTTCAAAGTGCGTCAGTGGGATTTGTTTCACCCATTCGATCTTCTAGCAGGTGAAAGTCATGCGATGATTTAACAGCACAGCACACCTCTCCTCAAAAAGAATCATTTGTGTCTGGACCACAAAGGCTGCGAATGGTAGGGCTTTGACTGCATCACTTTGAGCACTAATACTAGTGATAACTGACTTATAACTAACAACACTAATAAGGCAATAAATATAAGAAAACAGACATTCTAAAAGCAAATAAAGTTGGGTGGAATCAATGTATTTGAATTTTAAACAAGCTTTAAGTGAATTTTAAACAAGCTTGAACCTACAAAAACTGGTCATCTTGTGTTGCACAGATGAAAACCACCTGACTTCTTTATGCTCTTGCTCATGAAACACTAGTCTGGACAACATCTTATTAATAACCACTTATCTAGCACTTATAAAACCTCTCTGTTTGAACTATTATGTGAAATTTTGAAGCTTTAGAAACCTTTACTGTGTGATTCACTGTCCAACATGATTCATACATCACATTACAATTTATGAAAAAGAGCTCCGGGCAGTCCTGTTAATATTTAGCCTACAGTATCTCATTTGCACCAGTGGTGAGGCCAGAAATCCCCTATTCTGTGCCTCTATCACATGATATTATTTTATTATTTACACTGATTTCAAAACGGGCTTCTGAATGAATGAAAAATCCCAATCAGGGTGACTAACACTAACACCGTAAAGAAGAGAAACTATAGATTTATAATTTAAATAAATACAAAAACCATGAATACTCCCCAATTTATATAACTGAGTCAGTTATATAATCCAATTTACCAGAATGAATCTGACTTCACAAAGCTACATACCATATGAGAGAAAGAGAGCACCATTTAGGATGAACTGATGAATCAGACTTTCCAAAGCTACATATGAAAGAGAGATTCGCTTAGGACGATCTTGCAGTTTTGATTAGATTTTTTCCAGTATATTCTGGCATCTTGGATTGGGTGGTACCGCCATCATTCTGGGTGGACCGGTGTAACTCTTGTCCCTATAGCCTCGCCACTGATTTGCACATTGATTTTAATACTTGTAAAAAGGACGCATTCTTACTTTTCCTGATGGTTAGGCTTGCTGTAGTATTTGTTTTTCCAAGGTTGTTGACTGCCTCACAGGTGTATAAACCAGCATCTGCCTCTGTGGACTTCCTGATCAACAGTTCAGATATTTTCCCCCTGTAGAATGTTACATAATGTTGTTTATTTATATTGCTTCTCAAAAGTCCAACACTGTCCCAACTAAACAGTCTTGCATCATTAAGTTATAGTTAAAATGAGAATTTAAGTGTAATATAGTGTTAATGCCCTGCTCTTGTATCTCAGTACAGGCCTATTTGGATTGTACAGGGTTAAATTTTAATGCAACAGTAACATTTCTGACTCAATATTCTAAGAAGCAAAATTTACATTCATCCTGAACAACATCATGTTTAAGTATAATTCTGTTATAGGAACTTACTGTTTCTTTTTTTTAATCTTTATGCTTTTGGGTTTGTTTTTGCCTGCGAGTTCTTTTCCGTTCTTGTACCACTTAATGCTGGGCGCTGGGTTTCCCGCCACAGTCTCACACTTCAGTACAGTCTTTTTTCCATCTTCCACTGTCACGCTCCGCAGGTCTTTTAACTTGGGTTCCGCTGAAACAAAAACACAAAACACAAAACAGAAATTACCCATGGAATGTCATCGACCCTCACGAGGGTGAAACTTGCAATATTTCACCCCATTTGAATTATATTTTTATTGTAGAGGCATTTGAGGAGAAGCTCTTCTTAAATGTCATGAAATAATGTCAAAAAATACAAAAAGAAAATAGGCTTATTTTTTTTTTGTGCAAAATATTACTCAAATGTTCTCCTGGTATCTGGAACCCACTGTCCTCTCATTCCAGACACTTGTTTCAATAGATCGCTCTTCAACCACAAACCACATTCCTAACACAAACAAAAAAGAAAGCAAAATTGTCCCCTCATCAGAGATGTTTTACGATGCCATGAAACTGTCTAGTTAAATGTGATGCTTTGATTGGATACAGCAGAATCTAACAGGTGAAGCACCACTGAACAACAACTCATTCTCATAGTCCCTTTACAGCTTGGAAATAAACAGTGGTCTTTGAAATATCATTCATGTTGTATATAACAGAAGTACCAATGAAAACACTAATAAACTGAAAGCCACACATTTTTGGATTTGTAAAAATGTGTGTGCGGATGTCATACAAACAGCTCTAAACTGTAAGGGTTCAATCAATCAAGCCCAATTACACAAATTCATGTTTTTTCTAGCAACGGTTTGCATGTAGATTTCAAACACAAAAATCTTTTTGAATTCATACTCAATATATAGTGACAATTCCAAACATATTTTAGTATCTAACACAAAAGTGTCACTATATACTGTAATTAATGCATATTTAAACTGAAAGATTGAATTGTGTTCTCAAAAGTGTTTTTCATAAATATCAGGTCAGACCATGTGTTTTATGTAGTATGTTGTAAATGTATGTTTTTATTTACATATTTACACTGTCCTTCAAAAGTTTGGGATCAGTAAGATTTTTAATGCTTTTAATGGAGTCTCTTATGCTAATTAAGGCTGTATCTATTTGATCAAAAATACAGAAAAAAAATCTAATTTTATGAAATATTATTGCAATTTTAAATAAGTTTTTTTATTTTTTTATTTTAATATATAGTAAAATGTAATTTATTCCTGTGATCAAAGCTGAATTTTCAGCATCATTACTCCAGTCTTCAGTGTCACATGATCCTTCAGAAATCATTCTAATATGATGATTTATAATCAACGTTGAAACTGTTTTTGGGACCTGTGATAGATTTTTTTCAGGATTCTTTGATAAATAAAAAGTTAAAAAGAGCAGGGTTTATTCAAAATAGACATTTTGTGTTACAATATACACTACTATTCAAAAGTTTGGGCTCAGTAAATTTTTTCTTTCTTTTCTTTTTCTTTTTTTTTTTTTAAAGAAATTAATACTTTCATTCAGAAAGGATGTATTAAATGGATAAAAAGTGATAGTAAAGACTTATATTGTTAGAAAAGATCTGTATTTTGAACAAATGCTGTTCTTTTTAACTTTTTATTCATTAAAGAATCAAAGAAAAAAGTATCACAGGTTCCAAAAAAAATAAAAAATTAAGCAGCACAACAGTTTCAACACTGATAGTAAATCAGCATATTAGAATTTCTGAAGGACCATGTGACACTGAAGACTGGAGTAATGGCTGATGAAAATTCAACACTGCATCACAGAAATAAATTATATTTTGAAGTATATTAAAATAGGAAACCAATAATAGAAATTGCAATAATATTTCACAATATTTTTCTGTATTTTTGGTCAAATAAACTCCATTAAATAAGACTTTGTTAAAAAACGTCAAAAAACTTACTGATCCCAAACATTTGAATGGCAGAGTATAATGAAAAAACAATGGTTTTGATAATTTCATATGTAATCCTTTCATTCATTATTTTGTTAAAATTCTACAAACGTCACAGCATCTTTCCTAAAGATAGAAACATTATAACCATAAAATAGAAACATCATAACATGAATTAAACAAAGGTAGATTCCCAACTAAACTAAATAATATTTCCTTGTGTTTCTTTAAAAGATAGGGTTAGACTTTAACATCTTCCTGTCACAGCACAAAGTTTTTGACTGATGAAGGTACTGATACTCAAGAAGTGTGAAGTTGTAAGTCCGAACCAGCAGGGGGTGATAGTGTTACTGTCTGAAGAGATGTACGGATAACAAAAGATGAACAAACCACATTTCATAAACCTGTTCATTTTTTCATTTATTCACAAAGGATGTTCTGGAGAGTTTTTCTGTGATTATTCACCCTCTAACGTTGCTGTGTTGATTATAGTGAGAATGGTTTGGGAATGATTACAATAACTGCCCCACAGACAGCACAAGTGCAAATGGCACAGGTTCACATCTATCTCCCGCTTACACTGTCTGGCTATTTATTCTTGAATTCTGGGCTGGTAAATCTAACAGAAGAACTCAGATTTCTACAAAACCTGAAGGTGTTTGTTTGCCAGCTTAAACTAGTCACAGCTGCTCAATTTATTGTGAATATTCATAAACACTAAACTCCAAATCACTCCAAACCCCCAGTTCATAATGATAAACTATGCAGCTCAAAAATCTTGCTCATCTGCAGGAGTCTATTGCCTTATCTTACAACATTTCCCGTCGACAAGGTGCTTTTAATAACAAGAATCGTTTGCATAGCACAGTGATGACAGCAGTACAGACAGACCTGCTTCATTCCCGTAGAAATCTCTACTGGGACACCTATTGAGTTTCCTCACACACTTCCTCACATCCACCGACACACTCCACTAAGTGTGTTATAATTGCATGTCATATTTTACCATAGTAAAATCATGGACACATAAGATTGAGCAACTTTATTTGTGTCTGATCTCTGTGTTTCCTTGAGTCGAGGCAGTCTCTGTGTCCAGGCTGCTGCCCATCCAGCTGTTTCTTTATGTCACGGACCAGTTCCCTTTGGGGAAACTCCTACACTGTTTTTTAGGCCGCAAAATCGAGTCGGATCAGGGTCCACATTCCAGTACGGCGAGAGAAGAATTCCATGATCTAATATGAGGTTCAGACAGACAGATCTTATTTTCCCTACTTTTTCCTAACAATAATAAAACTATAGTAATTAAAGGGGGTAAAATCCATTAGTGATATTACCTTTGACAGGAGGATTATACCATACAAATTTACATCAAATTTACATACTCCAAATCAAATAGATCAACCTTACAAAGTTTATAGATGTATTTACATATTTATATTACTATCATATACAGTATTTAATCTGGACACTTCAGTCACACTTAGACATGTCTAAATGATCATTAACATCACTTTTCTTGTGAATCAGCTGGTGTTTTGGTGATTTTTAGTGGATGTATGAAGTCAGATTTCCTCACACAGGTGTCCTAGCAGAAAGACCAGGTGTAGAGAATCACATGGACTACTAACTACAAAAAAGTGGCACAATGCATTTGTCCTTATTTTAAACACTAGCTCTATTATCTAAACATGTCAGATGTTTAGATTTCAAAGTCCACTCATGCTATTTTTCTTACAATAAATAAAATTTGCTTTGATATTTTATGTCTAACAAAGAGACATTTCAACATTTTTAAGTTTGACTCAAAGGTCCAAATACTTCACAGTAATTCCTGACGTGTTTATACACACATATGCTGCCACTGTGCTGAAACTCAACGAACAGGACTCATTTTACACAACTGAGTTTCATCTAAAGATGGCATGAGCATGTTTCAACATGAGCGTATTACCGAATCAGTGCTGAGAAACGTAAATGAGTTCTTCTGCCTAATATTTCACCAAGAGATAATTCACAGAATCTATTCGCTCAGGCATTCTGCCATGCGTCACAACTGTCATAAAATAAATAAAAAATGAACATTAAAAATGAGGCTACGAATGGAAAACTCACTAACCTTCAATTCTTATCACACATAATGTTAATGCTTGACATTAATAATCAATAGTGTGTGTTCAGTTACATACAATGGGGTCCAGCACCTGATTAAAATCTAATTTAAATTTGAAAATAAACAGTGCAATTCTAAAATGGAATACTGAAATATTCCATTTCAGAATTTCACCTGATATTTTATTTTTCTCTTTGGAACATCTCAGATCATGCTGGTGAACATGATCATCAGGTGTAGTTCATGTAGCTCCAGTGCTGCTGTCATTAAAGTAAAAAAGACAGACCAAATACTGAGACCTTCTCACATTTTTCCAATTCAACCTTTCACTCAAACTGTTAATAGATAGTAATTGTAGACTGTAAAGGTACAATTTGCATTCAATTTGAGAAATGCTGAACGCCACTAAACTATTATGAAACCATCTATAAGTTAAGCAGCCTGTATGATAAACGGAAACACTCTCCATTAAGTCACCAGACCGGTGGGTCATGTTAATGGTTACAAACATTTCTGCCCTTTCTCCTTTGACAGAGTCACGGGCGAACAAACGTCTCAGCAGATTGCAACACCTGTAACCTAAAAGCGCAGCTCACCAGTAAAAAGAGCTGAGCTCAGAAACAATTGAAGCCTACTCAATAGTCGAGCTGCCAATCCATTCACAACACCCAAAAATTCTTCATGTTTCCCACACCTCAACAGAGCAGCGCTTTACCTTGCGGGGAGTTGTCAGACTTGTTTGATCTCTCAGGGTCCTTATCCTTTTTCTTTACGCCACTTTTGCCTTCTTTACTTGTATTCTTCTCAGACATGATGGCCTTTAGATCTGTGATTTCTCCGCTCTGTTAAGTTGTCAGTCAGTCAAAGTTCTGCGCGCGGTGTGAACGTGGACTCCCTCCAGCCAACTGTAGAACAGAAACTCTCCCCTGTGTGCATGTGTATTTTACATGCTCAGAGAGGCGGGCCCAATTCTCAATGTGTCAGATTTCTGAGTCTCCCACGTTACAAGCAGTGTGTGCTTTACTAATCATAGCTTTTCTTTATTTATCAATTAGTAATGACAGCTGTGTTGGGGTATTTAAGAGCGCGACTGCTGCTGCTTTGAAGACTTCTTAATATTTGAAGACATGATTCTTTGCCAGTGTTGGGGAGTAACTGGTTACATGTAACAGAATTATGTAATTTAATTACAAAATAAATGTAACTATAATCTGTTAGCTACTGAGAAAAAAATGTGTAATTAAATTGCAGTTACTTATGAAAATGTTAATGATTGCAAAGGGGGTTACATGTGAATATTTTCACACACATACAGATTTTATTGATTTCTTTGCCAAATTGCATTGACTGCTCTAAAATATGAGACACCAGGAGTTTAGGACACAGAATAGGAAGCGTTTATACGATAACTGTTTATTTCCTATTTGGGTTTATGTATATGCTTTATTTTATTTTTTTAAGATTAACTGTTAGATGCCTGTGTTTCCTGTCATAGTTATGCAAAGATTTCATTTCAAAAACAGTATCATAGCTATTAAATTATTTCTTGTTATGGTTTTAAATCTGTATTTAACCTCAGAATGATCTCAAAGTAAAAAGAGGTCTGATTTTGTAGTCGCTGTGCTTTAATTAAAATTAATATCATCTTAATTCAAGTGATGAAAGATTACGAAAGTCTTACAGTAATCAGAGTTGAGTACTACTGTAAGGTTAACCCTGCCTGCTTTACATGTTTGAAAATGATTAACAGTTTACAACATTAGAAATTTAGAAAAGTAATCAAATGTAACCAGTTACATTACTTTAATAAAGTAATTGAAATAGTTACACTACTTATTACATTTTAAACAGGGTAACTTGTAAATTTGTAAATAAAACCTTTTACATTTCCAAAGTAATATTACCAACACTGTTCTTTGCACAGCTCCTAATGGTCCACTGATTGATGTGTACAGTATAAACGGCACAGCTGTCACATGGTTTGCTGTCATATACTGTACTCATACACCGTGATTGCACTAAGTACTGTGAAATGTGTCGTAACAAAATACTCAGCAGTAATTTATCAATAGAAAAATATTGTACACATATAATACTTATGTCATGCTCTGTCGTCCTTTCTTTGGATGTGACGACACATCGCTGACATAAGCATGGCAAGCTTGACAAGTCCAGACACGCTTGATTTCAGTTCTTGCTGTTATCACTGTTTGATGTGGATCTGTCTTGTTCGCCATGTGGGACAAATGTCAGGCAACACCAACCAAGTAGATCATGCAACACACTGAAACTGGAGCTTTACAATGGTGATGCATTCAAAAGAAATATGCTAAACAAAAGCAGACCTGATTGATTAGGCTACATTATAATTATCATAAAACATTTTTTAAAAAAAACAAATGAATCAGTGACATACTGCTCATTTCCTATCCCAAGCAAATAACTGAGTGCATTTAAAATAATAAAACAAAAACTGCTTAAAAAAATAGAATAAACATCTGTTTGCTATCCCATATAATTTCATTCATTATCCTTAGGAATACACAAAAATTAAAATTTGTTCGATAGTCATTTTCATTTTACGGCTGATATATGGCCAATATTAAAATGCAATACTATTTTGTTAAACAAATAATAAAACATTAATAAATGCAAAATAAAACATTCCAAACTAAAACAATATGCTGTAAGTTTAGCCATCACAACATGTACAATGCGTAAAACAGTGTGTAAAATTAAATGTCCAATATCAATGTGTGTGTGACACACTGGTTTCCATGTTTTATGGGTTCATTCCATAGGCGTAATGGTTTTTATACTGTACAAACTGTATTTTCTATCCCCTTGCCTTAATCCTACACCTAAACCTACCCCTCACAGTAAACTTTCTGAAGTTTTAGATTTTCAAGGTCAAAATTTGGTCCATAACAATAAATTGGTACACACCAAAAAAAAAAAAAAAACAAAAAAAAAAAAAAAAACCAAACATTCACTGTTATTGATGAATTTAAAAAATCTGTAATGGCAGCCTTTAATCAATGCCAGTTTATTCTCAATAAAAGTATTGTTACTTTTTAAGCATTTTTTTTACTACTCATTTAGTTTTAATTATGAGATTAGATGTTTATAAAAATGAAATCTTACTTTAGATGCCACTGTCATGGAGAGAGTAGCAAGGACCCGGAAAGTGTTTGATCCCATTGCAAGAGAGGAGTTTCTTTCAAAAAGTGTTAAGTGTGCATTCCTTTCTGAAATGTTAGCAGAATATAATGTTTAAATATAAATGTTTAAATCAGTGCTTAATGAAATAAACTAATGCTGAGTGTCTCTGCTGAATACTAGTAAATAGGAGTATCTTTGTCTTTTTATGCTTCTACAGTGTATTTAATGCAGGTAGACAATATAATTATTTATTGTTTCTAAAGCATTTGGATAAATAATTACTCTGTCATGTTGGACAGTGTATTTCAGAAGATATATTAATATAAAAATTACAGTCTCTGTCTTCCATAAATACTGACCCAGCTGTGCCAAGCCATCAAAGGCTGTTACATAAACTAAACACTATTGGCTAATTAAAAGGGATGATCTTAAAAAATGTGCTCATTAATCCAATTTAACAGGGACCTATATAGCTTTAGTATGTAAAAAACAATGCTTAATATAAAATTTAAAAAGTTTTTTAAAGTATATACTGAAGGTAAAGTGAATTATACATATACATACACACACACACACACACACACACACACACATATATATATATATATATAATATATATATATTTGTCACTAACTCAAAGTAATAAAGTAAAAAAAAGGGAGGATATATATACACACACACATTCTCTAAAAACAATCTGTAATATCACAGGTAGTTTTGCTTATCAGTTGAATTTCTCATTTTCAGGATATTTTAGGATATATATATATTTTTAAGGATATTTGATATTTTACTGGAAAACAGGACAAACATATTTAATTAATTTTAGGAAGGCAGATAAGGCACAAAAGAATGTTTTATTTACAGTGGTAATTTCAGACATGCTACCCTCACAAATCCCGTCCTAAGCCATTTCCTTTAGCACAAGCACCGGCACGTCAGTTACTGAGCAAACAGGTCACACTTCAAAGTCCTTGGTTCTGTTTAATTCGAACCTTTCAGTTTCACCCAGTGGGTGTTGAATGAAACTCAGCCCTCCAGGTCGACGCCACACAGTCATCCTGAGAGTCTCCAAGAGGTGGGTGGGGTCGGGCGGATCGACGAAATCCAGGAGTCCTTCCTCCTTCACAAAGGCTGATGTGTCACACATACGGTTACAGTTAAGGATACGGTAAGTGAGCTTGGAGTAAGAATGTGTGCGCTTCGATAAACAGGAGCATGCCGCTGCAGACCTGCGCTCCGATGCATGCAGAGCATGTGTGAACACAGCGAGCGCTCATGCAAAGGGATCCGTCTCAACGAATAGAGACAGACTACACTTACTGACTTCAAACAGGATGCCAGTGAGAGGAAGAAATCCTACTCAGGCTCACTGGAAATACGTGCCTCTACCTACATTTCTGGAAAACTCAAAAAACTTACATATACGTATGACTCACTGCAGTTTCTTGTTGAACACTAGAGGCAGTAAAACTCTGACAACTGTTATTCCTTTTCACACAAAGCATGATTTACAGGGCAAGAGTTTCGATTAAGAAAGCCTAATTTTCACAAAATATAATGTTATGATCTCAAAACAATTTTAACATGCTGCAAGATTTGAAATCCAATACTTTTGAACATTAGCATCACATATACAGCTTCATATGTGTAGGTTTGCTCGGTAGCTCACCTGATACAGCATTGCACTTCCCATAGGAAAGAAAAATCAAAAGTGAGATCTCTTTAACATCTCAAATATTTCTCCTAGGCAGAAATGGTTACTTTGAATGGAGATTTTTGCTTGAGTCTCCTGCTTCTCAAACTTGTCTCCTGAGACAAAAACTCTAACACTCTCACAATGGTCTCCTTTAAAGCTTTAGAAGAGATTTCAACAACATCACAGACTGCGCTTAGATTTTTCTCCTTACCTAGAGACTCTGGATCTCTCACATTTGTCTCTTTTAAAGTTTTAGAAGAGATCTCAACAACATCACACACTGTGCTCAGATATTTCTCCCAGTCTAAAGACTCCGGTGGTCTCACATTTGTCTCCTCCAAAGTTTCAAACTAGATCTCAACAACATCACACTGTGCTCAGATATTTCTCCTTAGTTAAAGACTCTGGTGGTCTCATTTTTGTCTCTTTTAAAGCTTTAGAAGAGATCAACAACTTCACATACTGTGCTTAGATTTTTTCTCTTTAGCTAAATAATCTGGGGGTCTGATATCTGGGGGGGGGGGGGGGGGGGGGGGGGGTGTCATAAATTTAGAGTTAATATTGGCTATATTGACAGAGAAATTATGCAGAAATAAGGATAATCTTATTTTTTATTGGACAATGTTTATGTACTTAGGCACATAATTGGTTGGAAATAGTAATGTACTGGATGCCTTAATTAAAACTGATTTACAGAAAATGCAACCCTGGAGCATTCTTTGCTGAAAGGCACTTAAATGGCTTATGACTCACTCTTGATTATTAATTGACTAATTTGATTATTAATACATATATTAATACATACATATGTGGTAGAAATGTTTGAGCTCATATTGAGGCATTTGTCTTGGTGCACACTTTGTAAAGTTATAGAGATCACTTAGAAGAGACAAAATTTAGTCTCAAAATTTAGAAATTTAGAAGAGACAAATGTGAGAGCTCCCGAGTCATTAGCGTAGGAGAAAAATCTGAGCACAGTGTGTGATGTTGTTGAGATCTCTTCTAAAACTTTAAAGGAGACAAATATGAGACGACCAGAGTCTTTAGACTAGGATAAATATCTGAGCACAGTGTGTGACGTTGTTGAGATCTTGTTTGAAACTTTGGAGGAGACAAATGTGAGACCATCAGAGTCTCTAGCTAAGGAGAAAAATCTAAGCACAATGTGTGATGTTGCTGAGATCTCTTCTAAAGCTTTAAAGAAGACCATTGTGAGAGTGTTAGGGTTTTGTCTCAGAAGACAAGTTTGAGAAACAGGAGACTCAAGCAAAAGTTTCCATTCAATTTTAAGGTAACGTCATTTCTGTCTAGGAGAAATATTTGAAATATTAAAGAGATCGCTTTTTTATTTTATTTTTCTTCCCTCTGGTTAGCTTCAATGTCATTTATCCACACCATTTCAATCAAAGACAATACATGCATTGTCATATTTGAAGTCGTTTTACACTCTTAAAAATAGAGGTGCTTCGAAAGGATCTTCACAGCGATGCCATAGAAGAACCATTTTTGGTTCCACAAAGAACCATTCAGTCAAAGGTTCTTTAAAGAACCATCTCTTTCTTACCTTTTTATAATCTGAAGAGTCTTCTTTCGCCACAAATAACTTTTTGTGAAACTGAAAGTTTCTTCAGATGTTAAAGGTTATTTATGGAACCATTTAGACAAAGAGGTTCTTCTATGGCATCGTAAAGCACCTTTATTTTTAAGAGTGTATGTAGACAGTGTTTTATTACACTATTGTTTTATTTTTACATACATGCAAAAATGGGCTGTACAAGACAAAATTAGTTTAGTGATAAACGAAGAAAAAAAAACTGATATATTGTCACATTTGTTAAAAAAAAGGTATTGCTCATATACTAAACATCTTACACTTGTAAGTCCTTTCTAGTGTGTTTGGAAAATGTGGTGTATATACAATACTGAACATTGAAGATAAATTAGTGCTGGGCAACAATTAATCGTGATTAATTGCATCCAAAATAAAAGTTTTTGTGTACATAATATATGTGTGTACTGTGTATATTTGTTATGTATATATAAATGCACACACATGCATGTATATATTTAAGAAAAATATGTTATGTTTATATATTAAATATTTGTATATATAATATAAATTATAGGACTATATATATATATATATATATATATATATATATACATGTAAATACATGTTAATGTTTTCAAAATATATACTGTATGTTTGTGTCTTTATATATACATAATAAATATACACAGCACACATACATATATTATGTACACAAAAACTTTTATTTTGAATACGATTAATCGTAATTAATCATTGCCCAGCACTAAGATAAATTAAACATTAAACTAGTAACCCTTGTTATTCTGAAATGTATAATGCTATTAAATGACAGTTTTAGTATTTACAATAAAAGTTTAACGTTTCTCCTAAAATAAAACTGAAGACATCTTAAGACAAAGCTGGCATCTCAATGAGACATATAATTATAATCATCCCCTTAGTATCCTGAGCGTAGAGTAACCTCTGTCAGAGCCATAGTCTTGTGGACAGCACATTGACATGAAGGCACAACTGCTCCTCAGACAGCATGGGGTCGAATCCCAGCTAAAGGTGCTTTCCTGCTCCTGTTCAATTCTCACCTGTCCAATCATTTTCCGTCTCTATTCCTATTGTCCTGACCATTAAAAATAAAAAAAACAGTGCAATCAAAAATAAAAAGCAACCTCTGAGCAGTAAATCATTTTTATAACGGAGTCTTGCGAGAGATTACAGCAAGAAAATAAAGAGATCTCCCATGTTTCTCACACGTTTCTCTCCCATTGTCATTTTGGAATCCTTTCTTTCAGAACTTTCTCATGTCTCAGTTGTGTCTACTTTTATTTCTCGTAAGGAGTTTTAGGAGAAACATCTGAGACACTGTTGAGACTAAAATGAGAAATACATGAGAATCACAACTAAGTCTCCTGAGGTTAGAAAGAGCAACCACTGAGCAATAAAATATTCCTATAATGGAGTCTTGATAGAGATGGCAGCAAGACAATAAAGAGATATTCTCAGTTTCTTCCACCACATTCTCAGTTTTGACTCTTTTTTTCTCAAATATTTCTCATATTTTATTTGTGTCTACTTCCATTTCTCCTCTGGAATTTTAGGAGAAACATCTGAGACACTGTTGATACTAAAATAAGAGATATACAAGAATCACAACTAAGTCTCCTGAGGTTAGAAAGAGCAACCACTGAGCAGTAAAATATTCCTTTAATGGAGTCTTGATAGAGATTGCAGCGAGACAATTAAGATATATTCTATGTTTGTTTGTACCACATTCTCAGTTTTGACTCTTTTGTTCTCAAATATTTCTCATGTCTCATTTGTGTCTACTTCTATTTCTCCTAAGGAATTTTAGGAGAAACATCTGAAATGCTGTTGATACTAAAATGAGAGATATATGAGATCTATAGATATATTAGATAATAGCTATGTTTCCATCCAAAGATTCGAATTTAAATCATGCGCAAAACTGGAATATCGCATTAAAACATATGCGAATAAAGCACCGTTTCCATCCAACGAGTCAAAGAGAACAAAATCGTCACTTCCTGGTAAACTGTGGCACTAAATATCACTAAGAATATAGGAGAAGCCATTGAATATAATAATTTTCATATATGATATAAATTACTTGCGCCTCAGAGAGAGCAGACGTAACACAATATATGCTGTCACTGCGTTCGGAGGATGCCAGCTGTTTGGGAACACAGTCGTGTAAGACAGTTATACAGAAATACTTTGATGACAGACTTTGCTCAGGCTTTTCAGAGTGACTACAACAACTTATAGACGCTGTGAACGAGATCGGTCAGCTGGTTAGTCAAGTTATCCCGTCTCATAGCGCAAAGTCACATGACTTTTTTGATGCGCATGGAGGAATTTATTCGGTAAATGTGTTTCCATCGTAGTTTATGCACATTTTTTCTTATCGGATAAAAAGTTTATCCTACTCAGTTGTGCGCATAATTTTTTTATGCGCATTTTCAGAATTTATGCGCATCTTGGTGTTTCCATCCAGCGAATTTTTTATGCGATAGTCCAAAATGCGCATAAAAATAGGTGGATGGAAACATAGCTAATGTCATCTAAGTCTCCTGAGCTTAGGAAAAGCAACAGTTGAGCAATAAATTTTTCCTATGGGCTTTGAGGTAAAGTGCTCCAGTACGAATCCTATGAAATTACGGTTCAGCGAAACACAAAGGAAGTTAAAATAGCACGGTTGCATCAGCGAATGCATTTTTATATCACTTTTGCATAAAATGGGGTAGGTTTAGGGTTGGGTTTAGGGCTGTCACGATTCCTTGATTCCATTCGATTAGCTACTCGATTTTAAAAAATCCTTGATTGCATTTTTATGGAATTACATTTGTGCCAATTAAAATGAATGTAATTTTTCACAGTGAATGAAATCATCATCATTATCATCAATCATCGTTGTTATCAGGATACTCGCGGTAAGTTGTCTTGATTTAACCCAATCATTACAGGACCTGGTTATCTACATACAGTTACAGTCTTGAATTATATCATATTTGCTTCGATTACACTGCCTGAAAAGAGTCAAATTCGGTAACATCTGGCCATGGTAAACTGCCGTGTAATTTCAGGTTTGCCAGATGTATGTGGAAATTACCTGAGCCATGTTACACTGAACAGTAAATTTCCAGAAATACCCATGTAAGTGTACACGGACATATACAGGAATCCGTGAAGTTTCATGGACATATACAGCTGAAACACTGCTGGTTGTGAGGACTGGTGGCTGACAGACCTTTCATATGTTAATGACCAGTAGTTAAGTTGCTGGAGGGAGTGGGTGAACCAGGGAAGTTTCACAAAACAGCCTCAAAATAGTCTTAATATTAGTGAACTCAAATATAGCTAGCAATATTATTTTTGACAGAGCCATTAGAGAACATATCTATGGATGTTTTATAATTTGAAGGCATTCTCTCTCCCCAGTTTCATTCTTTCTATATTATTTCACAGAAATTATGACCTGGTCCTTTACTGGTGTATCAGGAGAAGTGGTTTCTCTAGCAGTATCTCTACCAATATTGATTAATGCCCCCCAAAAAGTTAGTGTGTGTTATGAGGTATGATGTGTATCTTTTCCTGGGCAACAGTGGAACTGTTCAATAGTTGTGTTTAGTCAAAACTAGCAAAGAGAATATATATAATTATAATTATAAACTACATATAGACAAACAACACTTTCAAAAGATATCCCCTGATAAATATTTTATTTAAAAAGTGTGTCAAATAGCACCGTTTTCAAAATATCTAACTAATAATATCTAACACACACACCCCACCCCCGGCTAAGACTTTTGTGTTTGACCTGATCTCAAGTCACACTTCTTGAAGACACCAACAGCTACAGACTGAAACATTTGTAAGCTTGCACAGTTCTGGGAAGAATCCACTTCAACAGCATGCACAAACCAGGTAAGATTAATTATTTTGTGTAAAACTAATATATAATTTATGTCAAAACTATATATATATATATATATATATATATATATATATATATATATATATATATATATATATATATATATACATATATATATATATATATATATATATATATATATATATATATATATATATTTATATATATATATATATATATATATATATATATATATATGCTGTAATTTTTCTCAGATAATGTTTACTCTTTTCTACAGTAACACACAAGACTGGCTCAGCTCATCTTCAGAGATTATAAAGGGTAACATAAGTTAAGAAGGTTGTTGCAATGTTTTATTATCCATTTTTTTGTATTGTTTCACTTATCCAATTAAATATTTTCCTTTACTAAACACATTTTATGTCTTTTAGGTATCCTGCAGGAATTATGATGAGGCTATGAGGAAGAAGTTTTCATAGTTTCACTCCAGAAAGGCCCAGCTGAAACACTCAATCAGTCAAAGAGAGACAACAGTAAGTTTAGAAATTGACATGATGTAACTTCTTAAATAGGCTGTTATCCTGTAGTGATTATTGTCAACATCACTGTTGTTTTGCAGTTGCTGGAGACAAGGTTAACAGAGACAAACACAGAAAGAGGACTGCGGAGGACAGAAATGGTAGAGCTCAATGTAAGATGAGGAAATTGTTGTTGATGTGGATGCACACAGGATCTACAGTGAGGAATAGAGTCTGCTGGGACACTTAATTTCATCTGTTATTTACTGCATTTGTTTGAAATCTTTCATTCAAAGTAGATGTATTTTTACATGTTGTTTTCTTTTGAAATATTTTCTGGCTGTTTTTATATTTTGGATACTATTTACTATTTTCCCCTAATAAATACAAACAATCAATCTGCCCATCTGGTCAGCAACCAATCACATCATTCACCTGTAAGGGATTTTTGGGAGGGATGTATTCTAAATGTAACCAATAAAGTCACTTTTCTGCAAAGGTTTTGGGTGGGATAAAACACAAGTTTACCAATGAAATGACTTTGAGGAAAGTCTGTGTGCTCAGTGGCCCAACCAGACTTCAGCTGTCTGGTTTAGGGGTGGGTTTAGTTTCAAATCAACAAATCCAGTTTAACATGAATGACCAAAAGGGGAGGGCACACAGTGCCACGAAGGTGTGAACACCCCCCTTCATGTAGGGGATTACTTGCCATGGCAACAAATGGCCGTTGCATGGAAGAATAGTTCAGTAACCTACATCTGAATTGGTACGTATCTGGCAGTATACGGACCCATGGTATTTCCGTGTCGGGTCAGTAATACTCCCAGATTTGTCCGAAAATCTGCAGGGTTGTATACAGCTCTTACGAAATATGAAAATCTGTATACAGCTCTTTTCATGCAGTGTTAGTTCATATTCCCCCCCAGATGAACTTTAATAATGCCTAAATATATATCCAAATGCAAAACCTAATACATGCAAATAATTATGACTGAAAACAGTTTTCAGCAACTAGGGTATACACAGTCATGATTATATAGGCCTATACAGCCAACTAATGGTTACACAAGATGATACAGATGATTACAGATGATAAATGGTGCTTAATTTTGAGGTATTTAGTACTAAGTTAATACTAATATATATTAAATAATTATATTGTGTATTGTGTATAATTATATTGTGTATTTATATTGTGTATTGTGTATTTTGTTTGTGTATTGTGTATTTTGTTTGAAATATTGTATTGTGTATAATAAGTTTGAAATGTGTCATTGGAGTTCAAAGCAGTTTGTAATGTTAGACTATAATACATGTCCTTTTCCATAAACTTCTGATGCTGACCCAGAGGATGTAGTGGTAGTACCAGAGATCCATTGCCCTCATCAGACAAGAATCTTATTTTGTTCAGACACATCGCCTTTGAATGACTGGGATCTTGATCTTCAGACACCTGATATTATGCAAATATTTTCATTTATTTGGAGCTCTAGATTAAAACAAACACAATTCACAAGTACACAAGAGTTTGCACTTTATTCTTATTAGTCTATGCTGAACTTGGATTAGCATACCAACAGCATATGCAGGTGCATCTCAATAAATTAGAATGTTGTGGAAAAGTTCATTTATTTCAGTAATTCAACTCAAATTGTGAAACTCGTGTATTAAATGAATTCAATGCACACAGACTGAAGTAGTTTAAGTCTTTGGTACTTTTAATTGTGATGATTCTGACTTTATTCTTGCAATTCCGAGATTATATTCCATGGATTTTACTCGTTTCCCTCCACTTGTTACCAGTGTTTTTCTGTCACCAAAAAGTGCGCGCAGCTGCAAGTGATGTAACTGTGATGTCTACTCTAAATTGGTCTATTATAATGTTCATCTGGGAACGCAACGTACGGAATTTCATCAGATTTGTAATGTAAATTATTTAAAAACTTTCTCAATATGCTAACTGTCAATGGCGATTTCAAAATAAAAGCTTAAATTGGGGTTGATGGCCCTGTCGACAGCGCGCTGACATATGGCGCCGTTGTGCTGCGGGTGTCCTGAGTTCGAATCGTTTCCCGATCATCCCCCCTCTTTCTCTCCCACGTCGCTTCCTGTCACTCACTACACTGTCCTATCTAAGTAAAAGACAAAAGAGCTGCCAAAAACAAATCTTAAAAAATAAAAGTTTAAACCCTTGCTTTGAGTTTACATGTTTTGATGTCTACATATTTAAGAAATTACAGTGGCTGTAGCATTTATGTCATAAAGAAATGGCCAAATATTACAGATTAAGTGGACATTTGAATTAAATGCTGTTTAGTCAATATTAAACAAGGATTAGGTCCTGCAGTAAAGTGTTAAAACAATCGTCAGGCCGTTGGCACCCTCTGTAGGCATTTGTTATTACGCTAACTCTTGATTATAATACATTATGTATTTTAACAGTTTTGTTCAATAAAACCATATAATTACTTGCTTTTGATACTTTATTTGAACTTATTATTATTGCCTCATTGCTACTATATACAGTATCTCACAAAAGTGAGTACACCCCTCACATTTCAGCAACTATTTTATTATATCTTCTCAAGGGACAATACTATAAAAATGAAACTTGGATATATTTTAGAGTAGTCAATGTGCAACATGTATAGCAGTGTAGATTTACTGTGCTACTGGATATTTCCCTTTGAAACTGGCGCGAAACATGCAGTAAGCTACGTAATATCGGTGTTGCAGAAACGTCTCCACAAGCACATATTTCCAGTGAGCCTGGGTTGAAAGAATCTCAAATAGTTATTCACTGGAAACTAGGAAATTTCACTGCAACACAAGACAATTTGATCTTCTTGCCGCAAAAAAAATAAAATATATCTGTTCATAAAAAGTGGAAGTGTACCTCTGTTTAAACCTTGTGCTCAAAAAGCCTTGATATATCATTTCATAAAAAAATAAATAGTGCAAGCATGAAATTTTTAATTTCAATAAAAGCTAAATATTAGTATTAGTAGTTCTATGTAACTTATTAAAGTGTATTTTATGAGTTCAGCTTCCTGCCACCTAATTCACTTCTAAGTCATCAGGACATTTAGGAAATTTCCGTAATTTTGACAGTAAGACACATACCTTTATTACGGGCACTATTATGCAGACACCTGATGGTGCAGGGTCCCTTCCCGTTTACAATAGGCTTAAAAATATGAATCATGTTACAAAATAATGTTGTAAATACACGCTTGTATTACTCAATGCTGTCATTTCCTTTAAACAATAATTGACAAAGATGCGTAATTGGTGACTTTTTTTCACCTACGCCAAGTCTTTTTGAACAAACAATTTATAGTAGTGGGTTCAAGGCACTTAGGGAACCTCAACTTTCCAGAGAACTTTTCTGAGAAAATGCAGACTTTCCGTGAGCGCAATCTGTATAAACATGACGCCTACACGTAAAGTGTAAACCCCTCGTCCCCATCAGCACAACGCAAAACAAGGTCTTGACCATCTCTCCATGCTCCGGGATCTGTTAGATTTGTTATACGGCATCCATGAAATACACAGTAAAATCATTTTTGCAATCATCACTTTTTCTGCTGTGGTGTTATTCTGCTGTTTGTAGAGGAATATGAATAATGCCTGTTCAGACAGCAGGATTACGCCTTTAATCCTTTGGGTCATGACGATCGTGTGAAAAGAGCTCATTAAAAAAATAGCCTACAAGCATGAAAAGTAAAATACAGACATTCAGGAATGAGCAATAAATGACATGCAACACAAAACTACAGACGTCACAAAACACTTTTAGGTCCTTTCCCTTTCTCTATGAGTTTCTAGGAGGGGCCTGAACATACAGCCTGTTTGAACTTGAACAGATCAGAACATTATCCAAAACGTTCACTGACGGCTTTCCTCATATTTATTTGGGCTTCGTTGTCTTGGATACATGCTACCCCTTATGGTCGCATATCTGGAAATGTTATTTCCATAATAACAAAATTGACACAAAAAAACTTGATGAAACATCAATGATGAAACATCAACAGTGGTCTAATATGTACCGTTGGAGACCTTGTCTATCATATTGCCTATACATATGATCGTCTAGCCCTGCAAACCAACTCAACATCACTTACTCTGTTTTGTTTTCTTACAGAAAAGCACTTTTGAAGAAGTAAATATTTTTTGAGCGCTGCATGTGGGTGTTGAACGCAATAGATGCATTTTGCAGGTGTATGTTTTACATCGCCATAAAAGGTCATCAAAACCAAAAACATGACAAAAACTATAATTATACAACCATAATGTAAATATTATGATTTGTGTGAAAGCTAGCAAGCCCTGTGCTTTGGTGCACTGAAGATACTGAGATGAAAAGGCAGAGTCATGAAGACATCCAGCTCACATCCAGATGTCCTCCGCTGTGTGTACTGCTCATAATGGACTGTTTTCATTCAGCATTTCTGAAAGTGAAGTTGTTTGGGTTGCTTGATAAACACAGTTGTAACTGAAAGAAGAGCGCACTCAACAAAGGCCAACCTGAGCACAACACATACATGCACAAACTACACAGACAGTTTGTGCCCAACTAACAGTGTTTTTGTGGTCTTTTTTTACCTCCATGGAGCAACAAGGACAGTTTTTTACCCAACATCCGAAGTTACTGAAAAACTGTTGATTAAATCACCTACTTGTGTCTCAAAATATGTGATAATTATCATTAGCTACATATGACCAAATGACCTCAAACGGATCATGGATCAAGAAAATTTGCATAAAAACAAACAGCTGTTTGTAAAAGTCCTGTGATGGGGTTTGATATAAATACATTTTATTCTAAAAGTCCCATTATGAGCCACATTACAGAGTTTACATTAAAGTAGAATATAAAAGATAAACAAAGGAGTCACTGAGGAGTCAGCGAGACGCTTGTTAACGCAAGCAAAGGTGAGTCATCCAGAGGAGGTTTAAGCACATCACATCTTGTGTGTCATGTGATGCTAAATTTCTTCAGGCTATATATTTTATTCTATAAACTATATTTTATTCTATATAACTTCTTACCCATAGCTGATTTTGTTTTCAGAAAGAAAATTCTGACCCCTAGACAGACCTGAGAAAATAAGACCAGACAGCAATTTTTAACCCAAGAGGACCTGAATTTAAAGGTAGAGACAGCCTGCAGCCCTGCATATATCAGTATCCATAAATATCGGTATTTACCTGTATATTGACCTTATGTAGCTCCGCCCCTTTTCAGCACTGTGCTCGTTGTCTTCTGTCCTCAGTTTGTATTTCCACAGCTTAAAAGTAAGGTTGTATGCATTCATGAATGAACCGCTCGTTTTAAAATCTTCCTAGTCTACTGACATTATTTTGTTATGACATCTGTTTTGAATATTACAATGCACATGATTACGTTCGTTAACTCCACAGTATGTAAATTCTCTTCACCAGCTAATTACTCTTCAGCAGTGAAGCTATAGAGCTACTGCAAAAAACAGAAATTCAAAGACATGATTCTAAAACAACTGGCACTTATTTCTCTGCTGCATAAGGTCTATAAGTGTGGAATGACAATGACATTACATGTAAATGTAATTTTTAAAATTTACATTTACATTTAATTATTCTGCAGACACTTTTATCCAAAGCGACTTACAAATGAGGACAATAGAAGCAATCAAAACCAACAAAAGAGCAACAATGCTGTGAAGAAGAAGTAAAAGTAGACAGAATAGAAACAGAACAGAGAAAGCTAGAATTAGGGGGTCAAATTATTATTTTCTATTATAAAATTAAAAAGAAAACAAGTAGATAGAATAGAAAAAGAATAGAGAGTGTTAGTGTTTTTCAAGTTAATTTTTTTATTACAAAAAATAAAAACAAGTAGAGAAATAGAAATTGAATAGAGAGAGTGTAGATGGAAGTGATGTGTCTTTAGCCGTTTCTTGAATATGCTCGGATCGATGTTGTCATATAGAAATATTTAATATGTATTTGTTTTAAATAATAAAATATATGGAAAAATAATATGGCATAGCAGTACCACGTGATGTGATGCAATAGTTTACAATGAGATAATGCAAGAAAAAAAAAAAAAACACAGAGCGAGGGCTTCACAAAAGGAACTTATCTGACTATGACGCTCACTTCACAGCATTGGTTCTAAGTCCAATGCATAATAATTAATCCACTGCAAAAAATACAAAATGGAGTCTTCAAGCAGTGATTTTGTTGTCCTCTCTCTTCTTAAAAAGAGAAAAAGAAAGAGGAAATATTGGGTCCATCCAATCATGAAATACAGAGAGGAAGGAGTTCCACCTCCTCATTATGGAGCTGCGGGATTATCACGGGCGATTCAAAGTTTACTTCAGGAGGTCAGTGGCTCAGTTTGATGCTTTGCTAATGATACTGGAGCCACATATTAAAAAGATCACCAATTTCTGTGAATTCATTGTGAAAGACCTTTTACAGTGCTTTGTGCTGTGAGACAAAGCAGATGAACTTGTCAGACACAATTCTGAATTTTGCCGTTCGCTTGTGCGGTGGCTCTGAATTGTCAAAACACCTCTCAAAATGCTTGCTACGGATGCGAAAAACGAAAAAAATCGAACCCGATCCAATTTTTTTTATGATGGACGAAAGACACAATGTGAGGTCGTATTTATTTTTTAACAATCGAAAATTTTGGACAAAAATTTCGGACTCAGTGTGCAATGACCTTTAGGCTGGGTAAATTCTAACACATCTAACACCGGCACAGTCAGCACTGGTGCTCCACAATGATTTGTGCTCTCCCCACTACTCTTCTCCTTCTACACAAATGACTGCACTTCTACAGACCCCTCTGTTAAGCTCCTGAAGCTTGCAAACGACCCCACAGATTACCTCAATAGAGATTGCTAAACATTTCAGCTCCTCAGCTCTTTTTCCATAATGTAGAGATTGTGCGTGTGCTTGATTACCAGGTTGGGAAGATTAAATAAACCAACGGGCAATGTATTGATTTAAGAAAAAACTCTGATTGAGGGCTTTAAACATCTTGACATCTGGCAACCGCAACCATGAAAGCTTGTGAAATTCTTGTTACCAATTCAAGATTAAACAAACGCCAAATTCAAATGAAACACCATCAGGATAAATAACCAGCAGGCAAATCTCGCAGATGATTATGCTTAATAAATTGAGAAACCGTGATCATGATTAAAATACAATTCATTGTGTAGTTCTCTCTGAACAGAATCAACACTAAAGCTAAATAATCACACTCTTGTCATTTAGAGCTGCTTAAAGCAGAACCTGAACTGTTTTATTTATATGTGTTAACTGGCAGCTTAATTCCTTGTGTGTGCAAGCACACAAGGCAAAAGCGAGTCTTTATGATTCTTATCTGCACAATAGCAGTGTGGTTTGTGAAATCAAATTAAAAATATAAGATATTGTTACAACTGTTTTAAGTACAAACCTCACTACATGAAAAATATATACAGACAAACTGGAGGATCAAAAAACAAGTCAACCCGGTTTCATACTGTTCAATGCGTCTTCCACATTAAAGGATTTCAAGAGTTTTCCTTGTTTCACGTTAAAACACGTTTCACATCCTTTGGTTGATTAGTCAAAAGGAGCAGCTCAAGGTACCCGAAAATGATGTCACTGTGATGTTACAGTTAGCATTCAGACCACTCCTCTTCTGAATCCATAAGCAGAGGGTGAACCAACTCCAGCGTAAGGCTAAAAGTACATTAGTATAATCTATTATCTACACACATCATAAACAATTTGGTGGCATTTTTTCCCTAAGCCCCTGTTCATTTCCAACCCGTGGGCAGGCTAAGGCTAAGATTTGCCCTGCATTACATGCTCTGCCTATGTCCAAAGCTAACGGTCTGTCCGGTCCACAGTGTGTTATATGAGCTGTCAGTCCAGCAGCACCTGTATCTTCCCCAGCAGTCTGTTTCCAATGTTTGCTCTTACAGCCTTATAAATGAACAATGACAGCCAAACCCTTGCACAATATGGCTTTACTGTTTGAACTGTTAGGCTGATTTGTCAATGTTTCCTTTTATTTTATGATTAATGACATCTTTTCTTTGTATGAACAAAGGTTAAGTGCTGACAGTGAGTTAAAGTGTTTATGTTCACAAAACGCACAAAAATGCTGGTAATACTTTATAATAAGGTCCCATTTGTTAACTTTAGTGAAAACATTAGGCTAGTTAACATGAACTAATTATAAGTAATACATTTTACAGAATTCATTAAACTTTGTTAACATTAGTTAAAATAAAAATATAATTGTTTATTATTGGGCAACACTTTAAGGCGTCTTTGTTACATGTTACATGTAATTACTATTATAATAACAATTAATTATGCATAATTACATGCAAGTCACCCTAAGCCAAACCCTAATCCTAACCCTAACCATATAGTAAGTACCTGTACACGTAGGGTAAACGTACCAATTAAGCTCACCAAAATCTACATTGAGACATTTTTAGTGCACAAGATATCGGTTTCAGCACAAGAAGTTATATTAAAATAAAATATTAATCTCTCACACAAAAATATTTCATTTTATTTTAAATGACAAAAGCATTTCAATTAAGATATACATCATTAAATGCAAAAAGTCTGGGTGTCCTTAATGGGTACATGTTTGTACCCTTTAAGCACACCCCTGTTCCCATCATGTTTATTTTAAACCTTTTTAAAGAATGTTAAAAAAACTTTTTTTAAAGAATTAAAAAATGTTTTATTTGAAGGTATAATGTCAATCACAAAAAAAAAACAAAAACAAAAAAACATAACACTAAAATCAAGCAACAAGGCATTCAATTTGATCAGTTATATATTCATAGTGAAGTGGCATTTAAGCACACTGCAACATCTAGACTAGTCCACGTTCAGCTAAATAACATATTCAAAAATCAAAATAATCAAACCAATAAAACATTTCACTCATGGGGATGAACACAGAAACTAGCCTCATTATGAAGTCTCTTATTAAATGGATGTCAACTTATCTATAGTCTCTTAAGGCTGGAATACACTACACCATTTTTGCCCTGATTTTACACCGATTCACAGTCTGGAGAAGTTGAGGCTAGTTGCCAAAGATCAGAGCCAGTCATATTTGAGTTGACTGATTCCATAGAAAATCACGTAGTGTATGATGGTCACAGACACAGATTTTTTTAGCTTCAGACTTTGATTCCAGAGGAGATCAAACATGTTTGATATTTTCAGCCGATTTTAAAACACATATTGTTTTCATTTGTCACACATCTCCTAACAACAATGCGCACATTTCTGTGTGAGTTTGTTGTAATTGGAATGAATTTAAAGTCTACTAGTGTGTGATCTTCAGTCGTTTAGTGTATGATGGCCAGTTTTCCTTTGTGACTATTTACAAAGTCAGTAAGTGTATGATGCCTGGTGTTTTAAAAATCTGTTCAGATTTTAAAAGTCGTGTAGTGGATTCCAGCCTTTAGTTGTTTTTTTCCTGGACAGATGCGACAGGTTTCTAATGGCTCCTTCTTTGAATGGACGACATGCCTCTTTCATCTTTGAGCATAAACTATAGTTACGTCTAGATTTTGTTATCTTAAAGCTGTTAAAATAAGTTGTTAATCATTTTATAAAGATTAATTTAAAGTGACAACCATCAGTTAATATTTAAAGTCTGTTTATGAAGTATTTACATAGACGTTCAATGTGGAAGAGCTTAAAGAGAGCACACTGAGCTTAATGGGAGCAGTGACAATTTTTAATAAATTTCATGTAATATTTATTAAAATGACAAAATTTTGTAAAATAAATGATCTAGGTCATGTATTATGTTAATACATATTTTAATATGAACAACTATCATTAACAATATCTATGTAATTATAGTTTTTCTTATTGATGTCACGCTGAAGCTGTGTGATTTTCATAGTAGTGCACCCTTTAAGCTCACCTTACAATAATATGAAATCTTTAAAAATTACAGCAGTGTAAAACCACAGACCAGCAATAAACTGCCAATTTATAATATTATGGATTTAAAAGTACAAGCCAGTAATACCTGTGAATTAATATGTTAGCGTAGCACACAATCTTATACAGCTAGTCATCTAACTGTGTTCTGTAGCATCTACACTATGTTGCAAAATCTTTTGGATCTAATTGTAATTATTTCCCACATCCAAGTTCCAGGTTATAATATGCAAAAGTCTGAACATTAATCTCTTCATTTTACAGTAAGTAGTGAAACTTATCCAAAATAAAGGCTTAAACATCTAGAAAAAGTCACTTTTAAGGAGCTACTCTTTTGGTGAAAGTTTTCAGAGAGCTTTCAAAATGGCCGATGAACACATGGAGATGCATATCTCAGTGTGCAATGGTCTGACTGATTTGAAATTACAGTAGGTATGTAGTAACAAACACATCAATTGGTTAAGACATCAAGTAGGATAATACATATTTTTTTCTTTTTATAATCTGAGCTCAAAAATGGAAGTGTGCTTAACCCTACGTTTACCCTAGTTAAATAATATTACTCAGTACTTAAATGTATAATTACACTGTAACAAAGACACCTTAAAATAAAGTGTAAATGTTTATTGTTTGTTCATGTTAGTTCATGAAGTTCATTAAGTAATATTAACAGATACAACTTTTGATTTTAGAAATTTATTAGTAAATGTAGAAATTAACTAAAGATTAATAAATGCTCTAGAACAGTGGTTCTCAAACTGGGGTACGCGCACCCCTGGGGGTACGTGAGGTGACGGAGGGGGTACGCGAACAAAATGCTGAGCTTTGGCATTAATTTAATACCCCAACTTAAAGTAACATTAAAACCAAGCATGTATTTCTGACAAGCAAAATGGCATTTCTAATATAAAACCGGAAAATTGGAGTGCCGTAAACGGTCAAATGACATCAAATTACCTCATGTTTTGCGGTCAAAACTGACTGCATCCACACAAGCATGCGTGCGTATTATTGGATGCCCGCAGAGTATGCTGCTTTAGCAAATCGCGGTGCTGTTCATTGTATCTTCAAAATAGATGTGTAGCACTTATAGCATGAAGAACAAATATTGATAAGGACTATAAATAGAGATCGATTTAAGAAACTCTTCAACAGAAACATACCCTGGGCGAGTTATTGTTTTTCATCTTTAAAATACAATTAAGAATGCAATTTTCCCTGAATATTCAAACGATTGCAACTGTGACATTTATTTTATATAACAGTTCAACAAAAAAGGCAATATTAAGTGAACATTTTACATTTTAAACACAATATTGTCAAAAATTGTTATATTTTACAACGAAATAATAATATTTCCAACAAAATCCGCGACAGAACTGGTGTGCATCTTCAAGCAACAGTGGTGTTTCGTTAATGAAGGAATCTGCAGCTTTGAACAATTCGGAGAGTCAGTGATTAATAACCCATTCATAACTACAGCCATTTGCTTCGTTACTGAATGAATGAATGAATGAATGAATGAATGAATGAATGAACGAATGAATGAATGAATGACACGACGCTTCGCTCAATACAGTGACTTGCCGCCACCTACTGGCCATGTTAGTTTTAAATCTACAAGTTTCACTTCGTTTTGCCATCATTTATTACTTTATTTATTATATTAATAATGCACTTAATGGCATGTTAAGAATATGACATAAAACATGATATACAATTAATAATAAGGCTAGAAAAACTTTGCCTTCCTAAAGGTAAAAAAAATGGACATGTAAATCAATTTAAGGGGGCAAATATTGTCCCTTAATGGAAAAGGTGTGACTGCGGTCTAAGTGGGGGTACTCAGAAGAATGTTAAATGCACCAGGGGGTACGCCACAGTAAAAAGTTTGAGAACCACTGCTCTAGAAGTATTGTCACTTGTTAGGTCATGTTAACTAATGTTAACAAATAAAACCTTGTAATAAAGTGTACCCAAAAATCAAATTTTTAACACATTTTTACAGATTTTTTTAAGATCCAATGACATTTGTTAACAGTTTAAGGTGATAAATCTCAAAGCACCACAGAAGGTGGTCTGATTACACTTCTCTGTAATGTGTAATTGTTTAGCCATATTTTTGCTGCCCATGTGCTTAATTCCTCTAACCTGCCACTCATCTCACTGGTAAGATGATCGTTAGTCAATTACTGTCATAAATTAATTCAACCTCTACCTATAGCAAACCGAGACAAATGTGTATCTAATATGAGTGGGTTTAGATTAATTGTAAATCAGAAACAACATAACCAACATTTGAGCAAAGAGTAGCATGTGATGTACAGTAGCAAATTACCTCAAGATGTAAATGCACACATCGAGCAGACACACAGTTTTGAAAGTAGAAGGACTTAAAAGCGTGACTCAGTTCATTGTATGTATTTATTTATTTATTTTTGAGTTAATGTTACTCGTATCTACCAGATTCAGATCCAGTGATGCATCTGTCCTACAGTGAACTTGTATCTTCCCCTCCTGTTAGTTAATTTTCTTTTCATTCAGATATACTGTACGTCCTCTCGAAACTTGACAGCACAAGAAGCCAAACCGATTAAAGCCCACCACCTGCGCTTTCTCATCATGAGATGGCAATGTGTGTATTACTAAGCTACAGAAGAGGCGGATGAGTTCTTACAACAGGATATGACCTTCAAACGAACCCACTCAACCCTGAGGAAACGTCCAGTAATCTTCAGATTAACTTCAGCGCTTCACTACAAACCTCCCTGATGACAGTATAAAATGAAAGACAACCAAACAAAACTAAAACCTGGAAATGGAGCATTTAATAAACACCATTAACTCCCAATTCATTCGACTCGTCCTAGGCTCAAATCCACACTAATACACGTTCATTGAGCCTGCTGTAATCAATTAAAACTGCATCTCTATGCTAGTGGATGTATAACAGGAGAGGGACTAAACTGGTTCTTTCTCACCTGCTTAATTTTAAACCTAAACAATGCAATGTAATTAATGTATTTCAGAAAAAACTAATTTTTTTATTCCTATCAACTCCTATGGGAGTCCAGGTCCCTGACCCTCCTCTTCCTCCTCAACCAAAAAAAAAGCATTTTCTGTTTTTACGGCCTGTGGCATCTATTTATAGAGGCACTAGAAAGCATGAGTTCATTATTTTTCTTCCTGATAGGACTGAAGGAGTGTTTCCATTCTCCTGTTTGGAGACGTGGGTGAAGCAGCAGATTAGGAGTAGCAGATTAACTGAACACATCTCCACCAACATCATCTCTTTTAAACAACTGTATGAATGAAGGTCAAACAAACAGCTCTCTCCATGTACTGTTGTTGTAAACGTCACAGTGATATCAGTCAGGATTTCCACTGCACTTCATCTATTGTCTTCTGTAAATGACATTCACGTTATGTATTTTATATGTAGGGTAAGACAGGGGAAGATGCCCCCTTGCATTTACTTTTAAACTGTAACATATTTAGATATATGCTTAGCATGTGCAGGATGATGATCAGCCAATTAGTTAATTAAAAGAACTAGAAATACTTATTTATTTATTTAATTTTTTTATTAAATTCTTATTCTTATTTTATTTTTATTTTTGGTTAATTTTGTTGTTATAGCACAAAATGTTAAATTACTCATAGAGGCCATCTCAGCCCACTACTGGGGTAAGACTTGTTACCTGTGACTAAACTTTTATAGACTGTATAAATGACTTTTGATATCAGTCTTAATATTTATATATTTTTAAAAGTATCATTAATGTAAAATATTGAATTAACTATTCTATTTAAAATTATATTTTAACAATTTAGTTGAATAGTTGAATAACCAATGACAGACAAAACAGAATCTGAGTAAAATATATTCATCTTAAATATATATATATTCTATGAATTATGTACATTCATTATTGTATATGAATATTGTCTTACCCTAAATACTGATTTGCTAAAAGCATGGTGATGTCATAAACATCATATACATATAATTAAAAAAAATTGTAAATAAAGATTACTAGAGTATGTTTAACAAGAAAATACTAATTTAATTTTTTTTTGTTTTGTTTTTTTTCACATAAAATGTCTCGCTTACTTGAATGTGTTACTTTCCGTTTCTTTGCAATTGTTTGTGAAATTGACTAGCAATTTCAATTATCTCTACACCAAATCCTTTCAGTGTATGGCTTTAGATCATCAGTGTTAGTAAGAGAAGGCATTGCCCTCTGCTGGAAGCACTACTGATGAACATGAGCTGATGTCTTCCATCAACTGCACAGCACATTATGCAAGAGAGGAGCACTGATCTTAGAACAGATATTTTAGTCTTCAATCAGATCTAAAAGAATTTAATTAAGGCGCAGTACAGCACTGTTACACTTACTTTACAGTAAATGAAATAAAGTTAAAATGAAATATAAATGAAAAATGAAATATAAAAGAAAAGAAAGAATTTTCTGTTGTTCTTTCTGACAGAAGAAAAAGCAACACAATGACTCTAGATGCAAATCAAACAACAGTATTCAGGGCAGGGATAATGTGCAGTGTGCACTTACAGTTGCACAGCCCTCATTTAACAACAAAAAACGCAAAGACTTTAGGGAATGAAGTGCCCAAGATGCATCCACAGCTGCCACAAACAGAGGGAGAGAAACTTAGAGTCAATGTGCCTGGCATTAACAGGTGTTTCATAGCCAGATAGTACCTTCATTTTACCATGCTTCCAGTTTGATCAAATAGAGGTCTGATCATACTTACCTGAGCAAAGTGGAAATAAAACCCTTGCATACAGAGGTTGAATTTACAGAAAAATGTCAAAGCTTTACCAAATGTTTTCACTATAATAAATTTAAATGGTTTCTGTAATTTTAATACATGGACTGTTGTGTTTCTTCTACTTTAGAAACATTTCCACAGTAAAGATTGTGGGCTGTTTTTTGACTGTTGGAGTGTCGGTTTCTCTATTGGTCCAAGGTCACTCCGGTACTACTACATCACTACCATTAAAATTTAAAACCTATTAAAAAAGTTTTCAAAAATACCCAGCTTTGCTATAGTTTACTGACAGATAAAATCAGAGCATGACGTTGTTCTATATAACTCAGTCCATCAAAGCAACAGATAATTATTTGTAGCACAACTTCAATCTTACCTTTTACTTGCATCTGTATGCAAATAAGCAAAAACACACTTGAATGTCGCCAGACTCCATCCCTTAACCTTCCCATGTGGTTTCAGTGATGTGAAGACAATGCATCTTGAAATGCATTACACCTAGATTTTAATGTGGTCAATGGTGAAATTAGGTCTAGGCATAAAGTTTTCTATCGTTCATTTGCACATGATGTCAACGATATCATGTTATTGTAGGTATGTTTATATGTGCTGATTTCTGACAGTCCAGTCTAATTTCAGATTCTAAAAGTTATTTTTATATGAACCCTAAACATTGCAATAATGATGCACATTTTTTTACATTACATTACATGTATTACAAACAAAATGCACAAAATCCTGCATGTGCAGCAACCAGTGTTCAGAACCAATGAATGCCACCATGATAATGTCACCAGAGCTACCACAAGTTTAATTGTTGATTTAATTCTGGATCTAGCTTAATTGGATCGATTGAAGTGTTTATATGAAGCATTTTCAATTTGATTACTAATAATTTATTTAATCGCATGTAAACATAGTTTGAGGGGTTAAATTCATTTTTTCAGAAAGCTCCAAGAGCATCCAGCGAAATCAGAAGGAATCAAATCAGAAATCAGAAAAACAAGAACAGAAGCACCATCAGATATTCGATTAACAAATGCACAAAGATTACTGCATCTATACATTGTGTTTAAATGTAACTGCATTTTTCAGTAGTGTGACCATAGCTCATGTTATCTTCCTGTAATGTCCAGTGACAAAAAGCTGCTGGTTAACATGAATTGGGTACAAAAATACTCACCAATTCATAAGAGTAATCACTACATTTGCTGTATGTCAACATTACAAAATTAAGTGCAAAACGTTATGCATGAGCATAAGTTCAATAGTAATATGTTTTATACTAAACAGAGCGCACACAAACATTATTTTGACTTCACCATTAGAAAGCTTATAGAGGAGACACGTTCTGATGGAAGCTTCAGTGAGATCATTGTTTATGCTCAGAGGCTGGAGGGCTGTTCAACATTTCCTGTTGATAGTCTTTGCTTGCGATTGTAAAACATGTTCAGCCCATCCAATATTGAAGAAACCCACCCAGAGTGAGTGATAAATCTGAAACAGGGAGTAACTGTAATGCAGAATTATTGAATGCTTAAAGGGGTCATTGGATGCAAAAGTCACTTTTACATGTTGTTTGAACTGTGTCTTAGAGTGTGTGTACACAACCACCATATAATGATAAAAATCCATCCAGTGTTTTTTTTAAATCCCCATAAATCATAACCCCTTTCTCAAATCAAGCCGTTCACAGATTCTTGGCAGAATGACGTAGTTCTGCACAGGCTCCTCCCACAATTGTTGATTGACACTAGCGTTTCAGCACAGACTGAACCTGACTGAACTGTAAACAGTCCGCCATTGTTTTGACGCCAGAGCAAGAGTAGACAAGAATGTTTCCTAATCGATTGAGGTGCTTTGTTGTTGGATGTAATAACGAACATGGCAATCGTCATTTACTCCCGACATCTGAGCCGCTGAAGACGCAGTGGATTACGTTTGTTTTTGAAGGGAATGCGCCCCCGATCTACCTAAATGCGTCTATGTTCGCGCGAAGCATTCGTGATCCAGCTTCACCTACAGAAGAAGTGAGTTTGTTTTTTTATGAATCTTTGCAAACCGCCTTTCCTAATAATGTGCTAGTTAGCAAGTTTCATGACGAATGCGGCTAAAGTTAACAGTCTCCCCACGGAAGAGAGGGGCGGGGTGAGCAGAGCTCATTAGCATTTAAAGGGACATGCACCAAAACGGGTCACTGTGAACCGAGCTGTTTTTGACGAGGTAAAAAGGGAAATTTTAACCAGAGTGTGTTATAGACTTTTCATAAAGACCCTAAAGAATCATATCAACTTGTGGAAAATGGGCATCCGATGACTTCTTTAAATTAATGTTATAGGAAAACATTTAAAAATATTGTGACATAAAAATGTATTCAGTGGCATGGAGAGCTCTCCATAATGATATGATAACAAGAAATGTATGAATGTGGTGAAAAATTTCCTAAATTATATATGTGGGTCAAAGACATTTAAATGTCCACATCAAAAGAAATTTTACAAAAGTGATTTTATATACATACTGTAGAAAGCACATTAAATGCAAGAAAAGTGTCTACTTTTAAGGTCTCAAATACATTTTGAGAGAATAAAATGTCAAAATGTGGGTGAAATAAAGTTCCATTGTCATTATATTTATGTAAAAAAAAATTCTTATATTTATGTAAAAATTTAAACAACACACTTATTCTGACCTGTGCATATTAAAATAAGAATAAGTGAGCATGCTAAATTTTATTTTAAATGAGTAAAAAATTCTTGCTGACAAATGGCCAAAATGGAATAGTGGCAAAGTTTAAAAATGTAAAATTACAAGTAAGTAGTATTTGGGGTAAAACTAATTAGTCTTTTAATATGCTATAAACTGATTCTCGTAGTAAATATGCCTGACAAGATTGTTACACTGAATGACACTTTAGTGGCTGTTTTCTGTAAATCATGGTAAAAATGTATGATATTTATTTTTTGTGCAAAAAATAAAAAGAAAAAAGAGAAAAAGAAAACTATTTAATTAAACAGGACACTTTCTAATGTATTGGAAAAACAACAACAACAATTCAAAGCTGTAGTACATATATTGTTTTGATGCTTGAAAACCCTTTTTTGTCTTTGACCCATGTGTTGTTGTTTTTTTTAATTGTTGTGAATACAAGTATGAATTGGTAATTATAGCTTAACATACTTCTGCAATATTTCATCATTGCTTAATGTTGCTTGTTTCATCTCGATTTTAGCTTGAACTTTTCAGGCCAACTCTGAATGGACTGCAGCACCTCTAATAATACTGTCACGTAATGATTAATTGTTAATAGTGTGATATTACTCATTTGTTAGCTGCTTTGGAAAAATGCTAAATTATTAAATGGAAATGTAATCCAACATACTGGCATTTGTCACAGGACATAATCTGACAAATTCGTTCCATATGTAAATTAAGTATATGTATCAGTCATGTTAGGACTGATTATATATTCAAACAGAAAACATATTATGGTAACACTTTATTTTAAGGTGTCCTTGTTACATGTTACATGTACTTACTTACTATTATAATAACAATAAATTATGCATAATTACATGCAAGTAACCCTAAACCAAACCCTAATCCTAACCCTAACCATAGAGTAAGTACATGTAGTTAATTAATATTACTCAGTACTTAAATGTATAATTACACTGTAACAAGGGCACCTTAAAATAAAGTGTAACCCACATTATTACTTAATTTATTATTTACTATAATTTAATGAAATATCAGCAACATTTATTTTGCATGCACAGATACTTTTGGCCATCAATACAAAAGAGCCTTTTTCCACCATAACTGTATCTTTGCAACATCTACCAGCAGGGGCAAACTGCCAAACCTTGACCCTTGCTGTTAACTGTGATTGACAAAGACATATGGACAACTAGGGAGAGCCATATACACTGTTTAAATGTATTATTGTGCAACACTGCCACCTGGAGACTGTACACATACATAATAACATAAAAACCAGACCAACAGTTTTCTACAGCACCAGTATTAAACGACTGTGAAATACAGTGACATGTCCAGCCCAGACACTAAATCTAAGTCTCATTATAGCAATACTGAACAGCCTTTAATTCTACATTATTCTTTTAAAGCTTTTGATTTTTGACATTGAACCAATGTTGAGTGCCTAATGAGTCGAGTCAATCAGAGGTTAGTTTAGGCCGCAGTGAGGGAATGTACTGGAAAGGGAGAGCAAACTTATACAATGGTGGTTTGTGTCTGGAGAAGATGAAGAGGCAGCTGCTACTATCCATTAGAGCTGAGAACCCAGCAGATCAGAACACATGCCTGAATTATTCCTCTAACTCACACAGGCACATACAAAGACAAACATACACACCATTACTGATCTAGCATCCACACAGGCTCATATATGAATGTAAATATACATGCAAACTCGATTATAATTAAAAGCATGATTAGCCTGTGATCTGTGGGTCCCACTGGTGTAAAATTGTCATACAGAAAACTTTATAACTATTAAGAAGACACACATCAGTCTATTAGCAGTCTGATACTCTTCTGTAAGTGTCTGCTCATCGCTGATCTGTTTTCTTCACCTGGAGTGGCATCAGTCTCCATCCTTTAAACATTTAAAAGTAGCTCCACAACAATGCTCATTTCAATGCATAGAAACAAAGCCAAAACCATCCCCTTGCGTACAGTGAAAAAAACTGCTAAAGGTCATTTGAGTAATTGTACTTGTGTAAGTTCTTGGCTACTCTACCCACCTCAGGCTGAGACAAACTGGACGAATGTATAAGGCCAGGGGCCAAGGCTGGATAAACCCTGCTGTGGTAACAACAGCCAGGCTAAATAAATCCATTCCTTCTAAAAATCATTGTTGCTTAAACTTCACAATCAGAAAAAAAAGAACAACAAATCTCTCTCCACTTGCTTCCTGTGTGTTTTTTCAAAATATATTCTGTCAAAAGCTCTATCAGAAAGGACATAATTCACTGCAGGCAAGACGAATCTGGGATAAATCAACTGCTGAATGTCTTGGCATTTTATGACAGGAATTTCAGCGCATAAAGCCCTGAAATTTGAACACGGCTCCAACAATGGACTTCTTATGATCCTGTAAAGTGGGCGTTGCGAGAGGAAGCCTGATCTGCAGTTGTCTTCAGCAGCTGAGGAAATGTGTTTAGGAAGGTATTTAGTGGGCACACGCCAGAGTAGGACAGGTGTGTGCAGTGCATGTTATTCTAACAGCTCTAATCAGGGGCAGAACTGCAGATCAGCACATGGCTCGCAGATCCACCAAGTAACACTCTCATGTGAATAGTTTGTCTTTCATTTTCCAACACTATATACAGTATATTATATATAGAAATATAAGATAGTGTATGTGTTTGCAGAAAGTAGCATGTCTATGTAATCAGGGATGAATAAATGTTTTTGGTAAGTTCTCTATTTTAAGAATGTCTCACTCAAATCTCTGCATACCTGGAAAGAAAAAAAAAAGTCTTACATCTGAAAGAAGAAAAAAACACACAAATGCACTATTCACATGTGCATATATATAGTGCTGTTCAAATTTGCAAGAATAGTGTATATTTACACTCAGGGAGGCCATGGTGGTGAGAACAAACCCCTGTCCCTTTTCTTAAGTTAAAAAATTTAAGGGGGCCATGAACTGAGAAACCAAAATTCCCTTGATATTTTTGACTTTTTACATATAAGAGGTCACTGCACTATAAAAACATCCAGTAAGTTTCAGAACTCAAAACTTTCTTGTTAGACTAAAAACAGCTTATACTAAAGGCAGTCTGCCAAAATGACAGCTTCTACTCTATCATGTAATAGTGTGGATAAGCACCGCCTCCACAGAATAAGATCAGCGCCTGCTTCTACAGCACTGCCTGTTTAGCCCCGCCCACAGATTCTACATCACTGCCTGTTTGGCCCTGCCCACAGATTCCACATCACTGCCTGTTTTGCCCCGCCCACAGATTCTACATCACTGCCTGTTTAGCCCCGTCCACAGATTCTACATCACTGCCTGTTTAGCCCCGTCCACAGATTCTACATCACTGCCTGTTTGGCCCTGCCCACAGATTCCACATCACTGCCTGTTTTGCCCCGCCCACAGATTCACGCACGTAGTGTTTACAAGAGAGGCGAACGTGCAGGTCTACGCAGAAACCAAACCATAAAGATGCTCCGAAGGCAAGACGCGGTGCAGTGTCAAGGTATGGAAAAACACAACTTCCTTTAGATCCCTACGTTAGAAAAGAGTGGATGAACTTTATTTTTAATGAAGATCCAGACCGCATCAGTAAGAACTCGGTCCTTTGTTCACTTCATTTTACCATGGATTCGTTTACAAACAAGGCACAATTCAATGCGGGATTTTCAAAGACGATGCTGTGCCAACTATATTGGATCCGACAGTAATGTCGCAACACAAGTGTGGGTTTTTATTTCGTGATAACTATTGCTTTGTCTGTTAAACAGATCATTTGATATGTACTGAGTATTTATGCGTTTTTAACCTGAATCACATGAGTGTCCATCTGTGAAGGACATCAACTGACAAAAATACACAACTATTAGCCAATCATAGCAGTGGTTGTTTGTTTCAGAGTCTACAATCCTCCATGCTTATTCAAACAGAGCGTTCTGATGAGGGGGGTCAAAAACAGGACAGAAAATAGCCTATTACTTCTAAATTATGATGTTTTTTGATGTAACAAAAACAGTACAAAATAAAAAAACAGAGGCAGCTCATGACCACTTTATTAAAAGCTATTAATAATATTTAATATTTTTTATTTTTATTAGGATTAAAGGAAATTAAATTTCGCTGACAGATATTATTTCATGGCACAGACCACATTTGTGGTCTGCTAAAAACATGCTTATCACCATTCAAGGTCAGGGTTGCCCAATCCTGTTCCTGGAGATCTACCTACCTAAACAGCTCAGCTCCAATCCTGCTCCAGTACACCCGTCTGTAATTAATAAGTGCTCCTGAAGATCGTAATGAGCTGTTTAATTTGTGTTTGATCAGGGTTGGAGCTGAACTTTGCAGGAATACGGTAGATCTCCAGGTAAGGATTGGGCACCCGTGTTCCCAGTTTTCAGGGGTGTCCAATCCTATGCCTAGAGGCCAATGTCCTGCAGATTTTAGCTCCAACCAGCCCCAACACACTTGCCTGGAAGTTTCTAGTGAGCCTGAAGACCTTGATTATCTGGTTCATTGTTTAATTAGGGTTGGAGCTAAACTCAGCAGGAAAGTGGCCCTCCAGGAACAGGTTTGGACACTCCTGTTCTCGGTCATGTTTTCTTTCATGTGGTCAAGTTTTACATGTTTGTCTTTTCAGCTCTGCCCAAACTTAAAAAAAAAAAAAAGTCTGAAGGACACAAGAGGACAACTCATCCAGCTTTACTGTGTTTTATTTTACTTCTGTTTGCAGAGGTATTGGCAGAAGTAATAGTAGAAGCAACAGTACAGTAGTTGTAGTAGGTTGATAACCAGTTGAGTCTTCAGGCTTGAATTTGAGCTGAATGGGTGAAAGCCCTTTGTTTGTCAATGAAGAGACCTTCTCCAAAATTTTCCACCTGCCTGTGCTCTCAGAGCTGCACCATTACATTGTTCCCCCTCGAAACACAACCTAACAACTTCCAGTTCATCCACACTGCACTGCCCTCTTCAGTAATTTCTTAACATTGAAGAAAAATGACTTATCTATGATGACTTTGCCAACTGAGCATGGGCATTTCACTTACGATGAATGCATCAGCATTTCGTTTGCTTAGGCTGTACTATTTGAATTCATGATTGATTGATAGCCAAGTTAAAAAATTAAACAGAATGATAAAATAACATTAACCAGGTGAAGGTAATTTCAAATTAACGATTTTGCTCAAAAGAATTATACTTGATTTAGTTTTAGCTTTTTATGTTCCTGTTAAAATTTTGCTTCCATTTTTGCGTGTTGCTTAAATGAGTGTTGTGTAGTCTGCCGTATGATTAGGTGTCACTCGGTTTGGGTCAGTCTCATGGAATTCAGATATAAGTGCATTATCTACAGCATTATCTTCTAAAAGTAGTCTACTGTTATTTTAATCTGTTAACTATGCATAAAATCCATCTTTTTTTTACTTAAGTGTCACCAGGTGCCATGTCATAAAATATTTTTAATATGACTGACTTCGTATTTAACGTGAATTTAATGAAAACATTGTATTACGCTTTCTTTTATAACACTTTCTTTTCCACGGTTATTCAAACAGCGAATAAATTATATACAGAAAGTGAGCAAAGAACACTTACGTTATGAAAGACTTCAACCTCATGCGACATAGAACTTAAAAAAAAAAAGCTGTCTGCACTAAAATAAAATTAATTTCTTTCTTACATCACACGTACCTCTGCACTTTGTTGTTTATGATAAGATAATTTGACACACTGGCCCTTATGTATCCTCGCCACTGATTCTACTATAGGTAATTCATTCTGCCAAAGGCTGCGTTTAAAATCACATACAATTGAGTAGGTACTTATTTTGAAGAAGCAATTACTTTGCTAAAAATGTATGTTCCAGTAAAGTTTCCATTTTATGCACACTTCAGAATCACAAGTAATAGGTCACCCAGGTACTTTTTGCATACTCTTTTATGAGTACTGTAAATTCAGAGAAACTCCTTTTGTACTCTTTCTTGCCTACTATTTAGTAGGGAATTATGGGATTTTGGATGCAGCCAAAGTCTTTAGGATCAGGCAGTATGTTGTAACTCTGCTGGAAAGTGTCCCTCTAGGTGCAGGATTGGACAACTCTGCTGTAGGCAGGGCCGGATTTACCTCTTATCATGACATAGGCAAAACAAATTTTGGGCCCCCCTTCCCTATTAATATATAATATTACCACCCTAGCAAACAAAAATATTTCGTAATCATTGGAAACCGTTGAAGTGTTTTCTATCGCAATAAGCGCTTACGTTCAGTCAATAAAGATCAAATTTAGTTCTTTCTTTGAGAACGGAGAAACGTTCCATTAATAGTCTCTGGCGTCGTGGCCCTATTACCACTTCGGGAGTGCATATTTCTCTGATAATTTTAACGGCCTGTAGTCACAACCACCTCAAGACATTGTTCAGATGATTTATTTCAAGGCATCTTTTTTCCGTAATTTCTTATGTACCTTATCCAAGCAAATTCCAAAACGTCATTTTAGAGCTTATAACAGACTTGGGCCATTGATATGCAGGCTAATGCAGTTATTAGAGAGAGATAGAGAGATTAAGCGCGTGTGAGCGTCTCTCAGCAGCTGCGTCTCTACTAATAGCGAATCTTTAAGTTGAACTGCTTCAAGAATCTCGATACTAACAAATGTAATGTGCTTTTCAGCTGCGAAACTATTTTATTGATAAATTTGTGGGGCAGCGCTGACAAGTTTCTATCCGCGTCTCTGTATATGTGTGTCTGAGAATGAGAACGGGAGAAAGAAAGCACAATTCCTGTACATAAAAAGGTGGAAAACATGGAAATAGTTTGTCTTTTTTTTTTTTTCCCCAATTGTTTGTTATATTTATTTGCTCTATGTCTTCTGGGGTTTTGGTTCTTTACTGTTGTAGATAGCCCATAGTTTAAAAAATATTATATATTTCTCTTCATTGTGTTTGGGCCCCCCTGGAGCAGCGAGCATAGGCACGTGCCTAGAATGCCTATGCATAAATCCGCCCCTGGCTGTAGGTGGTTAATTAAAAGTAAATAAAGGTAAATGCACAATCAGTGAAATGCTTTACTCTCTCTAATCAATGTCTCCAATCTTCTAGGGATGCTTTAATGACTAAAAATTGATGATCACTGAAAATCATTGGATCTATGCTGTATTGTAGTAGAAAAGCAGGCTAAGGGAATTTTAAATTTAGACACAACAAAATTCATCCAAATCATGTAAGCTTATAATACCTTGATTATAATACCTTGAATTTCAATCACTATATCAAGACTTGGTATAGAAATTCTCTGAACTGCAAACTTGAAATAATATTTTGCAATGAGAGTTTTTAATGTGATTAACGGTGAAATACATTTGTAACTAATCTCACATATCTGGAAATGAAGACCTCTACTGGCTCCCTAAAGGTGTGCATCTGACAACCTATCTTCCACAAAGTTGCTATGACCTTTGACATTTTTCACTGGTTAATGTCAAACTAACCACAATGTGTACATTTCAAGAGCCCATAATTCCTGGATGTTTTCTTAACCCACACTGTCCATTGCTGTCAATTTTCTGAGGAAAAACATTTATTAACCTTCATATTGAGACCAACAACACAGAAGCGATTTATTGAGGCTTCAAGGTTTGTTCTGCAAATTTCCATCTAAACACTCATATCATCAAGACAGATGACGCATATTTTTCAGCACAGGCCAGAACAGCAGCTCCACAAATCTTAGAAATGTGGATGCAGCATTTGTCAGGACCATAAGCATGACTTGGAACTGATACAGGGTACTTCCAGCGGTAAAGGCAGATTTCTTCCCTTCTCATATGACTCCCATTCAACTTGCCAAATGAGTAACAAGTTACAACAAGTGTTTGAGCCAAACGTCCCCGTTAAAAATGACTATACCCACAACAACAACCTTGTAATGCAAGACATGGCTCAAACACTAAAGTGCTCACAGCTTCAAACCTGGTTTACACTTGCCATGCCCATGAGTTCACTTGGTTGATTACGACAAAATGACAAAATGTCATTGTGACAAGTTTGCTGGAGTGTGCATTGATTTCGCTATGTTTAGTTTTGTAAATTGAGTGGAATTATTTACACAAGTACATATGCAGGTACAAAAAATAATTTAAATGCTAAGTGTTAAGTATTTGTCTGGTACTTTTTATTGGATGCTTTTAAAAGGTTTTTATTATCCTATAAGAGCATATATTTGTATATACAGGCACAATATAGATGCAATTAATTACCTAATTAACATTGCAAGAGATAATAAACTTCCATAAACTGCAAATCTCTTATGTTTCTCCAAAAAATGTTAACATATGCTCAATGAATCAAACATAAATGTATATTATATTTTTGTATTTAATATACAATCATTGTTACTCAAAGGAGTAACTAAAAGTTTTATATTCTTTGAATTTTGTATGCATAATTTGTTAAGGAGCTGTTAATCAGATATTGTTGAAATTATTTTTTATTACACGGCTCTCTGGAATATTTCATTCTGATTGGTCAGTATTTACTGTAAACTGAAACCAGAGGACTTCAGTAATAATAGTAGGATTGTGGTAATATTGTTGAAATGTTCGTCTTGTTGCCAGAATGATTGATTTGTACACTTTCATAGATTAAGATAATAAACATACCTGTCAAATTTTAAAATGTTTTCTTCTCAAAACCTATTGTCTTTATTTATGTAGTGAAATGCTGTGTAATTAGTCATAAGCCTGTACATTATTGCTTTGATGTCAGACTTGTCTGAAAAGCATAGCGTTTAACGAGCTAATAAAATATTTCAACTCAAATCAGTATGTTGTGTCTAATTATTTAATTATGTGGCAAGTAGCCATGTAATCAAAGTCTTTAGGATCACTAAGATTTGCACATTTAGATTTGAATCTAAGACCTCCTGCTCACTGAATTTATTTACAGCTCCTTTCATCCTTTCTTCACTCCACAGATTCACCTTCATGCCTCGCCTTCCTTTTCTGTGCTCTCTTTTCCTTTCTTCCATCTCTGAATTTAATTACTTGACTGCACAATCATTTCTGTTATCAAAAAAAAATTATACACAGAAATTATAAAATGATCACTAAATGTTAATTCATTACTTTAATGAAATTAAATTAATGTGAATAGAATTAGTGAACATTAAAGGTGGCCCACTTTATCTAGCACAGTCAGCCAAAGCAGGTCAGCAATATTTAACCACCTTACATGAAAAACATATTCTTTGCATTTTAATCCATGTTAACTGCAGTATCAAACAATACAAGTACACAATAATACAATAATACAAGTCCTCTGTTGAGATGTAGCCACAATCACTAGTGTTACCAGTGTCCCTTTAATTAAAGATCTCTGTGATAACGGTGTCAACCCACTGAGCACAGTAAAATCAAGCTTAAATGGACCACTTTACAATTATCTTCACTATTAGTTTCCACATCCTTCTAAAACAATCTTTAAAGGTGACATATCATGCAAATCTGACTTTCCATGTTTAAGTGCTATAATTGGGTCCCCGGTGCATCTACCGACCCAGAAAACATGAAAAAGAACAACCCAGTAAATTTTTTGGTAAGCCTCTCTCTGTAAGCTTGTGAAAAAAGTAAGGGGAGCTTATTATAATATTACCGCCCCTTAATCTGCACGTGTCCACCCACGGTGCCATCATTTAGTTTTCGCAAGCGACAGCGGTGTATCAGTTACGCCATGGTGAAAGTTCGAGCAAAGCATGTGAACTGTTCTGTCTTTGGCTGCACTGACAAGCACAGAACACTGTTTAGACTCCCAGCATCAGAGGAGACGAGAGCAGCAGATTTATTGATTTATTTAGTGTATATTATGGTGCTGCCACACAGATCTAATATAAACATGCCATTTCTTTCCCAGCTGTTTACCTTCACATACATAATTGACTGTTTTTGTAACTCGTGTGTTTTTAACATAAACTTGTGTATTTGACAGTTTAAGCGCAATAAGGCATGAAAGAGAACTTAGTTTAGTACTCACATGCCGAAAAACAGCGTTTCTACTTCCACTCAAAATAGGCATTTTCAAAATTATATAATAAATGATCTGTGGGGTATTCTGAGCTGAAACTTCACAGACACATTCTGGGGACACCTGAGACTATTACATATTGTAAAAAGAGGCATAATTCTCCTTTAAATCTTTCCAAAAAAATATTTGACATAAAAACAAAAACTAGGTTTTCAGCCAAACTGCTTCTTTTACTCTACTTTCTGTTGGTTTAGAGGATTTTTTTTTCTCCAATCTTTTGTCTAATCCAGTGGTTCTCGATTCCAGTCCTCGCAACACCCTGCTCTGCACATCTTGTATGTACCTCTTATCACTTCAGATGTTTGTTCTATTCGACTGTAAGTGCCCTGAAAAGTGGACTTCACAGGATATTCCGCCATGATTCCAGTTCGAAGGGAGTGTATATGTTCCATTCAAAGGGCATTAAAGTGCGCTAGACGTGAATTTAAATTGTATTTCTTACAGAGGTATATTATGTCACACTTCTCTAGTAAGTTTCATCTGTCTGTGAAGATGCTGCAAGCGCAAATCCGTGAATGAATGTTCCGAAGTGAAGTAAACTTCAACAGATTTCCCACGCTCAGGGAGTGGGAGCAGTGAACACTGTGTAGGCACCAAGTCAATTGGAACACAGTTCATGCATGGAGCTCTCTTCTAACGAGCTGATGATCTGAATCAGGTATGTTAAATAAGAGAGACATGTAAAATATGCAGAGCAGGGGGTCACCATGACTGGAATTGAGAACCACTGCTCTCATCTATAGCAGTGGCTCCCAACTTGTTCCTGGAGCCCCAACACTGCACATTTTATGCCTCCTTTGTTTGACACACCTATTTCAGGTCTTGGAGTCTCTACTAATGAGCTGGTGACTTGGATCAGGTGGGTTCGATTAAGGAGGCAAGCAAAATGCAGTGTTGTGGGTTCCAGGAATGTGGTTAGGAAGCACTGCCCTTTTGTTTCAGAAAATAGTATAGCGGCGAGCATGTCGACTATAAATGCCTCTGAACTGCGTGCGCAGTCAGTGGACGGTCGCAGTGAGGTGTAGGCAAAACTATAAATTTGGCTTTAGGCAACAGTGTATTTCACTGTAACTCACTTGCCTGTAATTTTTTAATCCTAAAGACCTTGATTAGCTTGTTCAGGGGAGTTTGATCAGAGCTGAACTCTGCAGGTCAGTGGACCTTGAGGAACTAAGAAATTCTGCAATACACTACATTAATTAAACTACACTGGTAGTAAAACAATAGGCTAAATACATTCATCCGGAATGATACAATTAAATATACATTTACAATGTACATTTAATTCATTGTTAAATTTTGTTGAAGCAACTGTAAGTGGCACTACTGAAGTCATAACACACAGACCCAGTCTACTATATTTTGTATTCTAATACAAATTAGTCCCATTAAAATAGCAAAATAGCATGGCACTTGCAATTGTAATTAGATAGTAAGCAACACTATAAAACTGCAGGGTGTCACACTTTTGGTTTTCTAGGAGCTCATGTTGAATGTGGGCCATTTGAATGCAGAATAAAGATGGGATTATGGGATAATCTGTGAAAGGACAGGGGATTATGACTGGGCTATCTCTGTAACCCTTCTGAGATATGTGCCCTGACTTAACTTCAGCTCTCATACTCATCTGCCACAGATCCAGCTCGTGTGCTGTCCTACAAAGAAATTATCTTTAGTATGTACTCAGAAGTTTATGCAATACAATAAAAACAAAACAAACAAAAATATTAATAAAAAACTAATGCTTGGCATATGTTGTGATGCTATTTTTCTTTGAAGCATTAACTTTGGATTTTGCGAGTGATATTAAGCAAAATAATAAAAACATCCACAAGTCCAACAGCATCAACCATTTTAAACTTCACTACAATGTGCTGGAAGGTCAGTTTTTTGTCTTATATCATATATTCCACTTTGCTTCGGCTAAAGCCAGGGTTCATTCAGTAATACCTTCTCCTACAGGGAATTGTAAATCAATAAGTTTCAATAAAGAAAATGAATAACGTCATTATCTGACACAAGGATGGAATTTGTAGTTCCCTTAGGAGTCAAAGCCTTTAAAATCAATCCATTTCTTTGCCATTATAGAAATTGAAAATGTTTTTGAAAGTAAGTGCTTTAAATATGGTTAAGTATTTAACTAAACATTAATTACTTGTCTTCAAAATTATTATTGCAACATTTCTTCTCATAATACCAAAGCACAAAGTGGACAGATATCTCAGGTCCTGAGGAGAGGAAGGACTGGAAGTAGAATGACCTTCATTAACCTCATCAGATGGCAACAAAACCAGCACAAGTGGATATTAAACACACTCGACAGACATCTGTGTGCAAGTGTAACATCCAGCACTACTGGAATGGCAAACTTAAACTTAACAAGTTACTGAATCTATTGTACTATTTATGAGTGAGAAAACACAAAGCAACATTGAGCTCATGAACATCTCAAAGCTTCTTACAGCATTACTGCTGCATACAGTCGATGAAGCAATACTTGGAATTGGAGGATTTCATCTTGCGACTACAACTGATGCCAAATTCAAACAAAGGCAGCTCAATCACAAAGCCAAAATACATATTCAGTTTTCTAACACCAACCTTTCATAGACATGCTGTTATATTCCTGGTCTCATAATCATTAATAGCCAAAACAAATTGATTCACTAATATGTAGCACTAGAACATCAAGACTGCTGGTGCACATAATAAAAAGAAAGGTAACACTTTTTTTAAGGTGTCCTTGTTATACGTTACTTGTACTTACTATTATAATTATACATAATTACATGCAAGTAACCCTAAACCAAACCCTAATCCTAACCCTAACCATATAGTAAGTACATGTAGTTAATTAATATTATTCAGTACTTAGGTGTATAATTACACTGTTACAAGGACACCTTAAAATAAAGCGTAACCAAAAGTAACATATTTAACTTTAAATTCATTTTATCATTCATCAAAATACTAACAACTCATCTAACTGTTAAACCTCAAGTTCTGCATGTACTCAAAGGTTTTAAAACATTGCGTGATGTGACATGATTCAGAGCTAATCAAAGTGAACCCTGACAGCTTTATGCAGGAGTCCATTAAGCCAAAAGTATCTTGGAATGTCTCTAGCTGAAATTATTAGGGTTAGCTTTTAATGCAGAGGCAACAAGGTTGAGCAGGAATTTGTGTAATCCATCAGAATCTGATGATGACATTAGTGGTAATAATCTCTGTGGAAATCCTGCCAAAAACACAGATTTAAGTCAATGACAGACCAGCTTTTCGAGTCGAGTCGAGCTTTATTGTCATTCTGCTACATGTGTGGACATATAGTGGAACGAAATGTCGTGTCTCGCAGGACCACGGTGCTACATACTAGTTAAACATAAGATAAACATACAACAATGCAAGTATAGGAAAAGCAATAGAGCTATACAACAGTTAACTATCTGACTATACATATACTAAAAATACTATAACTGCTATACCTAGTTGTCCACACATACACAAACTGAGACTGTACAAAAAACTTTACATAAATACTGTACATGAAATTGTGCAAAAGAGATATATGTACATGAAATTGTGCAGAAAAAATATATATTTTGTACATTATTGTGCAGATTTTGTGGGAGACAGTGCATAGTGCAAAAAGATTTTGTAGTGCAATGCTCAAGTAAACATGTATTATTTTGTAGTGCAATGTTCAAGTAGACATATATTTTCTTAAGAGTCTTTGTGGCAGGGAGTGTTTGTAGAAAGTGTCTAGTGTGCATATAGTGGGATGAGTGCGTTACTACAGGTGGTTTGTATAGCCCACTCACCTGTGTGTAGCACATTCAGGGGTTTGGTCCAGAATTGCACTTAGTAATATTGTCAACAGTTTTTAATGAGTTGGGGGGTGGGAGGGCTGAGGTGTTCATGGTTTCAGAGGGGGACAGGGGGATTGGAGTTAAGAGCTCTCACAGCCTGGGGAAAAAAGCTGTTGAGCAATCTGACAGAGCGAGCTCTGATGCTCCGGTACCTTCTACCTGATGGCAGGAGCTGGAAGAGGTTGTGAGAGGGGTGGGTGGGGTCCTTCACGATGCTGGTGGCCTTGTTGGAGCATCGTGAAAGGAAAATGTCCAGGATGGAGGGGAGAGGGGCACCAATGATCTTTGCGGCAGTGTTTACTGTCCGTTGTAGGGTCTTGCGGTCAGCAGCACTGCAGTTCCCATACCAGACAGTGATGCAGGTGGTCAGCACACTCTCAATGGTGCCCCTGTAAAAAGTGGTGAGGATGGGTGGAGGGAGACTTGCCCTTTTCAGCCGGCGGAGAAAGTGGAGGCGCTGTTGTCCCTTCTTGTTGAGTGACGTGACGTTGGTGGTCCAGGTGAGATCCTCTGTGATGTGCACTCCCAGGAATTTAGTGCTGCCGACTCTCTCCACGGTTGAGCCGTCGATGGTCAGCGGGGGGTGGTCAACAGAGTTTCTCCTAAAGTCCATCACAACCTCTTTCGTCTTACCCACATTGAGGGACAGGTTGTTAGCACCACACCATTCAGCCAGCTGTGCCACTTCCTCTCTGTAGTGCGTTTCATCGTTGTTGCTGATGAGGCCTACCACAGTTGTGTCATCAGCAAACTTGATGATGTGGTTGGAGCTGGACTTGGCAGTGCAGTCGTGGGTCAGCAGCGTGAAGAGCAGCGGGCTGAGCACACAGCCTTGTGGGGCACCTGTGTTCAGTGTGGTAGTGCTGGAGGTGTTGCGGCCGACACGGACTGACTGAGGTCTTGCAGTTAAAAAGTCCAGGATCCAATTACAGAGGGAGGTGTTAAGGCCCAGCAGGTTTAGTTTGTGGATGAGCTGTTGTGGGATTATTGTGTTGAATGCTGAGCTGAAGTCAATGAACAGCATTCTTACATAAGAGTCTTTCTGTTCCAGATGGGTAAGAGCTAGGTGGAGAGTGGTGGATATTGCATCGTCCGTGGAACGGTTTGGACGGTATGCAAACTGGAGTGGGTCCAGCGTGTTTGGAAGACTGGACTTGATGTGCTGCATGACTAACCTCTCAAAGCACTTCATCATGATTGGGGTCAGTGCTATGGGACGATAGTCATTCAGACAGGACACAGGTGACTTCTTTGGTACTGGAATTATGGAGGTGGATTTGAGACACGTGGGGACGACTGCCTGGCTCAGCGAGATGTTGAAGATGTCTGTTAGGACATCCGTCAGCTGTGCAGCACAGTCTTTCAGTACACGTCCAGGTATGTTGTCAGGGCCCGCAGCCTTTCGTGGGTTAATCCTGGATAGGGTCTTCCTTACGTCGACTGGAGAGAGACAGAGTACCTGTCTCTCTCCAGTTTTAAATAATTATTTTGCATAACGTGAGCTTGAGTGAGCCTGAGAGCCAAAAATTAAAAATCACTGTTGCGTCCATGTCAAGCTGTTCAAACAAGTTTAATGCAACATTGTGTCTGATGTAGGGATCTTTAGAGGATAACAAGTCTTTTAAATGAAGATAAGATTTCAAAATATTTAGTTTAAATGCACAATGTAACGGATTTCTACCACTAAGTGCAATGACATTACCACTGTATATTGCTGTATATTGCAGTGTCATGTAAATAGCATCGTGTATCATTCAGTACCATGATATTACAAGTGTTGGGAAGGTTACTTTGGAAATGAAATGGGTTACAGATAACAAGTTACCCTATTTAAAGTAATAGTAACTGATTACATTTGATTACTTTTCTAAATTTCTAACAACTGTTAATCATTTTGAAACATTTAAAGCAGGTAGGGTTAACCTTACAGCAGTACTCAACACTGATTACTGTCAGACATTCAAAATCCTTCTTTACTTGAATTAAGATTATAAATAATTTAATTTTAAAACACAGCCACCAGCACCTCAGGTAAATATATAATATTAAATCATAACAAGAAATTGTTTTATAGCTATGATACTGTTTTTGAAATCATATCTATTCTATGTCCTAAACTCCTGAAACATTAGTGTCTCATATTTTAGAGCAGTCAATGCAATTTGGGAAAGAAATCAATTAAATCTGTATGTGTACAGGTGCATCTCAATAAATTAGAATGTCATGGAAAAGTTCATTTATTTCAGTAATTCAACTCAAATTGTGATACTCGTGTATTAAATAAATTCAATGCACACAGACTGAAGTAGTTTAAGTCTTTGGTTCTTTTAATTGTGATGATTTTGGCTCACATTAAACAGAAACCCACCAAATTCACTATCTCAACAAATTAGAATACTTCATAAGACCAATAAAAAAAAACATTTTTAGTGAATTGTTGGCCTTCTGGAAAGTATGTTCATTTACTGTATATGTACTCAATACTTGGTAGGGGCTTCTTTTGCTTTAATTACTGCTTCAATTCGGCGTGGCATGGAGGTGATCAGTTTGTGGCACTGCTGAGGTGGTATGGAAGCCCAGGTTTCTTTGACAGTGGCCTTCAGCTCATCTGCATTTTTTGGTCTCTTGTTTCTCATTTTCCTCTTGACAATACCCCATAGATTCTCTATGGGGTTCAGGTCTGGTGAGTTTGCTGGCCAGTCAAACACACCAACACCATGGTCATTTAACCAACTTTTGGTGCTTTTGGCAGTGTGGGCAGGTGCCTAATCCTGCTGGAAAATGAAATCAGCATCTTTAAAAAGCTGGTCAGCAGTGCTCCAAAATTTCTTGGTAAACGGGTGCAGTGACTTTGGTTTTCAAAAAACACAGTGGACCAACACCAGCAGATAACATTGCACCCCAAATCATCACAGACTGTGGAAACTTAACACTGGACTTCAAGCAATTTGGGCTATGAGCTTCTCCACCCTTCCTCCAGACTCTAGGACCTTGGTTTCCAAATGAAATACAAAACTTGCTCTCATCTGAAAAGAGGACTTTGGACCACTGGGCAACAGTACAGTTCTTCTTCTCCTTAGCCCAGGTAAGACGCATAAGAGGAATACGACAACTGTAGCCAAATTCCTTGACACATCTGTGTGTGGTGGCTCTTGATGCCTTGACCCCAGCCTCAGTCCATTCCTTGTGAAGTTCACCCAAATTCTTGAATGGATTTTGCTTGACAATCCTCATAAGGCTGCGGTTCTCTCGGTTGGTTGTGCATCTTTTTCTTCCACACTTTTTCCTTCCACTCAACTTTCTGTTAGTGAAAAAAGTGAAAGTCATGACGTATTGTCAAGTACGGTGACCCATACTCGAAATTGGTGCTCTGCATTTAACCCATCCAAGTGCACACACACAGCAGTGAATAGTGAACAAACGCGCACACACACACACCGTGAACACACACCCGGAGCAGTGGGCAGCCATTGCTCCAGCGCCCGGGGAGCAATTGGGGGTTCGGTGCCTTGCTCAAGGGCACCTCAGTCATGGTATCGAAGGCAGAGAGAGTACTGTTCATTCACAATCCCCACCTTCAATTCCTGCCGGTGTGAGAATCGAACCGGCAACCTTCAGGTTACAAGCCCAACTCTCTAACCATTAGGCCACAACTTCCCCATAACATGCTTGGATACAGCACTCTGTGAACAGCCAGCTTCTTTGGCAATGAATGTTTGTGGCTTACCCTCCTTGTGAAGGGTGTCAATGATTGTCTTCTGGACAACTGTCAGATCAGCAGTCTTCCCCATGATTGTGTAGCCTAGTGAACCAAACTGAGAGACCATTTTGAAGGCTCAGGAAACCTTTGCAGGTGTTTTGAGTTGATTAGCTGATTGGCATGTCACCATATTCTAATTTGTTGAGATAGTGAATTGGTGGGTTTTTGTTAAATGTGAGCCAAAATCATCACAATTAAAAGAACCAAAGACTTAAACTACTTCAGTCTGTGTGCACTGAATTTATTTAATACACGAGTTTCACAATTTGTTGAATTACTGAAATAAATTAACTTTTGCACCTGTATGTGTGTGAAAATATTCAGATGCAACCCCCTTTGTAATAGTTAACATTTTCATAAGTAACTGTAATTTAATTACACATTTTTCTCAGAATCTGTAACAGATTACATTTACATTTGTTTTGTAATTAAATTACGTAATTCTGTTACATGTAACTACTTTCTCCCCAACACTGGACATTACCATCTGACAGCATCACCATGCTTGTCCCTGAGCTCCACTTTAGCACCAAGATCAACAGGAAACAAAACAAAACAAAATAACACCAAAGTTCTAATTTAGTTTTGCCGCTCTGTCACTGAATCTGCTCACACGTGGATATGAACATATGAACAGGTAAAGGGTCTTACCGCAGTCCTGACAGAGCACCTGAATCACGTCCTTCCTCACGGTGCGCTTGGTCTCCACCGGCGGGAAGACTGCCGTGAACACCGACGTGTCATTTGTGGGCTCCATAAAGAACATGTACCGGATACCGGTGCTGAGCTGGAAACATTTGCCCCCTTCAAACCAGATGAGAGACACCACAGAGTCCTTGAGCAGACCTCCCGCCTTCACCTGCCACACCTGCTGCACTCTGACGCGCACCTGACCCGACGCGTTCACCGGCGGCTCGGTCCCGTTCCGCGCCTCCTCCTGGAGCTTCCCCTCAAACACGACCCCCGCGCGGCGCGCCAGCTCCTGCACCGACGCCGCGGGCGGAGAGCAAGCGAAGCCCCCGCACCGGACCACACGCGTCCACAGGGACAAACACAGCGCCGCTCCACAGAGAGCGGAGACCGAGAGAGAACCGCGTCCTGACGGGATCGCACGCATCCTCTGGCGCGTTTCTTGCGTTCAGCTGGATGAATTAAAGTGGAGCAGAAGAAGTGAAGAGAGAGGAGCGTGGGTTCTGATCGTATTACAGGAGGCGGGGAGAGCGATCTCAGCCGCGGGCGACGAGGATCTCCCCTCCGCGACGCGACAGAGGACGGGTTGTCGCGTCGTGTGTGGAATTACCGACATAATTCCCTGTTTGTGTTCAATTAAGTGGCAAGGGATTTGAAAATAGCCTACATGAAATATGAAACACTGTCAAAACTCTAAAAAGTAATCTTCCGCAACATTTAAAAGTCGAAATAGGGTAGAGTGGGGGAAAACGCCCCCTTACTATTTTTTCCCAAAATAACCACAAGATATTGTCAAGGTAAAATTGTTTTTGTAACTATGGACTACGTTGACGAGTGATGCAGAAGTTTTCATCATGAAGCTTACACTGGTGATGCACCTGAGAGAAAACAGATTTCACTGTAAATTATCTCATTTTCAACAGTAAGAAAAAAAGTGTTTTAAGGCTTGTTTCGTGGAACATCACAGTTATATATGATATGAGAACAGTAGGGACTGTAGATAGGGAGTACGTGTTATTTAATAAAAATATAATTATATTTTCAGAATGACATAATTTTTTTCTCAAACATAGTCAGTGGGGTAAAACGCCCCCAGGGGGCAATGAGCAATTTCTGTAGTTATTTTGATCTGAACATCAAATTCTTTGTTTTTCTAAATAGTTGGTTGAATAAAAATATTTGGACTTTAAAAAATTACCTCAAGTTAGCATCAGGTAGCTAGTTAGCTAGTTAGCTAGCCAGTTAGCATCAGCTAACAATTTTTTTTTCAAATAGGCTATTATAATTTTGTAATTCATAATTATTGATTGTTTATTATTTTTTAATTTTAAGCTAAACCTGCCTGTACTCTGATTTTGCTGTAAATGTTTAAAGCAAATTGCTTTGTCAGACTGGGGGGCATTTTACCCCACCCATGGGGGTGTTTTGCCCTATAGGTGGGGTAAAACGCCCCCTTGGCACAAATGTAATTTTTGCTAAAAATCTAATAACATGAAAACTCTGGACATTTTTCATACTTTATAATTTATGTCATTGTCACTTAAATAATGATAACTTTTCTGAACACATTTAACTTTTGTTTCACAGAAAGAAAATTGCACAATCTTTAAGGGGGACGTTTTCCCCCACTCTACCCTAAGTTTTTGGGCAAAATTGAAACAAAATTAATGAAACAGCAAAAATTTGAAAGGCAATATAAATGTATACATGTATAACATAAAACATGTGACAGTGATCCAAGCTTTCTGGAAAATACTCTTCATCTGAGAAGTTTAAGTCTTGTGCTCGTTAGACAAAAAATGTAATTTATTACTTGCTACTAGTTATCCTACTCCTTTCAAAAGTAATATTATTACTTATTACTTTCTGGCAACAGTAATTAGTTACACTACTAGTTACATTACTTTTCCCTCACGCCCCACAGAAGCTGTAATTGCATATCTTCCCCATAAAATTCTTCTAAAATATTACTAACAATACGTTTCTGCCTCATCATTTTTGTTCTCTAAAAAGATTTTTTTATTATAGTAATATAATTTATACTTGGATCAGAGGGATGTGGGTAGGCAAACCATGTAATGCCAGAGTAAAGTAATGCCACAACTTATTACACATCAGTGTTCAGATCATCTTTTCTTCTCACAAAATCAATTTAATGGCAATATTTACATCCGTTGAATGTAAGCTTTTCCATATTCCAAGCTTGCCTACTGCTCTGGTGACTTCATGTGTTCATGAGTTGTGAAAATTATGAAAATAAATCTAGAAATTACTGGATTGTTTGACTTCAAATCAGTAGGGATTGAGGCATCAAAAGTAACTAGTAACGAGCTGTTTTATGGATGGTAACTGTAATATTATTACTGAAATCTTATTAGTAATTATACTAGTTACACTACTAGTTACTGCAAAAAGTAATAATATTATTACTGTAAATAGTTACTAGTAACTGGTTACTGCCCAACACTGTTTAAATGTCAATATGTGGTCGCACCTTTCACTCCAAATCTTCCTTCATTTTATGGCAACTCGTCAAAATGTTGTCAGTATTTTACTATTTACTTGTTAGCAGACAGTAGAAAAATTATGATGATATTGAATTTTAGCAAAATGATTAATGTAAAAGAGCTATTTGTGTAATTGGACACTTGACTCAAAACCTTACAGTTGCTGATATACAAACATTGTTACAACTTCCCCCTTTAACAGCTAGCCCCCAACTCCTCTATATTCAGCTGGAAAAACTCACTGGAACATGTATTTGGATGTGGCCCAGCTTGTCTGATCCAAGATTACCTTCTGTGAACTCCAAGTGGCCCTGCCTGGTGAGTTTTCAAAAATGCTGAATTATACAGATGCGATGTCTATCAGATATTTTGAAGAAGATCAGTAAGCTTGTTGAATTGGGCCAGAGTTCCAGCAAACCACAGTGATCTGAGAAACGATGGATCAGTCCTGTCCGAAGTCTGGCATCCAGTGGCACACCTCTGCTGGAATATGAGCTGCCATATGAGGAGGCTCAATCAGGACAGAGTGAGGAGTCATCAGGACACAAATATTGCAAGTCATTAAAAACGGGCAAGTCATTAAAAAGTTTAATACAACAATGTATTACATGTTGCAAGTCCTACAGTTTTGCATAACTTATTTGAAGCTAACCAACAAATCTCTTAAGCGTCTCACCTGGACAAAAAGCATTACTAATGTCAAGAATCAAATGAATGCAAAAGGCTCACATTCAGATACATACTCTCATGGATTGAAATGGAACAGAATTTTATTTTTCCACATGAGCTAAAGCAAATGGTTGGTGACAGGATGTAGGCATGTCCAGCAACTTCTGAAACCTTTCAGAAATGTTAACTTTATGCAAATAAACAGCCACTTTGTTGGGAAGAAACAAGCAATAGGAGTGAAGACTGAGTGGAGCTCAAATGTCACAAATGTCTTGAATGCAGGCAGGATAAGACAGAGAAGTTCTGCATGATTTGTCTGTAAAAGCAGACATGGATATAATAAAATGATGTATGCTACCAAAACTGTAAGCAGTCTAAGTGAATATGATTCATACGTTGATGGTCCTTGTTGATTTTATGATGCAATGAGCAGTTTAGAACTGATGAAGTTCATATTAAAAGTTTCTGCATAATATTTATTATTAGGAACAAAACTGATTATTTGTCAAATTCAAATGACGTTTTGGAATTTTTTTTTAGTTTAAATTGTATATTGTTATATTGCATGTAAAACTGCTGTAGATTATATGACAACTCTCTCCAACAGCAGAATGTTACTTTTTTTAGAAATTAGAATTTATTTTTATGAGCAATATATACTGCCTGGCCAAAATAAATAAATAAATAAATAAAATAAAAATAAAATAAAATAAAATAAAATAAAATTTGATTTAAATAAGCAAATACTTTTTGCTGTGATTAATATGTTTCTGGCATAGTTTGTGTTTTTGTAACAATTCTTTGAACCCTAACTGATAGAGTGTGTAGCTTTTTATTTCTTAAACAACCATGTCAGAATATGTACCCATGTACCTTTTCCAGGATGGCAACGACAAGATCCATTGGACCCAAACTGTGAAATAGTTGTTCAGTGAGGATGAGAAAGCATTTTCAAGTATGAATTGGCACCACAGAGTCTGGAGCTTAACCCTATTGGAAGTCTTTAAGATGTGTTGGAGTCGACTTTACAGAGTGGTTCGACTCTCCCATTGTCAATACAAGATCACAGCCAAAAATTAATGCAAGCCTTGAAGAAAATAAATGTTGTGACATTTAATAACATAACATTGTCGAAACAGTGCCACAACAAATGCACAGTTATCAAAGCTAAAGCCAGTCCAGTGAAATATTAGTGTGCAATTTTTTTTTTTTTAACTTTTTGGACAGGCAGTGTATATAATCACATTCTCTAAAGATATGTCATATACATATTTATCATTGCAAAATGTAACTATATTATCCTCAGCTCTTTAAATAAAGTTCAATATATATGTCCAGATGTGTGTGTGTGTGTGTGTGTGTGTGTGTGTATATATATATATACATATACATACATATCCTGATTTTCTGTAAAACTGCTTTGAATCTATGTTTTGTAAAAATTGCTACACAAATAAATATGACCTGAGATTAGAGCACTAGGAAAGCCTTTGTAGTTTGTAGGAATGTTTGTTGTTTTATCCGTAATGAACTTCTGTCCAGTATGTATGAAATGTTAGTGTACATTAAATCATGTCATATAGAGCAGTGAGCTGTAACCTTAAAGATGACAGCATTTCTCCTTGATCCTTCAGATCATGACTCTCAGCACTCAATTTCCCCAGATGTGGGTAGTTCAACCTTTAATTATTGATTATTACGGTTACATTTTTATACAAAACAATGATTTACACTGGTTATAAAGGGCTACAGACAGTTGTGCTAAGCCTGTTCATTTATGGTCCCACTTCAGTGTGGCACAACTAAGGTTGGACAGAAGTAGACTCAGAGAAAAGTGCTCAGGAGAAGGCAAAATGACCTGCCAAAGCAAAACTGACAGGTTTTGGAGGTGATGATGACAGGGAAAGGTGTAAGGGACATAAATTTGGCATGCTTTAAGGCTCTGTTGTTATGTGGGCATTTAGCACTGTGGCAGAAAACAGAAGTGGAATGGACAATAAAATCCTGTGCTTACTCCCACCTTGTAAATGAACTTTTACAGGGCCGACACAAATACTGCTTCATTTACTGATAATGAATGTGCTGCTTCAGTTACAGCACGCATAAGTAAAATAAATATATAGCACAAGTCAAATAAAAATCGCTGTGTCACTGTCAACACCAAAACATTCAACTGAAATTGCATCAATACTGTATTAACTACAGATGTTTGTATTTTTTTTAATTTTTTTTAACAAATTAAAGTCTTTGCCCCTTGGCAATAAAGATTCTCAACTATCAAAATCATATCATCCCAGGTCAATTATTTAATATTTTTACACTCAGGAATGAACTGATTCAAAAAGGTCCCACCATGCTTCAGAAATGCCCCTACATTTGAGGTCTGGGATTTGTGCGGGTTTCTGGGAGGAGTTTTTCCCATACGACAGGTGGAAGTCAGTAGTGTACAGCTCCAGGCCGCTCAGAAGCGTGTGAGCCTGTAAGAAATCTGAAAAATACCTAGAGGAGTTCAAGCTGGTGGCAGACCACAAGCTGCTGACAACAGGAGCCTTGAGAACAAATACAGAAAAATAACAAGACTTTCTCATAGAATTAGGTGACATCAGTATTCAGGACCATGAACAAAAAATAGTTATTTTAAATCTTGTACAAAATATCAAAATATACACTATACAGCTTAACGAGTATCAAATGAAAAGTCCTTTCTTCTTTTTGGTTTTCTTCTCAGTCGGAGCAGTTACTAAAGTGTTTGGTCTTTCAGCCCAATCAGGCAGTTTTCTCTTTGTAGGCTGACTTTCAGTCTGCGGAAACAAAGAGAATCAGCCTGTAGTTAGTTTTACTCAAAAGACATTTTGACATGTCGTTTCTAAGAAAGATGGCATATATGTCAGCAAGAGCTTTAAGCTAATATTTAACACATTTTCAGTCTTCCCCACTGACCAGTTCACAAGATGTGAGATAAAAATAAACTGTAGTTTGGGGCAGGGCTGAAACGATTAGTCGACATTATCGACAACAAAATTGTCGACAAATATTTTTGTTGTCGATTAGTCGTTCTATCTCATATGAGCTAATGTAAGAGCCTGCAATACTGCGGTTTGACCAGTGTGGGGCTGTAGCGCAAGACTGTAATTCAGCTCTCCTGGATGCAGTTCAAGGGAAGAACACACAGCGCTTCCAAATATATCCAATGCTGCTCGCTTTCCTCTGAATAACGAAATAAACAACAAAAACTGACAGCAATGTGAAAGTAGCAGTTAAGATCTGATTTTAGCGATGTGGATGTGCATTTATTTGATCCAAAATACACCAAAAGCAGTAATATTGTGACATACTTGTACAATTTAAAATAACTGCTTTATATTTGAATATATTTTAAAATGTAATTTATTTCTGTGATCAAAGCTACATTATCAGCATCATTACTCCAGGCTTCAGTGTCTCATGATCCTTCAGAAATCATTCTAATATGTTGATTTGCTGCTCAAGAAACAATTATCATCATCATCATAATCATTATCATCATAAATATTTAAAACAGTTGAGTACATTTTTTCAGGATTCTTTGATGAATAGAAAGATCCAAAGATCAGCATTTATCTGAAATAAAAAGCTTTTGTAACATTATACACTATACCATTTAAATGCTTGGAGTCAGTATAATTTATTTATTTATTTATTTATATATATCAAGAAATTATGGAAATTAATACTTTTATTTAGCAAGGATGCTTTAAATGGATCAAAAGTGAAGATAAAGACATTTATAATGTTACAAAATATTTCAATTTCAGATAAACGCTGTTCTTCTGAACTTTCTATTGAGCAGCAAATCAGAATATTAAAATGATTCCTGAAGGATCACGTGACTGGAGTAATGATGCTAAAAATTCAGCTTTGAAATCACAGGAATAAATTACATTTTAAAATATATTCAAATAGAAAACAGCTATTTTAAATAGTAAAAATATTTAAAAATATTACTATTGCTGTATTTTGGATCAAATAAATGCAGGCTTGGTGAACAGAAGAGACTTCTTTAAAAACATTAAAAATCTTACTGTTCAAAAACTTGACTGGTAGTGTATCTATTTGTATAAATTAATAGTTTAATAATTGTAATTACATGATTTTCAAAAGCTGAAGTGACATTTCTTTATTTGTTAGAATATGTATAACTCAATATTTTAACTAATTGCAAAAGCTGAATAATCAATCAAAGTCTACTGATTAATCAATAAAATAATCGACGATTAGTCGATTAATCGTTCTAATAATCGTTAGATTAATCGATTATCAAAATAATCGTTTGTTGCAGCTCTAGTTTGGGGACCAATTCTCACTATTAACCAGGTGCTTATTAGCATGCATATTACTACCGTATCGCCAGTTATATAGTACGTATAAAGCACATATATTAATGCCTTATTCTGCATGACCATATTCTAGAACCCAATACCCAAACTTAACAACTAATAAGCAGCAATTAGGAGTTCACTGAGGCAAGTCATAGTTAATAGTTTGTTAATAGTGAGAAGTGCTCCCCAAACTAAAGTGTGACCAAATAAACATATGCACAATCATAAAACTTATGTAACCATTTGCATCTCTGATTATTTCAGGTCTACACCACCTTTTTCAATCCAATCGAAATTTAATTCAGATCAATTTAGGTGTTTAGATGAAGTCTTTTCAGTTAGACTGAGCCATCAATCCAATTATGCTCAAACACTGTCTACCCCATGATCATTTAAGCATAACAGCAGAGAGTGTCACCGAGGGTAAAAAAAAAAAAAAAAAAAAGTTTATAAATTTATTAATTTATGAAAATCTTTATAACTTCTATTCATAATTCATAATATGACACTAACCAAGTGGTTAGTAACAGAGGTAACTACCAAGATTACACTTTTCACTATTAATAAGTATTATTGAATTTGTATTTAGTTTTTATTTATTTATGTATTCATCAATACATGTTGATATTATAGTAAAAATAGATATTATGGTTGGTGCTGTCAGGTGATTGGTCGTGATTGATCGCATCCAAAATGGAGGTTTTTGTTTGCATGATGTATGTGTGTGTGCTGCGTGTATTTGTTGTGTACATACAAATACACACACATGCATGTATATATTTCAGAAAAATATGTTATGTTTATATATTAAATATATTTATATATAATATAAATTATATGAATATAAATATATACATGTAAATAGCAAGCTGAATTAGCAGTAATTAGCTGCTGAATCCTTAGCCATCTTCAAGAAACGGCTAAAAACATATCTCTTCTATCTTTATTTGACCCTCTAACTCCAGTGCTATCTATTCTAATTCTATTTTATCTATCTGTCTTCTTTTTATTAAAAAAAAAATACCCTTGACCCTCTATCAATTGTATATCTATTCTCTAACTAGTCTCTAGCTAGTTTTTCTTTAAAAACTGACACTAGATTTCTTTTTTTCTATTCTATCTACTCGTTTCTTAAAAAAAGAAAAAGAAAAAGAAATAAAAAAGCTTCTTTTTGTATATTCTATCTACTTGTTTTCTTAAAAAAAACAACTTTACTATGTGTATTGCGTTAGGCTAACCAAGAGTTGTCATAGCACTTGCATGTTGTTGCTCTTTTGTTGGTTTTGATTGCTTCTATTCTCTTCATTTGTAAGTCGCTTTGGATAAAAGCGTCTGCTACATGACTAAATGTAAATGTAAATGTAGTTGAACAAGGACATCCCATTTTCCAATTCTCATTTGCTGGGAACAGATTTGATCAATAACATTTGTTAACTGCTAAAAGAATATTTGTTTCAAGTAACTTTTGTATTATTGTAATGGGATTTCAGGTGCCAGCTTTGTGTTCCAACAACAACAACAACAACAACAAAAAGTTTATTTTAATAGAAATTAGGCATGGTCAAGTATCAAATAACTTGCATGAATAAAGTTAATATTGCTAGTAATTGTTTAAAAATTACCACGCTAATAAGAGAGTTTGGTAACACTTTAGAATAGGCTTATCATGCCTATTATTAACATATTGTCTGTTTATTAGTACTTATAAAGCACATATTCTGCATGACCATATTCTACATCCCTAATCCTACCCAATACCTAAACTTAACAACTACCTTACTATTAATGAGCAGCAAATTAGGAGTTTGTTGAGGCAAAAGTTGTAGTTAATGGTTTGTTAATAGCGAGAACTGGACCTTAAAGTAAAGTATGACCAGAGTTTCAAGCTATAAACATATGGAGTTTTTGTCATCAAACTACGACCAGTATTCATACCTTTAAAGAAAATCTAAAAAAAAATAAATAAATAAATAAATAAATGAACAAGGCCCTTCACAGTAAATTAGACTGATGTTTGTTAATATGATATAAATAAATAAATGAATGAATGAATGAATTATTAATTTTATACTTTAAAAGTACTTTTGTTCCTGTAATGATTACAGTCTAAAAACACCCCTGGTTATTACATTTTGATGAAAGATTATGAAGACAAAGTTTTTTTTTTTTTTTTTAGAATAACTTAACTGATGGAAGACCAGGAACATACATTAATAAAGTAACCATTTTGATTTCATGTTGACTTTTACTGTATTCATCCAAAAGGAATAGCCTTTCAACTGTGCAGACAGTCCAACAAAGTGATGCTTTAAAACCAACTAGTGCTGGCTTACAGCCACATCACTCAGAATATCCTGAGTGTGAAGGTTGACATGACACAGACAGCTGCATCAACAGAGGAAAACCCCACACTGCCCACCATCGGATTATCGTCTATCACAATTCTTCTTAAGCCATTTATGCATCCCTCCAAACTCCATTTCCTCCCAGCCAGCTCTTCTTATCTCCCTGTCTCGCAATCTGTTCAGTCTTCATGCTAAATCATTTGTGCGACTCAGAGTGGGTAAGGGAACATCAGGAGGGAGGATGTGTTTAGAGACGCCCTAATGATCTCATATTGATCTACAGGCTTGTGTCACTGCAGGACAAAAGAGCCATGATGGACGTGCTCTTCAAACAAGCTTCTATCACCATTAATCTCCACGTTAACAGGTCAGAGAGATGCACACTAGACAGTAATGGCTGGAATTTACTGGAAAAGACCTGAACCGCAAATACAACAATTAACATTATACAATACATTAGTCTTTATAAAAAGCAGTATTATTACATTGTGTTAGTAATATTTATAGTTTCATTTCAGCTCTTTCTTTAATTGTTTTTCGAAACAGAGAATATTCTTGACAATAAAGACGACTCTATCCTGTCACACCTCCTGGAGATCAGACGTGAAGCACAGTGACACAGGTCACAACCTTATAACCTTAATGGCTTTGAGCTTACAAGGGGAGGTATCGGGTAATAGCGCATGTCAAAGGTCAAGCAGAGGTTAAAGACAGTTGACTCACGCTAAAGCAGCGCACAGCGCTCATCACTTCAGGGGAGGCTGTCTGATGTTCAATCATTCTAGCAGACAGGGTTACACCTAAACCAAGGGTCGGGATTCAGATTACAACCTAAAAATCTCCTTGGTAACATCATGTGATTAACTGTTTTAAGTCTGGAGGTGTCACATTCATCAAAAACAGTTAAACTACGCATCACAATCATACTTACAGTGTTCAGAAAGTATTGAACAATAATAAAGATCAAGTGTTTCTGATAATTTGACTATTTTTACTAATAATTCACATTTTCCCAAGAACTTGTTAATTTCCTTCATATGCACAATATCTATTAAATAAAATAATTTGCTGTACCAAATACTCCTGTCAATATCAAAGCAATGCAGGGAACAATTTTTTTTCAAAGCTTTTCTAAAAATGTTTCACGTTTTTTCATTTTAATACAGGTCAACAAATAGAAATCAGAAATTTATCTTTTCACATTTTCTATTATTAATGCATATGAAGTGAAAATTGCATCTTCCATTTCTCAGATTCTGTAGTGTTGTAATGGATTTACTAGTGCTGTCAAAAATAGCACGTTAACACAGACGATTAATTTTTCCAGTTTAACGGCATTAAAAATATTTAACGCAGTTTACGCAAGGGCGGAGCTAGGGTGTGCTGTAGACCAGTGGTTCCCAACCACGTTCCTGGAGGCCCCCAACACTGCACATTTTGCATCTCTCCTTTGTCTGACACACCCATTTCAAGTCTTGGAGTCTCTACTAATGAGCTGATGATCTGAATCAGGTGTGTTTGATTAAGGAGACAAGGAAAACATGCAGTGTTGGGGGGCCTCCAGGAACATGGTTGGGAACCACTGCTGTAGACTGCATAATTTCATATTAAAGCAGGAATGAAACTACGAGCATGCGTGTCAGATCTGCGTCACGTTCAGCAGTGGCAGCTCTTAAAGTAATAGCAGCCAAATAACCTAATAACCCAGCTGCTGTGATGTCTGTTCATCAAAGAACAAAAGATAAAAGAGGAAATCAATCACTTTTGTAGCTTTAAGGATTCATCTATATTTAATTTAGAAATTAGTGTTGATAACTTTATTCAATTTCTGTATATTTCCTACTTGATGAAGGGCACAGGTAAATATGACACTTATAATGGGTTTACGTGAAGATTGTTTTAAGCTCACTTAAATTAGAAGTTGTTGTTTTTTTTTAAAGTCTAATAAATGTTAAAATTGGTAGCTCTCAATTATACTGTAATGTTGAATGCCTATAGTCAATGGTTAAATATTAGGGAAAAATAATTTCCTAGAGACATCAGTAGAATTGGTATCAGTGATAATCGCCTTCAGTCATAAAAAATTATGCCATTAAACAAATATTAAAAATATACTGTCTTTATGTTGTTTCTACATCAATTTGAAGATTGAATGTGAAATTATTGCAATATAAAAATATATATTTAAAAACTTTAATGTTAGGTGCGATTAATCACGATTAAGAGGGGATCTTTCATGCCGAGTAAGTAATGTTTCTTATTTTCATGGGATAATGTGCTGTTGTGACAAACACATTTACTAGATGGACTTTTCCCAAACTTTTATTTCAGACTAAAATGTGTGAAATCGAGTGCAACATTTTGAAATCTGATAGGCAGCCTTTCATTACATCTAAATGTTGTACACCGTGAGGATGGTTTTATGTTCTATAAACAATACTATATAAAAGTATTGTTTAGACAATATAAAAGTAATGTTTAAGAATGTTTAGACCAATCATTACTGTGAAATACTCTGTCTGCAAATATCTGTTCAAACGTGCTTAACAATAATAATTTAGTTTCTCAGATATAGAATGACGTTTTTGTACTGTATGATAATACATACAAAGCATGTTTGTATTTATGATATAAAATCACGTGGGCAATATTAGTGATTGCTAATGTAATAACATAGTTGCTCCTGTCAACATGCTCACTTATTTATTTGTTTTAGTGGGGGATTAAGAAATTATAGAAATTAATAGTTTTATTTAGCAAGGATGCTTTAAATGGATCAAAAGTGAAGATAAAGACATTTATAATATTACAAAATATTTCAATTTCAGATAAATGCTTCTGAACATACTATTCATGAAAGAAACCTGAAAAAAATTCTACTCAGCTGTTTAACAACAACAACAACAACAACAACAACAACAACAACAACAACAACAACAACAACAACAACAGTTTTTGAGCAGCAAATCAGAATATTAGAATGATTTCTGAAGGATCATGTGACACTGAAGACTGGATTAATGATGCTGAAAATTCATGTTTGTGTGTCATTCCTCGTTCCTAGTGTCGACCTCCCAGACACCACCAGACTATGCAGGAGGGAAGCTATTATCCGGTGTCTGGAGAGTGTTTATCCCCAATCCGGAACACGGCCAGACCCAGTGCCCAGCCCACCGTCTCCCCACTGCACGGAGTGCGAGCGCGAGCCCACCGCTGACGGAGAGCCAGAGCACGTCGCGACCAACGAGCCATCGCCCAGGAGTGCGACAGAGCTGAGGATCGCCACGGAGCCAGAGCCTCACGGAGCGTCAGACCAGGTGCGAGAGCCGGCAACAGAGCCCGTCACGAGGGAGAAGGCTGCGGACGGTGTGAGCGCGGAGAGGAGCTCCACCTCCCTGTACTGCGGCTGAAGGTGAGCTGATTATGGAGCGTGGACTGTGCCACATCAAGGAAGGGGAGAGGGCTCCTGTTCCTGAGTTAAGCCCAGAGAGGGCTCCTGTTCCTGAATTAAGCCTAGAGAAGGCTCCTGTTCCTCAGTTCAACCCAGAGAGGGCTCCTGTTCTTAAGTTAAGCCCAGAGAGGGCTCCTGTTCCTGAATTAAGCCTAGAGAAGGCTCCTGTTCCTGAGTTCAGCCCAGAGAGGGCTCCTGTTCCTGAGTTAAGCCTAGAGAAGGCTCCTGTTCCTGTTCCTGAGTTCAGCCCAGAGAGGGCTCCTGTTCAGTCCAGAAAATAATAATAATAATAATAATAATAATAATAAAAATAATAATAATAATAATAATAATAATAATAAATAATAATTTGTTACACTTATATAGCGCTTTTCTGGGTACTCAAAGCGTTTTACATAGAAAGGGGGAATCTCCTCAGCCACCACCAATGTGCAGCATCCACCTGGATGATGCGACGGCAGCCATACTGCGCCAGAACGCCCACCACACACCAGCATACTGGTGGAGAGGAGACAGAGTAATGAAGCCAATCAGTATATGGGGATGATTAGGAGGCCATGATGGTCAGAGACCAATGGGCAAATTTGGCCAGAATGCTGGGGTTACACCCTACTCTTTTTCGAAGTACATCCTGGGACTTTTAATGACCACAGAGAGTCAGGACCTCAGTTTAACATCTCATCCGAATGACAGTGCTTTTTACAGTATAGTGTCCCTATCACTATACTGGAGTGTTAGGACCCACACAGACCACAGGGTGAGCACCCCCTGCTGGCCTCACTAACACCTCTTCCAGCAGCAAACTTGATTTCCCAGGTCGTCTCCCATCCAGGTACTGACCAGGCTCAACCCTGCTTAGCTTCAGTGGGCAACTACTCTTGGGCTACAGGGTGATATGGCTGCAGAGAGGGCTCCTGTTTGCATCCCTGAAAGCCCGGAGGCTCACAAATGCCTGCCCTCCCACCCGCTCCTGCCTCCTCCTCCTCCTCCTCCGCAGTCATCTGGCAGCCCTTCTGCTTGCCCTCAGCACACCATCTATACGGTGCGAGCTCCGCGGGACTGCCATCCTCCAGCATTGCCGTGACCGGAGTATCCCTTGACTCCACCTCCAGCCTCTAAGCTCCGGACTCTGCCTCGGCCAGTCGACTCCACCATGGCTCCTAGCTCCCTCCACGGTCCATCTGTCCACTGGCTTCGCCGGGCTCCCTCGTCCCTCTGGCTCCGCCTTGGTCTGGCGTCGACCATCCTGCACCTCGGGACTCCACTCCTCCGGCTGCACCTCGTCCCTTCGTCCCTCTGGCTCCGTCAGGCTTCTTCATCCCCTCGGCTCCTCCTGAAGTCCTCTGTCGCTCCGGCTCCACCGCGGCCTTCTGGAGCCCCGCCTCCGCCTTGGTCGCCGGCGCCCTCTGCTCCACCCTGGTCCTCCGGATCCTCCCTCTCACCCTGGCTCATCAGCTCTCCATCTCGGGCTCCTCCACCACCTGCTCAGCCGCCGTTGGTCGGCCCCCTGGAGTCGTCAGCCCTTCCTCCACCATGGCTCCTCCCTCCGTCGGCTCCACCATGGGTCGACATTATGGCTGTGGCCTGGGTCCTACCTGGCGCCGCATGCTACAAATCCCTCCCGTTTCCTCCCTGGCTCCTCTCTCCGTCTGGTCCGCCCTGGACCATCCTGTCATCCCCCTGGCTCCTCCTGTGTCCTCCTTGGCTCCTCCCTTCATCGTCTCCACCCAGGACTCTGTTAGTTGTCCTCCTCCCGAGCCTCTGCCTAAGTTCCCACCCGTTCCCCCCCTCTGTTGTTATACGGCACGAGGACGCGCCTTCCGGGAGGGGGGTGATATGTCAGGATGATGGACCTGTTTTTCCCTGTTTCTGTTCCTGTTTTCCCTTATTTGGTCATGTTCCTGTCCTCGTTTAGTTTAATTAGTCATCCTGTGCACCTGCTTTCCTCCCAATTTAGCTTGTTACCCCATGTATTTAAGTCTTAGTCTGTGTTTTCCTCCTTTGTCGGGTCTACCTGTGATGTTTGTCTGTCATTCCTCGTTCCTAGTGTGGATTTACCGTGTGTTGGATTGAATTAAAGACTATTTCGTTTATCCATGGCTCCTTCATTCCTTCCGGCAGCGAAGCATGGCACATGTGTGCGTGTTGTCGGTTTCATTTAGCGACTGCATCTGCTAAGTTAACTCCCATTCAAAAGTTTTTGATCTGTAAGACTGTTTCTTCTGCTCACCAAGGCTGCATTTATTTGATCAAAAATACAGTAAAATCAATAATATTGTGAAATATTACAATTTAAAATAACTATATCAATATTTATTAAAATTAAACTTATTGCTGTGATCAAAGCTGAATTGTCAGCATCATTACTGCAGTCTTCAGTGTCACATGATTTTCAGAAATCAATCTAATATGCTGATTTGCTGCTCAAGAACCATTTCTGATTATTATCATTGTTGAAAACAGTTTAATATTTTGTGGAAACCATGATACAGGATTTTTTTTTCAGGATTCTTGATGAATATCATTTATTTAGAATAGAACCTTTTTTGTAACATTATAAATGTCATTGTCACGTTTTATCAATTTGTGTCCATGAACTAATAATTACTAACTCCAAACTTTGAACAGTAGTGTATTAGTCTTTGAATTATGTGCTTGAGTAAATTATTTATCAGTTGATCAAACCACTCATACATCATACCTTCACAGGTGAATCGCTGAAGAGATCTTGCGTGTCTTTATCCAGGTTATCCTGGTTCCAGGAGGCCAGACCTATTCCACTGCTCTCAGGAACTGGGTCACATGACTTCAGACGGACATCAGCACTCAAGCAGGAATCCTGTACACACCAACAGAGGTACACCACACACTCAACACTGGTCAAGATTTAGAGCCACAATCAGAAAATAAACAACAATCAGCGTATGAACATATATGGGACTTGTCATCAAAAAGTATACATGCATTACCACAGACTAGACTAGAGATTAGAACTAGTCTAAATGAAAGATCAGCATTTCATATTAAGCCTGTCCACGTGTGCACTGATTTCAGAAACAATGTGTACACACATGGAGATAAAGTCACTGTGTAATTAGCATTCTGAGATGGATGTGAGTCACCTGTGGCATGGGAATACTGATGAAGAGCTCGTCTTCACTCGTGTCCATGACGTCTGCCTCACATTGTGACTCTTCAATCACACGTTTAACAGCAGGTCTGTCTGCAGTCACTGATTTATCCTACAGTGATGACACACATCTGTTAGCATTTGATCTCTGCACACTGGTATCTCAGGAATTCATGCACCTGCTAAAGTGACCATTACAGATCATAACCTACACAAGCATGGAAGAAGTTACTGTGTAAAACATCTACAGTTTTTTTTCTATAAGACAGCTGCAGTAAAACAATCAGGCTTCAGTGAGACAAGTATATATTACAGCTCCCAAAGCCATGGACACAAAGCGGATGATCCCACATCTGGAGATGGGCATGCAGGGATGATGGCTAAGAAAAATAAAGTAGGTCTGCCATAATCAGTCTGAAAGACAGCAGATGTTACGTCAAAGTCCTTGTCTCCTAAAGTGTCAGGACACTGAGACTTCAACAATGGCTGCATTTACACTGCAAGTCTTAATGCACAGGTCCGATTTTTTGACCATATCCGATTTTTTGTCCCACTGTTTACATTCACTTTGACAGGACTGGTATCTGATATCTATGTTTACATTAATTCCCGCCCATCAGTGATCGCTTTACTATGCACATGGTAGTAGGCCCTCAGGTTTTGAATGGCCGTGCTATTAAAATTATTTATATAATTCACATTGAGTGGACATTATTTTTCCCCAGCATGGATAACAGCTGTCACTAATAGTGAAACTTGTTGGTTTAATTACAAAAAGAGATAAGTTGTCACCTCATTGCTGAGAAATATAATAGGTTTTAGTATCGAAGCTATTGTATTTATAAAATTCATGGGGCAGGGGTTGAAAACCAGCTCTTGAATGTTGCACAATTTCCACATATCAAGTTCCCACCTCAATAAAATGCAAGCACATATACACCATTAAATGCTGCCTTTATGGGCAAACGTGTCGGCTCTTGCATTGTGGTGGCTCAGACTTCTGCAGGGAATTGGATATGTGTGTTTAGATGTAGGTCAGATATCCAGATATCGGATATGTATCCGATTAAAAATCCATTTGGAAGTGGCCCAGTTCGGATGCGAAAAAATAAGATCTCATGCAGATTTTTGTGTTTACATGTGTGCAACAAATTCTGATCTGTGTCAGCTGTGAGCGAAAAATCAAATTTTTTGTGTCGGTGGAAAAACACAGCCAACGTCATTAGACTTGGCTGTAACCTGTCAATGGGTAGCTGACAAACAGCAATGGCATGAAGATTTCATGATAAAAACATATGAATGTGTAAGGAAAGTGCATTCTGTTCACAAAATTAATGGAGTTAAAATACAAAGCACAAGTATTCCATTTAGTGTTTGAATCAATATAAGCTGCATGTCTAATAATTATAAAGTAGTTTAAAATGGATTACACTCATTTCCTTTTTGCTGAGCAGAGGTAAAAAAAAAAAAAGGTCATAGTAAACTTTAGTAGTTTGTATGAATCAGATCACAAGCCATCAGACACCATGAGAAATCTTGCTCAGCACAGAGGAAGAGGAAAGAAATGATAAACCTTTATAAATAAATAATAGCTATCAGTGAAATCAGTAAGGTCAGCAACTAGCAGTATATTACAAACAAATCCAGAAGTGTTTTCATGCGATAGCACTGTGCTGACCTCTGCTGGTGTATTTCAGCCAAATATGATAAAAAAAATTAAATAATACAAAATTATTTTAATATCAATGCTCTCTACTGTAGTTCAAAGTGACAGGAGTGAAACACACCAGCAGCTCTATCCAGGTGATCTCATGATGTGCAGTGGATGAAGGTTGTCTCTGGAGTTCATAAAGCGCCAGCCTGAGCAGAAAGTTACTGATATCTTCAGGGACACGAGAGCGGATTGCTTTAAAATCACTCAGATCTGTTCAGGAATAAAACAGAAATAATACAAGTGATGGTGTGTCCTTGTTACAAATGTTAAATGTACTTACTATAGTAATAGAGTATCAGTAAATTATGCATAATTACAAACAACTAACCCTAAACCATATTCTAAATCTAACCTTCATAATAAGTACATGTTGATTAATATTACTCAGTAATTAACTGTATAATTACATTAACTGTATAATTCATTTATTAAAAAAAATTCAGTAGCATCATACGATTTCTGAACAAAATCACCAGCTCTTGAGCTCCAAAAAGAGCTCTCCAGAAGAACAAAACACATTTCCACATTTAGATATTGGATTCTGGTGAAATGTGTTTAACCTGAGCAGACTGGAGGAGAGGCGATGCTTTTTCTGATGGTGTTATAGATGGACACTGAGAGTCCAGCTCTGTCTGTGTCCACAACACAGCCCATCTTCTGAGCCTGCAACAGATGAGACTCCACCACCGCCATAGGCAGACTGCGAGCATCTGCAACCTGCCTCTACAAAAGACAACACGTACATCCACATCAAATAACTGCTGCTTTAGGATCAGAATATACTGGCACATCAGGCTCATTTTGTTTATCCAAAATTCATTTCAAAAACATTAAAAATGTTCAAATAATAAAAAATGCAATCCAGATATTTTAAATTCATAAAAATGCAATTAAAATTTTATGGGGCATGATTTACAGGTGCATCGTGTATTAAATAAATTCAATGCCGAAACTACTTCAGTCTGTGTGCACTGAATTTATTTAATACACGAGTTTCACAATTTGAGTTGAATTGAAATAAATTAACTTTTCCGCGACATTCTAATTTTTTGAGATGCACCTCTATATCAAGAGGTGTAACAGGCTTGAGATTGTAATAAAGATAATAATCACACAAAGTCTTATTACAAGGGTGAAAAAAGTCTGGTAAACGTTTTTTTTTTTATTATTATTGATGATGATGCAATGAAGCACAAAAAAAACCTGCTGCTAAACTAGTTTAAAATGGGATTTTTAGCAATGTCTTGGGCAACCCAATTTCAGGTCCTCAAACACACCTCCAGAAGAACTTCTCTCCCATTGCTTCCTGTCTCTTTAATACTGTCCTATTTAACCAATGGCAAAACAGACCAAATGTATGTCTCATGCTTGAAATCCAACACACATCCATTAAATTTTGTCAACCCCAACTAATTGTTGTGCATTGCTGTATTATTTTTTTTTAAATCCATCTTTATTTTTACTTATTTGGTATGTTTTTAAGTATTGGTGGAGAAATTCTACACAATTGCATATAAGAAAGCGTGATAAACAGGACAGATACCACACTAAAACTGAGTATTAGGAGTGAATGTTGTACCATGCTCTTGTGCTCCATGTGAAACAGTCTGTATGTGATAGAGACACTGTCCGGTAGAGACTGAGCCACAGACCTGTACTCTCGGCTAGACTCTGTTTGGACAGGTGGAGTAGAGCTGGAGGAATCATCCACCTAATTCACAGAACAAATCATTGTCATACAGTATAATACTTCATACTGAACAGTATCAGCCCATAAGCCCTGAGCCAGTGAGATCCACTATAAAAAAGGATATGTGGTCCTGGATGTGATCTAGTAACAGCTGTGACATGAAACAGCTGTTCAGCTGCTACTGTGTATCTCACTGCACAGCAGCCATAGAGAGCAACTTAACATGTCAACATGAAAGCAGATACCATTCAATTTCATCAAAAAAAAAAAAAAAGTGTTTAATGTTATGTCCTTTTTTTTAGATAGTAACTTCTATAAAAGGAATTCACGGATGTACTGTATTGAATGGCTATGAATATCAGCACACTTCATCTGTGAACACATTCACAATACAAAATAACCCTAAGTGCTTAAAGGTGAAGTGTATCATTTTATGAATGTTAAATTGCTTACATATCCCATGTTTAACTACAAATCATTGGCAGGTTGAACACAACCATTATCAAAACATTACTTTGAGCATCTCAACCAGCCTGAATGCAGGACTCTCCAAACTTGTTTGTGAACAGTCATTACTTTTGCAACATACACAACATTCAATAAGTTCTTTAGAAATTGATATGTTTATTCAGCAAGGAGGTATTCATTTGCTACAAATAATAAAGTGCTTCAAATAACGCAGCCTTGGTAAACATAATGTAGTAAAATGTAGTGTACAATACACATTGTTTAACAGTGTCTCAGTACCTGTAAGCCGTGTGTCTGACAGAATGTGAGGATGACATCAATCAGAGGTGTTAACAAGGCTGCTTTGGCTTCTGAAACACCATCCACTTGTTTCAAGCTGGACGTTGAGCATGGCCTGCCAAAGAAATCCAGATAAAACATCAAAATATGACCACTAATAAAATGTCATGTCTGCCTAAAGACTATAAATTTAACATTAAGCGTAAGTACAAATTTGGCTTTTTCAATAATTAAGGTGCAGTCACATTAATGAAGTTTCAGTAAAATTTTGAGGGCAAAAAAAGGTCAATAGTGTATTGTCAATAGCGTAGCCATGTATGAAGCAGCTTTCTACTGGTCACGCAAAACTCCCAATTACACAGATTTCTACAGGAATGACTGGATTTTGCAATGGTAAATATGACCTTACCTTTAGAGTTAAAGGAAATGCTCTTTTTAGAGGACTACACTATTCTACACCACCCAAAGGCCAACAAACCCTTCTCAGGCAAACATTACCTTGATTTTGCCATATCCAGGAGTATTTTATTGGTGGCCAGTAGAGCTGGTGGGATGTCTCTGAGACCAGCTAACTTCTGACGCTCAGACACCAGCTTACCATACAGTTCAGACTGTAAAAACAAATGAAACAGTGAGAAAAACAGATAATGGCAGTTGTTTTCAGAAACATACACTGCTTTGCATCCTTCAGAATTCACCCAGTTACTTTTAAGAAACAAGAAACATGACAAGCGGTGAAGATGAGCTCATCCTCAATCTGTGGCAGCAGTGTTTAATATCCAGTACCTGTAGCTGGATTTCTCTAGCTGAGACTGCTGGAGTCTGGGCTCTGACATTAGTGGGAATCTGGGTTGGCCTAACAGCTGATCTGTATACAAATATTAAATGTCATTTTTCACACAAACAGACAGATGTAACTCGAACCAGGAATTTTGAAATCTGACATTTAGTGGTGAAAAAAAAAACAACTAAAAGTCCAGTCAATGTCAAAATGTCAGTTCATATTATTTATGTATGATTCATACCTAGATGATAAATATGCTTTCTCCACAATCTGATGGGTGTCAACTCCAGAACTGACGTTTGCCCTCTGAAATGAAACAAGAGAGGGCTGCAGAAAACAATAAAAATCAACCATTTAAAAGTAAAACTATACATTGAAGGGATGATTAAAAAAAAAAAAAAAAAAAATTAAGAATTCATTAATGGATGATACTGACCCGAGTGTAATCTGACTTCAGGTTAGAAGCAGGAGACTCAACCTGTGCTGGATCTGCTTTTTTCCTGCAAGGACATATCAGGAATACAATAAAAATACATTCAGAGATCTTCATGCCATTGTGTTTTGCATGGCAGGAAAATGTCCAGTGCCTACTATTCTGCAATGTCACAAAATGACAACTTTCACAATGTTACATTAGGAATATTAGATGAGTGAAAAACACATCTACATGTTGATTAGATTTAAGCTGAGTATTAGAATGAATGCACTGGAATCTGTGTAGATGGAGCAAAAGAACATGACACACGCTTCTGGCAAAGCACCTCATGACACAAGCGTAGCTACAGGAAGGCAGTTCCCACCCAACAGAAAAACAGTACAACGAAGATTTTTAGCTCTCTAACTTATGACTTATCTCAGAATTGATAAACATATTTGATCATAGAAAAGATTTATGGAAAAGGAAAAATGGTAAAATAACTGGTAAAATGACAGTCATATACCTAATTCAATCTGATCTCCGTTCCAGATAAATCACTAAATAAAATTAATTCTGGCCATGTTAACAGCCTCTCATGAACATTTAATTGGCTCATGCATTGAGTTTGACTGGTGCCTCAGGTTTGCCACAGAGACCCAATGTTCCCTTAACTACAAAGTGCACATGTGAGTTTGTGTGTGCTGAAGCACTGATGATAAGATGTCATGGTCTTACCGCGGTACACACACTCTGCTGAACAGATCTCTATTGGGCTGCAGCAGGAGTCGTCTGTGCCTCTCATTTTCAGCTTTACTGAGCCATGATCTACCCTGAGTGAAACATTTCCAATGTTGATTAATACATAACGAATTTTTACAATTTTATAAGTGACTTTTAATATACATGTTTCCAAATGAATCCTACAACAAATTAAAATGTACAGATTTTGTGACATCTGTATGGTGGAAACGGAAATCATTTAACTCCAGAGTGGAACATCACAGAAATAAAAAAAGATAAGATGTGCCCTTGCACCTTCTGCGCTTGGCCCTTAATAAAAATAATGATTCTACCATATACTTTTGATGACTACGCACTCTCTGTGCTTGGACCTTACACATTTCTCTTGTTTTATTACAAATATCACCATCATGAGAGGCAGTTTTGATTCAAATACATCCAGACAATAAATCCTAAGTAAAGCTGCTGTGCTCCCTCTAAAACTGTTTACATTAACATGCTACTGTCCCCTTTCTCATGCTCTCTCCATACTCCAAAAATAGCCAAAAACTCACTGTGCCTTAAAAAAAGTCCAAAATCAAGTGCGTAGACTAAAAAAATCCATATTCAGAAAAGGCCTGCAAACTCTAATGATGAAAAGGGAAACTCTGAATGCAAGATTTAAAAAAAACACTTTAATGAAAAAAAAAAAAAAAAAAAAATGCAAACGTTTCGGTCGCTTTCCACATGTTTGTTAGACCTTGAGAATGAGTATAAAGAACTTGTTTGTTCACAATTAAACTCCAAAAGTTTCAGTTAAGGGCCCTGTGAAATCCATTTTATTTTTTCCTTAATTCTGTGTTTTTATTTTTTCTGGATTCTGCGTTTTATGATTTTATACAAATTTATCAACTGAAAATTGGGTCTAATGAAATGAATAAAAATGTAATCAATCATTTAAAATGTAATCAAATGAAAATATACCAATTAATTTACAACAAAATTATTTTTTTTCCTAAATAAGATAAAAAAGAACTGTACAAATTAAAACATGGATGAAAAATATCTTGGTTGTATAATACTCCTTAAAAAAATAAATAAAATAAAATAATACTTTCAGAAGTACATTTTAGCATATAATAAAGCAGTATATTTCTGTCATAATTTCTTCAAGTTAAACCGAACTTTTACTTTGGCAGGTTGTTGTGAATTTTCTCATGATCTCAATATTATATTATCGCCCAGCCCTACTCTTACTTACTGTCACTGGAGCTGGATGGGACTATTAACGCATTTATCTTATTACGGTTTGACTGCTAGCTATGTACCTGCAAATATTTTGCATCCAATACGGTTTATAATGAAATTTGTCAAGATGTAAAAGAGAATCAGAACTCTTTTAGTCGCAATGTAATTCATCTCTAATAAAGGGTCCCTTCAGTTATTTGGGGAGGAATGCAGGGGTTTTCACCTTTCTCCCCCTCTAGCGATACTACTTGAAACATTCTTCATTTAATAGTTCATGACTAATCTTTAGCCAGTACCTTAGGTGTGAGTTTACAGAGGGTGGAGAATTTGTTGTGGCCCATGGTGTCCATCAGATATTTTTCAGCAACAAGTTCTCGGCTGAGAGCTTTCCACCAAGTTTCGGAGATTTCCCTGCCGATACCAAAGAGAGAGTGCTTCCGAAAGGAATCTGGAACCCGCTGAGAGGTCTAAAAGAGGGATGAGAAATGAATTTGTAGAGCTCTAACTTGCATGTAAAAGATAAAGCTTTCATTTATGCAATATACATCTTTCAATATACACTACCAGTCAAAGGTATTTGAACAGTAAGATTTTTAATGTTTTTTAAAGAAATCTCTTCTGCCTGCATTTATTACTGATTTCAAAGCTGAATTTTCAGCATCATTACTCTAGTCTTCAGTGTCACATGATCCTTCAGAAATCATTCTAATATGCTGATTTGCTGTTCAAAAAACATTTATTAGTATTATTATTATGTTGAAAACTTATACTGACTCCAAGCTTTTGAATGGTATAATGTATAATGTTACTGTTACTATGTTAATGTTAATGTGAATGCTAATATAATGTAATATTATGAGCACAGGCTTTTTGGATTGATAAATCATTGTGATTAAGCTCAGATCTTTATGACTCAAAATCAAAGCAGAGGGTTTCTGTCTGACGTACTGAGCCCCGCAGGAAGAGGATGGGTGCTGTGATGCCGAACCGCTCATTCATAGTGCTGATGGCCTTCATCAGCTGATACGCACACGAGCCAAAGTCCTGTAGGACCACCTCTGGATCCTCTCTGTTCACACTGAATCCACACCAAAATAAGTCATTCTTCATGAACTATTACAACAGTTTGAAGACACACACAAAAAAAAAAAAAACTTACTCACCCTGACCTGCAGTTATCACAATTACTGCTACCCATAATTCCAGAAGTCACTTTCCTCAGACGCTTGTCTTCAAAATGACACAAAATCAACCTAGGATACAATTCATCATGTTTAAAAATATCAGCATAAATATTACAATATGAAGAAAATCATGTCTCATCTGGGGCCAGTTGCATAAACATAGCCACTATGTTAAGGCTGTGTCTTAAGAAATTGTTTGATCAACTAGCAGTTAGCCAAGAGGTAATCAGTCTTACCTTTCTGACTCAAATTTGGACAATCTATCTTTTTGTAACGGATTTTAAAAAGTTATTACCAGTCTTTAAGAAAACAAATTAGATGACTAACTTTTTAAGAACAGTCTAAGCAGTTTATGCAAGGGTTTCTAAATATGTAAAACTGTCACATTTCATGCCAAAATTCAAAAGAAAGATATAAAAACTTATGAATAACTCATTATTATGACGTTATTAAGTAGCCATATTTTTTGTGAAATTCAAATGTGATTCCTTTCTTTGGATCGAGTTGACATATTCTGGACAGGTTATGAGATTGACCTAAAATTAAATTCACTTACTTTCGCCTGCACTTGGTTGAATTCAGATACTTTTCCATTTTTGCCATCATGTCCATTTTGTAATCTCTAAAGCGCTCACTTTTAGATTGGTTGAGAATGAATCTTAAGGAAAACACGAAGAAGATATATATTTAAGTATGTCCAACAGAAAAAAAGTCAAGTAAATTGAACTAGTTAACAAAATGAGGATGAGTTGTCACCTATTCAGGGCCATATCTGCGGGCATCCATAAGACGTGACAGGCGCTGGGCAGCCCGTCTCTACCAGCCCTCCCGATCTCCTGATAATAGGACTCCATCTCTTTGGGAGCTCCGTAATGGATGACCTTCCTGATATCAGATTTATTAATGCCCATCCCAAACGCCACAGTGGCCACTACACACTGAAGACAAAGCCATGAAACACCAACACTGTTACATACTGTAAATATTCAGCCAGATCATTTGAAAGGAAACTGTAGAATCAGCTAATCATCATCAGTTCATATGATGTCCCAAACAGAGACATTTTAACATATGACTGCTAGACACTACAAAAAGAAATGCTATTTGTTTTTTTGCTGTTTGCAAATGCTGGTACCTGATGACAATATACTGCTATTTAGGCGGTGTGATGCGTTTAAACAAAAACATTTAATGAACAATTTGACATTGAGGGCAGAAAATTATCATGAAAACTAAATTTCAGTTTCTTGTGTGAGACAAAATTTATAATTAGACTTTCAAAGGCATTCACCTGAATCTCATCCCTCATGAACTGATGCTGGGTTTCTCTCCTCTGTTTGATGCTCAGACCTGCATGATAAACTCCACATGGGATGTCCAGCTTGCACAGCGATGCTGTCACACGCTCCGCCTCTTTCTTTGATGGACAGTACACAATGGCTGAGCCTTCAAACTCGAAACCACCCCTACAAAACAAAACTTGTATACTTTTAAAAAAAAACAAAAAAAAAAACAACTGTAATGTGTAAAACAACTGTAATTGGATTCAGTGGATTAGCATTAAAACCAGATAAGACAATGGCAAAATAAGTAAAATGAGACAATGGCAAGACAATGGCAAATTCTGGATTTTGGATTAAGCTGTTGTTATGTGTAATTTGCTGGTCAAAATCAGACTTTCTGAGTGGGCACTGGAGTTTGGCAATTGGCATTAAAATATTAATAAAAAATAATTGTGGATAATTAAAATAATTCATTCAACAATTCCAGAAGTTTCAATGACTTAATATTCTTCATTGTTCAATAGTAAATTTATGACTTTTCAAGTTGTTTGTGATTACTGGGATTTTTTAAAAAAAAAAAAACTTTTTACTCACAAATAGAAATTTCTCGTCAAAATATTTTAGAGCTTGACATAACTAGGAATTATTCTATTCATTGTTAAAATAGTCTAGAAATCACACAAAATTCCCTCATATATGCAGATTTTCCAAGATTGTGAGAACCCTGGTAATCAAAATTTTAAGGCAAATGTTGAGGGAATAAATTATAATAAAAATGATTTTAGCTTACATCCGTTTTTTTTCTTTTTCTTTTCCAACCTATTGTCTTACTGTGTGCTACTGGGTCCTGGCCATCTGGTTAAAAACCACTACATTAAGCAATCTTCAAACATTCCTCGTGGAAAATACTTAAAGAAAATGCAAAGAATATTCCTCACAAATTACTACAAGAATCAACATGGCCTACCCTTTTTTCCTGATGAGAAATTGTTTGAGGTCTTGGATAATGTCACCAGATTTGCGATTGACATCCAGGTAGAGGTTTGGTCGGTCAAACGAGGTGCAGGTGATCAGAGGGTTGATCAGATGAAGGCTCTTAACGATGTCCTCACGGATAGACGGACTCGCAGTAGCCGTGAGCGCCAAAATAGGAACCTGATTAAAGAATCAAATGTTAGGAATGACACGAATAAATGATCAAAATCAATTATTCAGTGATATGACACAAAGTAGATTTCAAAAGAAAATATGGCTTACACCAGGGAGATTTTTCTTGAGTTTCCCGAGGTCACGATAAGCACTTCTGAAATCATGACCCCACTGAGAGATGCAGTGAGCCTCGTCTACCGCAACCAGTGATAAACCTACGAACACACACAGCCAAGATGTTCCTCATTTAAAACGAAGGATTTAATCACTTCAAATGGCATTTTATTTCTTTTTGTTTGATTTACCAACAGTCCTGTTGAGCTGCGCTAGCAGAGGAATATTCCCAGAGCAGAATTCAGGTGTCATGTACACCACTCTAAAATGACCCCTGAAGACATGAGAACAGGGAAAATAATGTCATGTCACTGAACTACTCTTGGATAAATGTGACATTTGCATTGAATTTTTTTAATGTCACAATTAATATTTACGTATAAGGGACAATGTACAGTGGCATAAACAACAATGTGAACCCTTTGGAATGAGCTGGTTTTCTTCAATAATTGCTCACAAAACTGTGTAAATGGCTCTCTTAAGATCATTCAACAGCATCTCTATTAGATTAAAAGAATATTTCACCCAGAAATTAAAATTTTGTAATCATTTACTCGTCCTTTTGTTAGTCCAAAACCAATAAGACTTTTGTTCATCTTTGAAACACAAATGTGAACTTGGACCACAAAACCAGTCATAAGGGTCAATTTTTTGAAATTGAGATTTATACCTCATCTGAATAAATAAGCTTTCCATTGATGTATGGTTTGTTAGGATAGGACTATATTTGGCCGAGATACAACTATTTGAAAATCTGGAATCTGAGGGTGCAAAAAAATCAAAATATTGAGAAAATCGCCTTTTGAAGTTGTCCAAATGAAGTACTTAGCAATGCATATTACTAATCAAAAATTAAGTTTTGATATATTTACGGTAGGAAATTAACAAAATCTCTTCATGGAACATGATCTTTACTTAATATCCTAATGATTTTTGGCATAAAAGAAAAATCTATAATTTTGACCCATACAATATATTTTTGGCTATTGCTACAAATATACCCGTGCTACTTATGACTGGTTTTGTGGTCCAGGGTCACAAATATTTAAAATATAAAACTTAAAGATATTTTAAATGAAATCTGAGATTTCTATCCCTCTACTGAAAGTCCATTCCAACAAAACATTTCCGTTTCAACAAGTTCTCAAAAACATCATGAATGTAATCCATATGAATAGAGCAGTTTAACCCAGTGGTTTTTAATCCTGGTCCTCGGGACCCACTGCTCTGCACATTTTGTATGTCTCCTGTTTAACACACCTGATTCAGATCATCAGCTCATTAGCAGAAAGCTCCATGAACTGAACTGTGTGTGTCAGATAAGGGAAACATACAAAATGTGCAGAGCGGTGGGTCCCCAGGACCGGGATTGAAATCCATTGGTTTAACCCATGTCTTCTGAGGAGACACAATCACTTCATATGAAGAACAGATTTAATACTGACTGATTAGGTCAGTATTACATAGTGCACAGAAGCTCAACCACACTTGCTTGATGCGCGAGAACAAACCTCATTGGTTCTCATGTGTCAATCAAGCACAGCTGAGCTCTATTTGATGTGCTCTACGTATGTGCACTGATCAGTTTTTATAAGGGGCTGTTTACACCTGGTCACTTCATGCGTTTTTTCTGATCGGATAGCTATCCGATCGTGAAAAGACCAGGTGTAAATACCCTCCGAAACGCTTTCGAGACGCATTTAAATCCAATCGCTCTAACCACTTCAGGAGGTGGTCTGGGCCGCATTCCAGACGAAACTGGACAAGTATAAATGGTTATTGAAACCACATATGCAAATTTTACTCCTCCCAAAATATTAAAATAATAAACGTGTGAGAGCGTTTTATAGGCTATATGGCGTGTTATAGTCAGATATGACAGCACTAACGCAACAAGCATCACCGCAGATGAGTAGCTCTTCAACAAGCCGACATGCAAACTGCCGCAAATGAAACAAAGTAAGTCACAGACGCTCAACACACAATCATCTTCATTAAAAGTAGACTAACCTATCTTTCCAGTGCTAATGCCACGCTCTCACCTGTTGTGGTCTCTGATCTTGAAATTAGCTGATAATGAATAAAATGCAGCGCATATCTATTGCTTTCATTGACGTGAACTCCGTTAAATTTGCATATAGCGCGGGAATTGAAGAACGGATTTATATCCGTTTTGCGAAAACACATTTATGTGGCCAAGTGTAAATGGAAACGTTTTAACAAATCAGATAGATATCCGATCAGAGAAAACGCATGAAGTGACCAGGTGTAAACAGGCCCTAAGTGAATGCAAGCTTATATTTATCAGAACAAAACTAATTCTGAGATTAATTTATACGTAAATGCAGATCATTCTAAGCTGTTCACATGCTTTTTCATGCCACTTTATCTTATGCCCTGTACAATACCTGTTTAATACTCTATTTTTCAACATTTTAAATCTTTTTTATTAGATGGAGTGTAGAATGTAACATCATAGGACATTTCAAGCTCCCAAAAGTATTTCATGCCAACTAGCCTCTCACCTCTTCACATCGTCATTTAGGTTTTTGGTCTGAGCAGATCCAAGAAAACAAGCTGGAATGTTTGACATTCTGCAACACAAACACATTCATGCATATCATTAACAAACACACAATGTTCTTCCTAGAGCTGCCATGCGATGTCTTCTTTTAAAATATATGTTAAATGTTATATTATGTAGACCGCTCAGTTACAGGCTGACCATTCCACTACTAGGGCCCTATGAAATCTGTTTTAATTTTTCCCAAATTCCGTTTAATTTTTTTCCAAATTCCGTTTTTTCCATTTTCATTTTTCTGGATTGTTTTTTCCGTTTTAATTTTTCTAGAAGTTGTCTTCATGGTTAAATTACATTTTTATTAATCAAAAAGCATGTCTAATTAATCGAAATCATGAAACTTACACAATTTAACAGCAATTTATTAAAAGTTTAACAAAAATGACATTTTTAAGGCCCAATTTCTCAAATTCTGTTTTATTTATTTTTAATTTTATTTTATTATTCAATTTTTTTATTATTATTTTTTTAAACAAATACTGTATTCCTTTTTTTCTGGATTCCATTTTAATGGTTTCATTAAACTGTAATAGTCAAAAGCATCTCAAATTAATTATTTTTATAAAAAATTATTTATTATTATTTTCTTTCTTTCTTTCTTTCTTTTTAGAAATAATATGTTGTGTATTTACATTTTTCTGCTAAATAAATTCTGATAAAAAAAAAATTCTGGTAAATATTCCTTAAAAAATAATGTTTTAATAATAATTATTTGTAGTAGTAATACTATCATAATTATAATACTATAATTAATGTATTTGTCACAGTTTTTTCAAATTAACCAAACTTTTATTTTGATGGATTGCTGTGAAAACCTTTATGTTTCTTACTGTATATGATATGACGATATTTTTCTCAAATGAAGCAGTAAAATGCTCATGAAGTGACTCTCAGAGCAGCTCTGGAGATGTTTAAGTGTTGATGTACTCATATATTGAGGCGGCAGAGGCTGAAAACACGGCGAGCGTCACGCGTGCTACAGTATGTGTGTAGTAAATGAAATTGCGCGCCTGTGCTATTCATTCACACAGAGACACGAAAAATATGCAGGATTCATATTTAAATAGTCTTTTGCAGCTTAATATTCACAGACACTAGATCATATCACATTTTGATCCAAGTGTACTGACCTACTTTTGATATATCTGTCCAAAATTTGGCAAATTCCGTGACATTCCACGTTATACAGTAAATTTAGTTTTTTTTAAGACTGGATTCCGTGATTCTGTCCGCGTTTTCTACATCGCGGAAATCATAGGGTCCTACTTTATACATTCAGATCTTAATTACTTTCAAACTTTTAACCAGAGCCGTAAGTGCACATTCAAAATGTCATAACTTAATGCATTACCATATGGTAATAAAGTCAGTCAGAACTTACATTACAAAAGTTACAATTTCTAAAGTTAAAAATGATGTGACGTAAAGTTAAAGAACTGTGACGTACTGTAGCTGAAGCACCTGGTCCTCCATTAGGGCGATGAGAGGGCAAATGACCACACTGACGTTGTGGCAGTACACTGGAGGAAACTGGAAACACAAACTCTTCCCATAACCTGTCAACACAGCCATTCATGAGAGCAGACTTTTGAACACAAACTAAGTCAATTCAAATTCATTTGTATAGCACTTTCTTAATATTTTCACGCCTCATAATCACAATTATCAGATTAGAGCTGGACAGAAAACTACTATAAAAACTACATGATATTTTAGTAAATATCTCATAACTTCAATGATCAAGAAAAGTTATACCAGTTGCCATGACAACAAGATTATCTCTTCTCTCCGTGAGAACAGAGTGAATCACTTTCCACTGAACCCTGAAAAACCATGAGCATCACATGAAAAACAAACAATAACAACTATATATACACTTATTTACAATCATAAGCAATAGTACAGTAAAAGACACACGAATACTACTTCAAAACTTACGGTTTAAAGCTGTGATGTCCAAAGAACATTTTCAGACATTTAATTTGTTCAGGAACAGGTTGTGGGATGCTTGAATCTTAACAGAAAAAAAAAAAAAAAAAAAAAAAAAAAAGTTTGTTGAAATTCAAAACCACTGCTAAACAAAACAGTTTACATACTTATAATATCCATAGTAATTCAAAGTAACCTGAAATTATACATAAAAAGGAAACCTGACATTATGTTTACATGGACACCTTTTGTGATTCTTGAATGACATCATTCTGATTCATGAATCCTAACACAGTGTTTACATGAACGCTAAATAATTTGCATTATATGTGCATTTACAGTATATGTCAAGTTTCATATCAGATTTGAACTACTGACATATGAGCACACTGCACAATTATACAGTTTTATATTCTTGGAATATTCTTCCTGCCATTGCTTTTTTTCTTTGTAAAGAGAAGACTTAATATTTATGTATTTTGGGTGTTAATTAGGAGACAACGAGCATGTGAAGCTTTGTGCCGTGCTGCTTTTATTTATCAAGCAGTAAAATTGCCCATTCCCATTGCCATGTGTCATGCATTATTACGCCATTTCTATGTCACTGTATGTACTTTCTAGTTTCGGTTTTCAATCCGATCAATTGTTTACATGTCCTCTCAAACGGATTAGAAAAAACCTATAACACCTCCCCCAATCCGACTGAAATTTGATTCAGATCGAGCTCAGTCGGATCGATTAAGATGTTTACATGAAGGCTTTTCGAGCAATCAGTCCGATTACTAACAGATTATCTGGTTGCATGTAAACATAGAAAATGTGTTATTTACAATATAATTTATCATTTACATTTAAATAGAAATCCAAAGCTTGATTTCTTGTATTTATTCTAGATTTTTCTTTTACAGCTGTATTAATGCTAGTATAAAATTGAAAATGGCAAAACGTTCCTTATAAATATTCCTAAATACTGTTAAGACTAAAACCTCACTGCAATACGAAAGCAAACACAGCACTGTTGTCCTGGGCTTTGTTTCCCAAAAGCATTGTAAGCACAAGTAGATCGTAGACCCATTGCCACCAATGGTCTCTACGATCAACTTCGCTTACGATGCTTTCGAGAAACACAGCCCTGGCCAGTTTATATACTGCAGAAGACTCGTCTTGTTCAGCTTTAATGTTATTCACATTATACATATATATAATGCGAATAACTTTCAAGCTGAACAAAATGCATCTTCAGTCAAAGATTACATAATAAAATATACTGTATAACTGTATATAAATCTGGGAAGGCTATTTATGTTCATCAAGGACAGTAAATTTACCAAACCCCTCTTCCTCGTCTTCCTCAACATCCTCATCATCATCTTCAGCACCAGACGGTGCCTGTTTCTCATGACCATGTTCATCATTTAATCTTTCTATGTCAGCAGCACACTGACAAACAACAGAAGAGAAACACGACAAGAGTAAAGATTCGCTCTTGGAAACTATTAGGCATCAAACTATTTGAGTAAATCTATTTGAGTTTTCAGAAATATCTGAATCATCTTCTCATTTTTTCAAGATGAGTTTTTTGGACATTCTTTGGCTATTTATGGTATTTTTGGAGCTTGACAAGCTTAATTTAATAACATGGAAAAGAACAGCCTCAAAGACACAAGGGTGACTTAATGTTTGTTTGTGAACAATCACTCTGTAGCTTTCACCTGAACACATCACGTGACCTGCATTCATGAATCAGTTTTACCTTCACCATTTCATCATCAAAATCTTCATCACTCTCCATGTCATTAGAGTTCTTGGGGGCTGATGCCTGCTGAGTCTGAAGGAAACCATAATAATCATGAAACATCAGTAAATCACACTGATAAAGCACAGAGGATCTGAATGCAGCAGTCACCTGGAAAGCTAAGATGCACTCTTCCTCCAGTTGCTCCTGTCTGGCCTGCTGCTCCAGCATCTGCAGCTCATACTCAGAGATATCCAGAGACATCATGCACTCTCTCTCAGTGCGTCTGCCAGCGTCTTCCTCAGACTGGTCTTGGTTCTGTGGCTTAGTCTTAGTTTCTTCAACCAGCGGATCAAATGGTTTGCTGCCATTCGACAAAACGCATCTTAAAGATGCAACTGTCTGAGACAGATCACCCACTAGTCTCGCAGCACTGCAAAAATCATACAAAACATGTAAACATCATAACTCACGTAATATTAATAATAATCATGCACAAGTAGAATTATGGACCACATACTGTAGAATTTTGCAATTTATGCTTTGTAAAGGTTGATCGATAGTGGATTTTACCAATACCAATAGCTAGGTTGGACCACACTGGCCGATACGATTAATCAACAAATATTTTTTAAACTGGATACTGAACGAAAACTAAAAGGGTGTTGTACTATTTAAAAAAAAAATGTACTCTGCAAATATCACACACACACAAGCATCGCATTCAGTTCAAGCTGCGGTCTAAAACTGTTTATTTAATCACCAAACGGGCAAAACTTCACTTCAAGAATGCTTGAAGCATAGAGTTTGAAGTTCGGGTGTAAAAAAAAAAAAAAAAAAAAAAAAAACAGCAAAACGAAAAGAATAAGCGCAATCTATAACTCTCTATATGAGGCACACAGACTTTATTGGAGCCACAAAAATACAAACTTTTCACAGGAAAAATGCACAATACACAATCTTCCAGCCCCGGGTGAAGTCTTTGTACATTAACAACGCTTTGGGATATATATAATTTAATTTAATGGAAAACTATATGAATGGCGCTCTGTGGCGCGGCAGGATTTCTGTCAGTTTGCTTTCTCACATCACTAGCTTTAAATATGCAACTTCGCTAACTAACAAATTAATTAATTAATATGACCAGCTGGATATAAACGAATGCAAAATGATAGTAACAATCGTGATGTTAAACATTTGGGTCGGATGTGGGTGTGTTTTGGTCACATTGTTTTAACCGCTTAAGGTGCTGCTAATGTGCGCCTCCTCTCAGTCTTGAGAGCAAAATATACCGCTGTCCTTTCTCCACTAATGCAGCATCTAGTCAACAAATTAATTACTTCGTAACGATATGAAAACACACTATAGTTATACTGTGTGTACACAGTTTCATCGTCAATGTTTTAAAACAGCATCTGAATTGTCCAGGGGCCCGTTTCAGAAAGGAGGTTAAGTGAAAACTCTGAGTATGTTAACCCTGAAATGAGGGAAACAAAATGGGAGGTTTGTCAAACCCGAGAAAGCAGGGTAAGTCAAGCCCGTTTCTGAAAGAGAGGTAACTTATACTCAGAGTCAGTTACCGTGGTAACTTAATCTGTGAACCTAACCTGGTCGGGAGCAGGTTTTTTTTCAATAAACCCAGAGTTTCTTTCAGTCTCCTCCCCCGTTTTAAAGTGTCAGCGATGTTTAAATAACTTATTCATTCACGCTGCAAAATTGCTTTTCTTACTGAGTATTTTTGTCTTATTTCAGGTAGGCTACAAATATCTAAACATTCTTAAGATGCATTTTCTATAGATGAAAAATGGTCTAAGATATTTAGTCTTGTTTCCTGAGGGATTTTCCTTTTAAATGCATTTTACATAAAACGTAAAATTTTCCGCCATAGGGTACGAAAAATAACCTTAATGCAAACGTAAACAAGAATACTTTTAATTTCTTACCCCATTGGCAGATAATTAGCAAAATAACAAAAATGCACTGTAAAACATCCAATTTCCTGGCCACAAATCCGTCAAAGAGGAGTTTCACAGGACTGTAAGTCAGTGGTGTAGAAATCGGTTTAAATTAGGCTAATCTGATAAATGACATTCACTTGATAACATCTTTCTGTGACCTCTGGACGTAACCCAATAATCAGAATTTCCTTCAGGATTTCCAGTGTGGTTGGATGCATTGATGACAAGCACATATCCACCATCACACCTTCTGAAAATGAAACTGATTACGGTATGGAATGGAAGGATGCCAGATGGAGGGGTAGTAGCTACGAGATGCCGTAACCACGGCTGTTAAATAAACCCAAATTATTCACAATTTATTTGGTCATCTTTATTTCCTACAAATACAGAAGCAACAGTTATTCTTTTTCCTTTTGGATTTTAAAATTCTTCCCATATTTGACCATCATCTCTTCATCTGTCAGTGGTGCTGGTGCAGGTTTCGCGAGCCTCTGCCTTATTGCTGTCGACTGAGTACAAGTCAGTAGTTAATTTTATTACTCTAATTAGTTGCTGCACATTTCCTTTCTTTTAATCATGATGTGTCCTCCCTATGTTTCTTGGGGATCGAAAAGGTGCCGGTTCCACCACGTGGTGGTGACACTGAAACTCTTTTATTAAGACGTGAATTGTTTTGGATTGTGACTTTGCAAACCTTATCACCCTTGGGGTTAAATGATGAAGCATTATTTAATGTAATGTTGTAGGGTGTTTTATTGTATTGTATTTTTGAGTGTCTGTTAGATTGTGAAGAGATGATATTGTAACCTTATTTAGATATGAATTGTCTGACATTGTGACTTTACAAACATGATTACATTTGTTTATAAATAATGGAACATAGTTTATTGGTAATATTGAAAAGTACTTTTTATTGGATATTTGAGTCCTTGTTAGTCATGACGTATGAGTTGGTGATTGGTCCACATGTAGTGTCGATTACATTCATTGGTGGTGACTGTTTTTAAATGTCTTGTCTGTGATAGTATACATATGCTTGATGAAGGTCAGTGGACCGAAACGTTGCTGTTTCTTGTAATAATAAATTTCTATATTTAGCATGGACTGATAGTGTGCGGGATTGTATTTTTTATGAATTACTCTAATTAAGAAATGTAACAGGTTGGATGACAGAATATTTAATTATGTGAAAAGAGTGTTAGACTATGTGGAAAAAGCTGCAGCGCATTGAAATAGACACATTGAATGATATTTAATGTCAAATGTTTGTAAAGTCATTTATCCTACACCCATGAACCTTTCATGCTTAAAGCTTTACCTTGATAGAATTGTGTTTTTATACTTCATTTTTAGCTGCTGCCACGTTCTGATTTCTTTTTTTCTGTCTTTTTCCTTTTTTTTGCCATGGGATACCATTAAAATGAATAATAGCTCAATAATTTACAGTTTTCACCTCTGATATTATAACAGTTATTAAGTTATTAACAGTTATTAAAAATTAAAGTTATGCATTGACTGAAGTATGCAGACGTCTTTTTGTCGGGTGCTGTTGCCATGGTGAATCATCATTTCGGAGCTCCACTGATCATGACTTTTCATAGTCTAAACTCAGAGTCAACGTACATAGAGTTGAATGAACAAACACAATTCAGCCGTTCTGAAACCGAAAACTCTGAGTTTCCCATCTCACGGTAAGTCAACTCATTCAAGTTTAAGCTCAGAGTTGGTTGAACCTCCTTATTGAAACGGGCCCCTGCTCTGTTCAGAATGCAGTGTTACATGTCAAAACAAAGAGCAGGAGGTGTCAGTGATTTCCGCCTCTAGAGGACGCTCTAGTACTGTATAATGAGAGCAAAGCCTTCTCAGCCAATCAAGCAACAGACGCAACCCAGAAAACTATCATTTTTGCCGATAGCCAATAGTTCCAGCAATCAACTTATCGGTGCCGATTAATCGACAAATCCGATACATCGGTCGATCTCTAAATGTGGGTGATTCTATAATTGCAGGTACATTTGGTGTCTGAAGTCATAATTTTTTTTTTCTATTTTCTTCAAATGGCTATATTTTCAATAATAATAATAATTTGTTACTCATTGTTATAAATTACCAGATGTTACAGTCCATAACAATATAATAATTTCTGTAAAAAGTGTCTTAAATAGCTGAAAATCATGTTTTCTTGTTGTCCGAATTATTCAGTGTATTTCTTCCATCACATATCATGTGTAATCAAAATATTTTATTGTAATTTTCTTTTGGTAATATTTCATTTATTTTATTTGTAAAAACCCTAAATAGTCATTTGCCTAATTCTACAACATTACAAATTGTTTAAAAATAACTTTTTTCTAATAAAAATGTGTGTCCATTAATCTTGAGGCAACTCTGTTACCATGCCATACTTTGCCTTTAAATTGGTGGAATTATCTCCCACAACTACTTAAGATACAGGAAATGATGTTACTTTCGCTCACTGATAAGATCTGAAGCACTGAAAAGTCTGTGTGCTCTCTCTGAGAAAATATTTAAATCTAAAAAGTTCTTACACCAAGAGTTATTTTATAAAGTGTCAAAACTGTTACCACAATATCAAAAGGAAAACAGAATTTATTACTGTTCACACATTGGGTTATTTAAAAGTCTTTTAATCATGAATTTATTAGTGCCATGTACTCTTAGCATTTATGCTAGCAAGTGGAGTTAATTATTAAAAAATAAATTTGTCAATTCTGTTACCGTCAAACTCTGTTACCAAGGTAGAGTAACAATGCTGACAATGCTGTAACAGTTCTGTTCCTTTACAATTCTGTTACTTAAAGGGTCAACTCGGTTTATGAACTATTTCCACAAAAAAACAATAAAATTGTTGTTTAAAATCTCATAAACATCATTGATGTATTTTTGCTCACTTATATTTCAACAACATTTCTTTTTTTACTGGAAATTGTATGTAATACATTTTCAGATGAAAAATATTTACTCCAAGTGGACGGTTCTGTGAAGACATAGTTTTTTTTTAATTTTTAAGGTATATATAGGTGAAATATTATCTCAGTTTCAAGTGTTAGAATGTAAGGACTATTTGTCTAATGAAACAAGAAGGATTTTACATTGTTATTTCTACACATTGCCTAATTTGTCCATAACAGAGTTGACAAACAATACCATGAAAACTGTTTTTTTTTTCCATGAACATTAACTTGTGTTTGGCAAGCACTGAATTATTAAAATTTAATATGTTTTCAATAAGATACTGAAAAGAATTTCTGTTAGTGAACAGTTTTTTTTCTTAAGTTTCCGAAATGCCAAATGTATCTCCAATTATAGAATTACCCTGTGATTTGATAACCTTTTGCCTCTACATTTCAAGCAGGGGTCATTATCATGTGAAATTAGAGATGCACCAAAATGTAGTCTGTCAAAATTATAGGTTGTTGAATGAAAACAACATTTTCAAAAGAAAGAACTTTAAGATTTTTTTAGGAGAAAATGCTGTATTTGATGCACATGGAGCATACTTCAGTCAGAAATCAAACATGATTATACATTTACTTTACGCATGCCTTTCCTAATCATGCCCACGCAATGTGACAAAATTCAATGCGTTATTGAAGGGCTATTCAATTCTATTCCTGGAGGGCCATGTCCTGCCGAGTTTAGCTCTGATTAGGGCTAAATCAAATCCAACTGGACAGTGGCCCTCACAGGACAGCCCTTCTATATTGTACATTTGTCTCTGCATTTTCCCCCATACTCCTCTTGATACTGGCTGGTTAATAAAATGTACTTTTTCCATTCTCAAAACAGATCATCTCACTGGAAGACCAAATCTAACTGTTGTATATACAAAGTCATATCTATTTAAGTAGAGTTTGTTTGAAGTCATTTAACATTATCTAACACTGACAAATGCTTAAATGCACTGTTCAATCATCATGCATTATATACTATAAGATGTGTTCTTCTAACAAGTTTGAGATCCTATGACTGAACGCAGTCATAGTTTGATGGTTAAAAAAAAAAAAAAAAAACTCTGTAGTCTGCATCATGCACTACTGCACTCAGAATTGTAGTGTTGATTAGCCTGGAATGCAAACTGGGCCAAAAACGGGGGCTAATGTTAAACAGTGTAAGTTTGTATTTAACTAATGATAAGAGTAAAATACAATGCCAACAATACTGGACCCAATCCTAACATTATCACTGGACCTCAGAGAAAAAAAATCACTGACCTGTTCATGCAGTCGAGATCATCTGGAAGATTATCAGCGAGATCCTTAAGATCACAAGCAATCTGAAAAACTCTCTGTTTCAAAGTGAGCGCTGATGATTCTGAGCAGCCTGCAGGCAAATGAACACGGAGCAAGTGTACAGAAAGACAGACATAGATATACAAATATTACATACGTACACTGCTGTTCAATAGTCTAGGATCAGCAAGATTTTTAATGTTTTTTTAAAGAATCTTACACTCATCAAGGCTGTATCTATTTGATCAAAAATACAGGAAAAAAATGTAATTTTGTGAAATATTATTGTAATTTAAAATAACAGTTTTCCATTTTAATATACTTTAAAATGTAATGTATTTCTGTGATCAAAGCTGAATTTTCAGCATCATTACTCCAGTCTTCAGTAGGGGTGGGAATCGCAGGGTACCTCACGATACGATATAATCACGATACATGGCTCACGATAACGATAATATCATGATACAGCGATTCTGCGATAATCGATATATTTCTAGAAAATCCTATAATGATATATCGCGATATCTGTCTAAACAAAATGCCTGTGAAAAGGTTAAGTGCAAGTTTTCTTTCTTTATTCAAGTCCAAACTGTTAGAAAACAGCAAAAAAAGTTCTGTAAATCAATTTTAACATGTTGAGTAAATTAATAATTTTATTCTTGGACTTATTAAAAGCTTACACTTTTCTTTTTCTCTGTGTGTAAACAAACACATTTAACTGCTTAACTTATATAGCCTCTCTCTCTCTCTCTCTCTCTCCATGTATATATAAATAAACCTGGTACATTTCAAAATTTACCTGGAGTGCTTTCTCAACCTTTCTACTCCTCTCATCATAAAAACGGAGCCCCGCACGGAAAAATAGCCGTTCACAATCACATCGCGTCTTTTGCGCGCTCGGGTTGGTTATTTCAAATGTAGACGCGCGGCAAGCACACACACACACTGCACACTTCTGCGCCGCATTACGGCTCTGACAGTGTTTTGTCTCGTCCTCCATGCCATAGGTGCAGATTTATGTTTCTGCTGGTCGGTGCCCACTGTTCACACTGCATAACGCGCACTTGTAATATCTGTGAGAGAGGGAGAGCATCCAGTTTTGTTCACATAAAACTGGACGCACCGGCGGCGCTCTCTCTCACTCATATAGTGAGGGAAATCCACCTGCGATCCGAGCGGAGAGGTTCGGCTACTCATGACTGAATGTGCGCTCTGCAATAATAACGTGATCGGTGCCTATGGTCCACGCTGATAACTGTTCCGGGGCAGTTTTTTAGTTTTCATCTCCATAAACGTGTATATATAGCAGTAGAGCTAATACAGTGGCTGAAAATCTGTTTATCATTCGGTTCCTCGTGCTTCCCCATCTTCATAGAGAACGCGCTTCATAGTTGCTCAGAGCGCTCTTGGAAAGAATGTGGAAATGGCGCGGCCGCGATTTCCACGCATTTTTAGATGCTGAGAGCAGGAAAATGTATTTAGAGCACCTTATTGTATTAATTAAAATATCGATATTTGGCGCCAGATATCGATTATCGTATCGCATGGAGAAGGATCACGATATATCGCCATATCGATTTATTGTCCCACCCCTAGTCTTCAGTGTCACATGATCCCTCAGAAATCATTTTAATATGCTGATTTATAATCAGTGTTGGAAACAGTTGTGCTGCTTCATATTTTTAGGGACCTGTGATACTTTTTAAAGGATTCTTTGATAAATAAAAAGTTAAAAAGAATACGGTGTTTTTTCAAAATAGAAATTTTGTGTTACAACATACACTACTATTCAAAAGTTTGGGTCAGTAAATTTTTTCTTTCTTTTTTTTTGTTTTTAAAGAAATTAACACTTTTATTCAGCAAGGATGTGTTAAATGGATAAAAAGTGATGGTAAAGACCTATATTGTTAGAAAAGATGTATATTTTGAATAAATGCTGTTCTTTTTTAAACTTTTTATTCATCAAAAAAAAAAAAAAATCTAAGAAAAAAGTGTCACAGGTTCCAAAAAAAATATTAAGCAGCACAACAGTTTCTGATAATAAATCAACATAATAGAATGATTTCTGAAGGATCATGTGACACTGAAGACTGGAATAATGACTGATGAAAATTCAGCGCTGTGTCACATAAATAAATTATATTTCAAAGTATATTAAAATAGGAATTCAGTATTAGAAATTGCAATAAGATTTCACAATATTAAAGTTTTTCTGTATCTTTGATAAAATGATGAGCATAAGGCACTCCATTACAAAACATTAAAAATCTTACTGATCCCAAACTTTTGAAAGGCAGTGTAGTGCAGAAAAAAACAGTGCCAAACTATTATTTGATCATCATTATATGCAAGTACATTAGAATAGCACAGCCATAACATTAACAAGAAAACAATTGATCTCACCAGACATCATTTCCTGTAGATTCTGATAGATGATTAATCCAGCCTGTTAGCAAAACAAAGATTTTTTTTAAGATCAAAATGTAAATATCAAATTAATAATATATATTTATATACACACACACACACATATATATATATATATATATATATATATATATATATATATATATATATATATATATATATATATATATTAATGCTGTCAAACGATTAATCGCGATTAATCGCACCCAAAATAAAAGTTTTTGTTTACATAATATATGTATGTGTGCTGTGTATATTAATTATGTATATATAAATACACACACATGCATGTATATATTTCAGAAAAATATGTTATGTTTATATATTAAATATATTTATTTATAATATAAATTATATGAATATAATAATAGACATGTAAATACATGTAAATATTTTCAAAATATATACTGTATGTGTGTGTATTCATATATACATAATAAATATACACAGAACACACACATATATTATGCAAACAAAAACTTTTATTTTGGATGCGATTAATCGCGATTAATCATTTGACAGCACTAATATATATATATATATATATATATATATATATATATATATATATATATATATATATATATATATATAAATATATATATAATATAAAAAAATATATATATATATAAAAATTTTAACAAACTTTTATTTTGGAATTTTATTTTATTTTGCAATTAATCGATTTGACAGCCATATATAGACAGCATTTAGTTTGTCACACAACAGTTTTACCCATTTACTGTTCCTTAACTGCAACTGTTTATAGACCAATTTCATGCAGACGTCACAGTTATGTTACTCGCAGCTGCGCGCGTATTGTGGTGGCAGAAACACACGGTAACAAGTGGAGTGAAACAGGAAAAATCCACAGAATAAGAGATAAAATGTACTATTGTGCCTTAGGGGTGTCGCGATATACCGGTATTGACGATAACCGTGATATTCAAAGCAACAATTATCGATATCGTGTTAGTTTAGTGTGTGACGATATACCGGTATTGGCGATAACCGCAATATTTAAAATGAACAGGACTCTTATGATAACACCATATGTAAATACTCCAGCGCCAGTACCTGGTTGACCTCCAAGTGGCAGTATTGCGCCTTAACACTGTCACCTGTCAAACAAGAAGACGCAGGCTCGCAGCTACTCCGAGAAGAGCCGTGTTCATCAGAGTAAGTTGCTATTATTTTACTAGTCATAGAATGGGAAATGTTACATTAACCTGTTAACAGAGGTTTTCTGTGTTCATATATTTAAATAAAGGGTGATTATTTTAATAAGTACCGCATTTTCTTTACTCGTCTTATTTTTGTATTTGCAATCAATACGGCCTGTGCGTAGTAACACTTTGGTTCTTTGTTCAAATCTATTAACAGTTACACGATTAAAACTGATCTTAAAAAACTGAGCGACCACATTGCTACATTAAACTCTTTAAAATGTTAAGTTGGTTGCAGTGCCATGCACTTAATGCCTCATCTGCGGCCGTTCTAGATGCACATTAAAACTGAATTAGCAGCGCTCTTACTGCATGAATTCAGTGGCGCAACTAGCGTTATAGGTTAAAGAGCTTAAAATACGGGTATAAAAGTTAACAGGTTAAAGTGTCAGTTTAGATGTTAATATGGCAACACTTTACAATAAGGTTCATTAGTTAACATGAAATAAGAATGAACAATACTTCTGCAGCATTTATTAATCTTAGTTCATGTTAATTTCAGCATTTACTAATGCATTATTAAAATCACAAGTTGTGTTTGTAAACATTAATGCACTGTGAACTATCATGAACAATGAACGACTGTATTTTTATTAACTAACATTAACAAAGATTAATAAATTGTGTAATAAATGTATCGTTCATTGTTTGTTCATGTTAGTTAATACATTAACTAATGTTAACAAATGAAAACTTATTGTAAAGTGTTACCATTAATATTTATTCATCATACTGTTGAACTTGACAATATTTTCTCTCATTATTTCATAGGAGCTCCAAAGAAGACAGAGAAAGCCAGTCTTGTGCCCTGTTTATCAGTATCCTTATGCTCGTTGGGTGAAAAAGAAAAACTCAATAAACAAAGTAAAAAATAATTTGACTGTCCCTGCCAGACAAAAAAAAAAAAAAAGACAACGACAGCAGTGGTTAAATGAGATAAAACGAGCAGACTGCACAGAAACAATCGTCAAAAATGCTCGCGTTTGCAGCGCACACTTCTTATCAGAAAATGTTCAATAAAGTATAGTCTTTTATTGTTATAGGCGCGTCTAAAGATTTCTTATGGATCTCAGTACTATGTCGTGTATGAAATAATGTGTGCAAACAACAAACTGACGATTTATATGCTTAATCGTGTGTAATTGTATATACATTGTTATGAGTAATTGTGGCTGGAATAATAATGTAGCTGTAAAAATAGTTGCCTGCTGAAATTGAAATATATATTACATCTTCATGACTAGATACACGGTGAGTTTGTCTTTACTATACACGTTAGATGTGAGTCACTCAACCGGAGGGAATCCTGTCAGATCGTCCATCCTTTGAGTGAGTACAGGTCGGCCAATCTGGTTTCGTCCGTTAAAGTTAACCTTTTCAAATAACATGGTCCCGGACAGTGAGTGACCTTACATATGCAAGTAAAATCGGAATTTCTCCAGTTATTGTTAAAAAACAAGCTAACAGACTTCATAGCTAGCGTTAGTGAAGCGGTCAGTGGAATCTTTCTGCCACCACCTAAGCTCCGCCCACAGAAAAACATCACAATGTTTACTAACATGAAAAGGGTCTATTCTGACTCACATAAGCATCTGTGGCAGCATATCTCTTCTGGTCTTCTGTCAGACCATAGTCGTCCCAGTGACTACAGCGCCCAAGTTTGTCTTTGCAGAGCTGCTTCTTCAGCAAGTGCTTCACTAGACCATCCAAACTCCACTTCTCACAACATCTCAGCTAAATAAAACAACCAACACATAAACGTCAACTTATCTCACTCAAAATCAACATAATTTTTTGGCAGTACATGATTTATTATTTCAACTCTAACTAACTAAACTAACAAACTAAAAGGTGTTATTTTCTTCAAAGTAAATAGAGGACAATGTGCTTCACTGAATAATATTTATCTTGACAAATGTCACTACCACGATGCTTAACAGTTGTTTCAAGGTACTGTGGTCAATTGGAGTCGATTGTGGATATTTCCTAGTATTCACTGTCTTCTTTGGCAATGCTGTATATCAGACTGCTCATCCAGCACTACTTTCTTGTCTGTCATACTATCACACCGCTACCTCGCTCTCTCAATTCAAACAAGCATCTTGGTGCCACCTTGCGTCTCATTTATCGACTGCAGCAAAACTGACATCAACATTTACAAGTCTAATATTTGCAGTTTAGTTAATTTCAGCTTTATTTTAATTATTGAAAATGATTTTTAATCATTTTCATTTTAGTTAACAATAACAACACTGCCTTGTATCCACTTTTGTCCTACGCCCCATGACACTTTGCACAAATTATGGGAGTAACTTCCGTTTACACTGTAAACAATCAGCAAAAGGTTCGCTCTATGAACGCAATAATAATCATTTTCAAAAACTGGGTAACTGAGGTGACATTATTTTACCCTTCAACCATCGATCATTAAAATGAAATTTAAAAGTTTAAAAGCATTAACAAATTACTTTCAACATACCATGAATAACTCCTAAAGATCCTCCTTCTATCTGCAGCAATATTACAGATATCATTACAGTTAAATATCATTACAGTAAAATATGTCTATATTTCATAACAATTACATTTTACAGCATCCATGTGAAATGTTGCTGTTGTTATATCACGTCACATTAATATGCCAAAAGTAACGTTATGCTCCTGACTTCTGAAAAATTTCAGAAAATGAATGAAAATTTACAGCCCATTCAGTCAAAATGACGGATAAGTATCAAGTAGCGCAATCTTATGATTTGTTGCAGTCTTTTTGAGTGGAACTTCCCCTACCGGAAGAGCCTCCCATAATATAAAATGCAGTAGGCTTGTTAGGAAAAAGGTGAATTTATTTATTTGGTGAGTTGCTGTGTAATAAGCTAAATTACAGTCAGCCAGTTATTACTGCAAAATCAACCCACGATTACCCAGTCAGGGCTTATTTTGTGACTGGTTGACTGTAATTTACTGTACATTATCCTATACTCATCACCCACCAGGCAAAGAAGACACGCGATTCATGCTGGGAGTTTAATTCTTAGTGTTAAAGGGATAGTTCAGCCAAAAATTAAAACGTATTTATCATGTACTCATCCTCAAGTTGCTCCAAACCAGTATGAAATTCTTTCTTCTGCTGAACGCAAAAGAAGATATTTTGAAGAATGTTGGTAACCGAACAGTTAATGGTCAATGATAATGGTGAGTAAATTATGACAATTTTCATTTTTGGGTGAACTATCACAAGCATTTGAACAAGTATGACCAGTAACACTGATACTTGACTCCTCAAACACTGCTAATAAAGAGAGTAAAGGTTTTACACAATATCACACAGCAAAACTACTGTATGATGAAATACATCTATAAATACTAAGACAGCATACCGTCTTGTTTGCCAGATCAGAGAGCTCAACAATATTCTTCAATTTGATGTCATAATCAGATAATAACTTCCACTTGTCACCCTCAATTCCCACGCCAACTTTCATGATATTTCCGTCCTCCAAAATCATTTTCAGGCCAGGAGGAAACTCTGAAACATAAGACATACAGTACCTGAGCAGATAATCAGATAATACTAAGCAATGACAGGCCGCTTCTGCCTGAGCCCACCTGACATGGAGGAGATGTGAAACAGATAGCATTTCTCCTCTGATGCACACAGCTGCACTACAGCCACTTTCTTTGTCTTCCCTTTGGTGAAGCTGGGCGGCCATTCCAGATCAAACCCCACCGCTGAGCCTGAGGCCAAACCAGATCTGGAGGAGACACACAAAAGCCAAATATAAGGAGAGATGGGGAGGGTTAACAAACATCTTTCATCTTTCATCTTTCATGTGACATAAGTAACTGTGTGTGCTTCCTGGGTCAAACCTACACAGGACTGAATGAACAACCCAGATCCTTCAGCATTAAGCAAGACTCACAATAAAATCCCACAAAACCCACAAAACATGTCCTGTTCAAGACCAGCTTCGCCCAAATACAAAAAGTGAAATGAGACATTTTGTATATATTTTTATATTTGATAATTCAGAATACTGAACACTCCCCTCCAAATTATCATTACCATAAGATTATTATTTCAGAGCTGAGCAAGTAAAACTAATTATTCACTGTAGAAATTTTCCAGAGATTTTTTGCATTACGGTAAAGAGAATTTAGGGTGAAATTGTGCTTAAATTAACAGTGTGTAAATCTGGGCCGTAAAGGGACATGCTGACATGCTAAAGGGACAATGAGTGCATATTTCAACGCTCCCCCAAAAACTTTGTGTTTGCATGGAAATCAGGCAGAAGGAAAATCTAGATTTCAGTTATTTTTCGAGCGAACTCAAAGGGGGAATTCAATGCTTTTGCGAGCAAACGTAGAAGCACTGACATATAATTTTTCTTCCTATTTGCTCCATAATTTTTTCAACTCCATATCTCAGTGGCTCCATAGTGCCCTCTTTCGACATTTTGCTGCGGAAGTTTTATTTTATTTTTTTAAATGTCCTTTTTAAATGTGTTTCAGCACTCATGCTCCATGAGGAGGAATCTGATCGTTAGTCATGGTTACCTATGATCAGCATACTCAGAATGGATCTGACTAGCTAAACCAAGAACAAGCTAAACAAATACAAATACATACATATTCAGATACATATTCAGCCAGATACAGTACCTTAAATCTTCAGATAAAAATGAGCAGTCATGTCTTTCATGGCTGTATATGACTGTTCCACCAAATTCCAGATAAGGAAGATCATCCTCCAGAACATTCTTTTTATAGGGCCCTGGTGTCTGTGGAAACACACATTAAGCTAGTAAAAAAGTAAAACTGCAAGACAATGCAAAGTGCATAAAGCACTGTTCACGGCAGCCAACATAACGACAACACTGTCACTAAAGATACATGATGAACAGAAAAACACATTAAATCATATAAAAAATATGGAGGGCTGCCAGGTGCTTTTCATACAGGTGCATTGTGCTCTAATTTTACCATGTTTGTTTTCCAGCTTAGACAAATAAGTTATTTCCTCTGTACTTTAAACTAGTTAACCACATCGCTTTTCTCTCTAAACCAACATTTAGAAATATAAATAACAAGAACATTTAATTTAGTAAATCAATTCAAAAATGTTTTTTAAGAAAGTTACAAAATGTTATTACGAATAACAAGAATGAAGGTTTGCGTATTTTTGTAGCAGTGGCGGCATGCAAATATCATATCCACAGTACCGCATGCTTCAGTGCCAAGAAACAAACTTCCTCTATACAATGAAAGCATCATAACATGTAAACTGTACAGGTCATATTATAGACTAGCTGTGTCAAACATCATAAAAGCTTTTGATCTGACTTACACAACATGAAACTTCATCTGGAGCACAATCTTATATAATGCATTTATAAAATGATGTGTAATTAACCCATTTAATCCCACTAGTCACAATAGTGACCGTAAAAAAAAAGTTTTCATTTATAAAGCTCTAAAAACCTTAATGACAGATGTTTTAGTGCACATCCTGCAAATATGGAAAAAATAAAGGGTCTCAATTAAATATGTGCAGTTTCACGATTAGTGCAAATTGTCACATAACCAGAGCAGTTTAATTCCTGTTTGCACCTTGAGAAGATGATGACTGGATCAAAGCTCCAAAATGAAAGGCTAGTGAAGTATGTTTACATAAAGATATGACAAATATTTTTGGTACACATTATATTTAAGTTGTCTAGTATTAAGATATGAATTCACATATATTAAGTTTTGTTGAGTGTGGTCAAAGAATGAGTAAACATGTTGATGGTCACAATAGTGGGATAACAGTGATTTTGGTCTACAATGTAATCCAATTGCAGTTTTTAGTGAAAATTGCAATAACATGTTGCAATAAAAAAATATTTCACTAAATTAAAAATTCAAATGTTACAAAAATTTTACGATATTGATGTTGTAATACTCGTAGCACTAATATAAAAACTTTATTTTATTTTTTTATACAAAAAAGTAACAATTTTGAAATGCGTTGAATTTTTTTGTTTTTTATCTCAGTGTTCCTATCAATGTTGCATAAGGTTTTTTATGCATAATAATAACCCTAGAATGTGATCAAACAGTTTAAAATAGCTGGGCTAAGATATATAACAATTTTTATGACTGCAGAAATATGTTCAGTACTCACCTTATCCCACCGGTCGAGCATAAAATACAGTTTTTCACACACTTCTCCAAAAAAAAATTTAAAAAAATAATTATTGATTATTTCAAAGGGTTACTAACGACACATCATTTGGATATTTTTATGTCTGTGAAAAATTTGGGATTAAATGGGTTAAATGATCCTGTATAAGTAGACCAGCATTAAACCAGTATTTCTTGACTGTTGGCCTGCAAACAGTGCTTTGGTTTGATTTGAATATGAGCATAGTGCTGCAGGTGTCTCAGTAAATAATGCAAATAAGTGGCTTTTACTTTCTCTCAACCAATGGAAAACATACACATTAGTGAAGGCACAGGTATAAAGAGAGCATTTCCTCCTGCACATAACATGCCACTGAAGAAGACGTGTGCACGAAAGAAGAAAAAAGACAGGCTTCAAGCAAACAGGTCAGTTTATGTTTTTCAAGTGTGGCGTGTGTGTTTATATTGTTGACTTCTCTCACATGTTCTTCCTGAGGTTTGTTCATCCATTCAGGTAGAGTCCTGTCACCCATTATAGCTTCCTTTCATCCGTCTTTAACAATAAAACAACACAAAGCGATTACGACTACATGGTAAAACTAGCGATAGTATAAAACAGTAATGGATATTTCCGAGCGTGACATTACAGTGTGATAGTAATATTATTACTTTTGACGGGCGTATACTTGAAATGACGCACAAAGCACACGTTTACTGCTCACCCTGAAATAAATGTCCCGCTGTCTCACTGTGCATTTCATTCAGCACTTCATATTCCTATAAAAGCTTTGATAACTCACAGCCTGTCCATACGTGTTGAATATGAATTTATATTTATAAGCAATTTTTCCAGTTACTTCAGCCAAACTCTGCCACGCTGTATTCGTATGTGAAACACCAAGCAGCGCCACCTGTGGGACTGGAGTGAAATAAACAAGCTGTGTTTAAAAACACATGCACTACTGTATGAGTGTCATAACAAGCTTACTTTAATATGAATGGTAAATAATGAATGGTCTAAAGTATATCATCTATGTGAACAATGTCGTTATGGAACTAGTATTGTGGCGCAATACTAATAATTGTGTTACTAATAGTTGTATTAGTTACATTGCAACACAGTGCTCGAAGTGGTATTTTTTTTTTTTTACATTTGATATTTCACATGCAATAATGATTTGCATATGACAGTCCGTGCACGAGAGTACAGGCACATTTTTCCACTTATATATCTTTTTTTCTTATTTTTGGATGTTTGTAAGTTTGTCTGTGGGTGAGTATGAATATGTATTTGTGATTTTGCTATACTTATTTAAAAAAAAAAAATAGGTAGTTTTTTTTTTTTCTTTTTTACAATCGCTAGGACACATTTCTCAATACTAAAGTCACTTTTTCCGAACTCTTCACACAGTTCTTCTAACCATCTTTCAACTAGACACAGCAGTTCATTTCACATTCAAAATGCACTAAAACTACCAAAACACTTCATTAATGTCTCAAATCCACTTATTCTTTCATAACACTAGCAAAGGTTTTCACGAAACAAACACACTTTATCACTCATAACACAACGACCTATAAAACACTAAGAACAGGTTGCATTATGCAATGCTTTTGTAAAATTTCTTTACAAAACAAGAATGATACTCTCTACTGTTTATAATTCACTGCAGTATGTTACATGCTCCATGTTTACTTTACAGTACATAATTATTCCTACGTTTTTCCACTTTTGTATAGATGTAATGAAAGTGAAAGATTATGTAACACTTGTGAGGATGTTCAGATACATGCAACTGCTTTGATAGTATTTGATTTTATACATTCAGAATATTTTCTATATGATATTACTCTATAGAAATGTTGCAAATTTCTGTCTTATTCATTTCTGTACTATGCTAGGTTTCGAACTTACGTTTAACAGTTTTGAAAACAGTATGTAAACATGTGCAAATTGGCAGATGTCGTCAATGATTGCATTTTATGCCAAAGTCATGATAAATGATCCACAGTTTAGCCCACATATGCTGTTGTGTGCTCGCTGTGTGAAGAGTTTTGAAAAAGTGACCCAAGTATGAGAAATGTGTCCTAGCAATCGTAAAAAAACTGTAAACTTAAGTGCAAAACCAAGCACAGTACAAATTTGCAACATTTCTACAGTAATATCATATAGAAAAATATTCTGAATGTAAGAAATCAAATACTATCAAAGAAGTTGCATGTAGCTGAACATCTTCACAAGTGTTAAATAATCTTTCACTTTCATTACCACTGCTGTGTCAAGTTGAAAGAAGGTTAGGAGAACTGTGTGAAGAGTTTTGAAAAAGTGACTTTAATATTGAGAAATGTGTCCTAGTGATCATAAAAAAAACTGCAAACCTAAAAATAACCTGCAGGGAATGTTCTCTTTAGGTTATTTAAAAAAAAGAACCCACAGGGAACGTTCTTATTTAGTTCCCTATATATATATAATATATAGGAGGTGGGTAGGTGACAGGAAGGTTGCCTAATTTCACACATCAGATTCTGATGCAATCTTTAATATTTTATATTACAGATTTATTAGTGTGTTCATTTAAGTGTTCATCACAATTAAATAAGACATATTATTTTGTTATCTTGGAATCGCAACTTACATTATATTGCAACCCCAAATGCATTCTGATTTTACAAGTTTCAGTTACGAGAGGATAATCTCTCAAAATACTTAAAGATAAAGATTTGGAATATTGCTGTTCACGTTTTGAAATAAAATAATCCGTCCAGCTCCAGCATCCCCTACATAGGAGAACAGACTAGTTTTTTTCAACTGCTTACACACATTTTCAAAACTTTGCCTCTTTTTTCAAAACTTTACATACAAATCCAAGCATTGCACACACACAAAATGCAAAATGCCTCACATCTCTTGCAAAATGAAGCACTGCATTCAAAATATCATAAACACATCTCAAAAGCAAACATTTGTCTTACGTTGCAAACACCTTTGCCATAATATTATATTTTTGGATATATCATATTTACACAGTTATTCAAAACCTAAAGCTCTACTTTCATGAGCTCCTATGTACATTTCTGTACAAGATTGAAATTAATTGGCAGAGAGATGTTGAAAACTTCATGGTAAACACGAAAGCAAGATTGAAACCAAGCTTTTTTTTACTGTAAGCATTTGTGGTTGTGAATACAGTATTCCACAGTATGAAAGAAAAGAAATACATCAACCATGTGTAGTTGTGTAGATGTGTATTTATAGGTCTATTCTAAAGCCATGATTGGTTGGTGTTAAGTAAAGCAATGAGTGTTTGCACATGTGAGGAATTATGGTGCCATCATGTGCTATCGGAAATTTCCTATTTCCCACTTATAAAGTCGTGATTACGAGCGTGTCGCATTCAGGTGCTTTGTTGTCGGAAAGAATAAAATGTAGCATCCCATTGGTTGACAATCATATAAACATTCACCGTGCTAGATAGCCTAGATAGTTCTAGAATTTTGGTCAAATACATGCTTATTTCATTGTTTATAAAACACTATGCTTCAAATGATTGTTCACATACAGCCTATAAATACACTACTTTAGCGAAAAGACAAATTGATGTGGTTGTTGTGAGAATAGCATTGACAGCAGCAATGTTTGTCCCCTCCACCATGTTTAAAGGTTTATGGCCTGCCCAACTCGGAAACTCTGGTATCAAAATTATCTCAGAGTTTCCCAGCAGTAAATATGACTTGAGAAGCGTTCATGATTAGGAAGCTCGTATTTACCATAATTCTGATAGCACGTGAAGGCAGCATAAGTGTGAGGCACTGATGAATTAGTGTGACATTTTGATTGGTTGTGTCTGAAAAAGAATATCAAGATACTTCCTGTTTGATTTTTGTGCGTTACATAGAGAATTGTGTGTTTTGTTTTGCAAAAAGTGTTTTATGAAATTGAACACCGAGTCAAAGGCCAAGAATTGGTGTATGGTTTTGCAGATTTGGTGTGTGGTTCTGGTGTTTGACCGTCAGGTTTCAGAAATTGTGTGACAAGTAAAGATTTTGTGTGTAAGCAGTTGAAAAAAACTAACATAGCCTATGTGACCCTGGACCACAAAACCAGTCTTAAGTATATTTGGTATATTTGTAGCAATAGCCAAAAATACATTGTATGGGTCAAAATTATCGATTTTTCTTTTACACCAAAAATCATTAGCATATTAAGTAAAGATCATGTTCCATGAAGATATTTTGTAAATGTCCTACCTTGAATATATCAAATCAAAAATTAAGTTTAGTAATATGCTTTGCTAAAAACTTCACTTGGACAACTTTAAAGGCAATTATCTCAGCATTTAGATTTGATAGATAATAATTTTTAGATAATAATTTAGATTTGCACCCTCAGATTTCAGATTTTCAAATAGTTGTATCTTGGCCAAATATTGTCCTATCCTAACAAACCATACATCAATGGTTTATTCACAGATTTCAGATAATGTATAAACCTCAATTTAAAAAAAAGAGAAAAAAAAGACCCTTTATGACTGGTTTTGTGGTGGGGGTCACATATGGAAGCATGTCCTCATTCTGGAGTACTGGTATACTGCATTCTTATCTGTGCGCAGCGCAGTGCGTGTTGTAGTACGCAAGCGATACGCGAGTTGAGCTACGCTGTGTGCTGGAGGGAGGGGGATGGGTCATTGAGTTCATTCGCACTACAGCAGCGGCGTCCTCCATAGAGATCCGGTGTATGTCTCTCGCTCACACTCTCACTTCAGGAATATGTGTCAGATGGATGGCGAGGCGAAAAACAAGAGCTTTTAAAATATGGTGCATACGGTACGCGCCTCCGCGCTTCGCTTGACCTTTCATCAGGACAAAGGAAGCCGATGAGCCGCTCCAAGCGGAGCCGCTACTGCCATTATCAGGTCAGTCGAGGAGACTCGATAAGCGGAATAATACCGAGCGAAGCGATGAAGCGCCGTCAATGATTATTATGGCCGATAGTCAGCGAGGCAGAGGCAGGATGACATCAGGATACTCGCAGCAGTACGCGAGCGGCAAAGCGTCAGACATACAGGAGCTGGCGTCCAAGCGAGTGGACATCCAGAAGAAGCGCTTCTATCTGGACGTGAAGCAGAGCACCCGCGGCCGCTTCCTGAAGATCGCCGAGGTGTGGATCGGCCGAGGCCGGCACGACAACATCCGCAAGAGCAAGCTCACCCTCTCCATGTCCATGGCGCCCGATCTGCGCTTCTGCCTGGGCGACTTCATCGATTATTACGCGCACATCGGGCTCCGCGGATCATGCCAGGCGGCGGCGGAGGGGCAGAGCAACGGCCAGGGACGCGCACCGGAGCCCCGCCGAAGAGCAGCGGACCAGGCGGCGTCCCCCAGCGGCTCGGCCGCGTCCGAGGAGCAGACGCACCGCGTGCTGAAGAGCGAGTCCATCGAGCGCGACAACAGGAAATACTACCTGGACCTGAAGGAGAACCAGCGCGGCCGGTTCCTGCGCATCAGGCAGACGGTCAACCGCGGACACGGGGGCATGGGCTACTACGGGCAGGGCATCGAGCAGACCATCGTGCTGCCCGCGCAAGGGCTCATCGAGTTCAGAGACGCGCTGTCTCAGCTCATCGACGACTACGGCGACGACGAGCCCTGCGCGCGGAACCACGACGCGTCGCCAGAGCTGCCCGAGGCGGCGTCGTTCCGCGTCGACAACAAGCGCTTTTACTTCGACGTGGGCTCGAACCGCTTCGGCGTCTTCCTGAAGATCAGCGAGGTCCGGCAGCCCTACAGGAACACAATCACCGTGCCGCTGAAAGCCTGGGCCCGCTTCGGCGAGAACTTCATGCGGTACGAGGAGGAGATGCGACACATCTTCAGCTGTCATAAAGAGAAGCGGACAGACGCGGAGGAGCAGGAGGATTGACGCGAACTACTTCTGGTGTTTCTGTTGTTAGTTGTACCTCTAGCCTCGATCGCGACGGCACTGAACCGTTCGGCCCCTTCCGTTCGTGCCCACTATTGAAGGCAGAGTCCAAGCGGCTCGTCCCTGTGCAGAGGGGCTCTGCTGGGGTTGCAGTGTGTGTGTGTGTGTGTGTGTGTGTGTGTGTGTGTGTGTGGGACCGGACAGGTGCAGTCTTACAGTAGGGGTGTGTGTGTGTGTGTGTGTGTGAGAGAGAGAGAGTGCTTAGTAGAGCATTAGGATTTGGTGTTGTTACATCCAATACTTCTTCCCAGGCTTAACGTGTATGGGGCTGCTGTGCAATTTCTCAAAGCTGGGAATCAAAAAATCAAGGTCTTATCAAGCACTTATATCAGAGATGCACTGCACACGTTCGAGTGTGGAGTATTTTGATGGTCCAAAGTGAAGCTTTGTTTTGTTTTGTTTTTTGTCTCCATGATCAAGAGAACTTTTGCCATTGAACAAATACTATCCCCATTTGAAATTAGAAACCAAAAAGTGCATTAATATTTACTTTATTTGGACGAATTATTTACACACTAGCTTAATGAAAATACCTAACCTGATGAGGCTGCTTGAACTATCAAATATATGACATTGTGTGGCCATGCTTTAGCGTAACTGAACGGACACACTAAGATTCGTTTTTGCTTTTAAAAGTGGCTTTTTAAAGTGGTTTTAAAAGTGGCTTTAAATAATAGATTTGAGTGATCTCTCTGACAAGACAAATGCTAAATCACTCTTGATAAGTGTGCAATATATTATTTTTCCATCAGTGGGATTAAACGAGAACTTTGCAAAAGCAAAGCAAACAAATAGGCTCGTTTTAAAATAACAGAATTTAGTTAGCTTGGTTTTTTTTGCAGGGTTATGTGGATCTTACGTGAAATGTTGAAAAGAATTGTCACACTGGATTTACACAGACCTAAAAAAAAAAGTTTAAATGCATTTGACATGATGTCGTTCCTATCAAAACAATAGCTGTTTAAAACTACGTTATCATACACATATTCTACTGCATAACTAATATGTAATCATTAGTTTTTTTGGTTTTTTTTTAAATAGCGTATGATAACATTGAACAAAAATAACAAGCAATTTGCAGCATCCCCAGATGTTTTTCACGCCCAATTCATTGGAAATGGTTTTTGGCAATTTTAAAATCTACACTGAAATTGGGGATACTATGCACAGTATGCATTTTGCATAACTGAATTTCATTTGAAAAAAATATGAGCAGTAGTGTGCTATTATGAAAACACAGCATATGTTAACTAGTTGCCTTTACTAAAACTTTTTTTCCTGGGGTTGTAGCATTTAGAGGCATGGACATACATGCATCTAGGAAGTTGTTTTCTCATTAAAGCACAACTAATGAGTATTTTCGTTGGTTTTAGGTCTGGCTTGAGGTGGCTTCTGTTTATTTGTACTGTAATTATTGTCCATCTGATGGGAAAAGTAATTCGTTTTGGCACTTCTTTTTTCTCTGTGTGAGAGAGAGATTGAGTATTTATGTTTTAAAAGAATATAACTGAATTATGGGTACATTCTGTGGGTTAGTGTTAAGATGCTGATCTATAACAGTCACCTCCTACAGGAAGCACTTTATTCAAACAGCACTTTGAGCTGCTTCATCTGCTTTACCACTGCAAAGACAACCGTCATTTGTGCCCCATATGAAAAGAGTGATAATCGTGCTCCCAAACGAACACCTCAGCCTTTCAGAAGTGCATTCATCCGTTTGCTCTGTGCACTTCTTGGTTCATTTTGATCAGATTTGGTTGCAGTGTGTTATTTCAAGGGTCTGATTAGCATATCACTGACACCGAGTATTCAGTCTGTGATTGTATTGTTCTCATTGTGTGGTTCGTTTCCTATGACTGTCTGCACACGGATTTCTTACAATAAGGGCTGCTAGAGGAGGCAGTATATACTAGTGTGGGTCTAGTATGCAGATTTCCTGTATTTAGAGGGTAGGAAGGTTGAGGCAGTTATTTTCGCCTCAAATTTCAAACTACCAAGGGCATCAGAATATTTAGAAAGTTACCTTTGAATGGCAGCATCTGGTTGCCCTCTCTTACCTATAAAGCAGTAAGCGTGTAAAGCTGGCGCAAAATTGATGAACCATGTGCACTTTAAAAATCTGAGTACAGGTTTGTTCCCAACAAAGAAACGAGTAGAAGTATGCTTGTTATACGTGTATGTGCAATGCATGACCAGAAGAGAGCAGTGTTCATATGATGTTGTTCTCGCTTTATGTATAGGTGGTATACAAATATTGCTAGTGTACACAATTTATCGCCCTGATGAAACAGCATATTTAATTTTAAAGGAATTATCTTGGAAGATTGATGTCTATTTTCCTGTATTGTTAGAGGAAACAGCTATATCAATTTATAAGGCCATCTCAAAATGTGATTATATTGCAGCTACATCTGAGTTACTCTAAACACTTGAATTCATGAAATTGGACTGTTATGCATAACGTACTGAAGTCACAGTTTTCAACCCATAGGCCTTAAAATCATTACACTGTGGTTGTAATGATTGACTTTAGGGTTACGAAATGTCGTTCCAGCGTAGTTTGCCTTCATCTCTAAAATGTAACATTTTTGTACGCATGATGTTAGAGAACAAAAGAACCAGGATAAAGGTATTTCGAACGCGGCAATGTGACCTCGCAAATAAAACGAACAATAACGCAAAGTAAAATAGAGACATTTCAGTTCGGGGAATATCAAAATATAACCGCAGAGATGCATACACTTCTGTATATGTTCTTGATGGTGTGGGTAATGTGACGTTCTAAAAAAGAAAGGTTGTTCACAAACTTTCTTCAGTTGTTCCTTTTTATCTTTGTGTTGACCATCTGCGGTTGGAATTAAGACGTGTCAGTGTTTGTTAAATGATTTCAAAAGATGGCAAAATTTAAAACAATGTTTTGGTGTATCTTTAGATGATGTAATGTAGTGTGTCCTCCTGTAGAGCCTTCGAATATTATACGACTCAAAAACAAGAAAGAAATGGTTCTGTCTAGTAGCACTTTCTTTTCACGTGAGTACTGTATTAGTTTCTGTTTAACGTATGGTACAGTATGAATATTCCTGATTTGCCTTGTAATGTTTTTAACAGGTTGAAATATGTAGGATACGTATCTGACGAAATATGAAGTTTTAAATTTGACGTTCGTGCATGCCAACAGTAGGGTCCTGACAAACTTCAAATATATATGAAAAAATGGTGCTATATGAGAACATATAAAGGTGCTGAACTGGACCCTAGCTGCATGCATGTTGAATGACAGTGGAAACAGTAGAGCAAACCCGAGGCTAGATGCTGTTTTCAGTCTCGAGATTGACGAAAAGATGCCCTTTCTCAACACGAGCAGTTTTGTGTAACTGTAAATCATGCACACTTGTCTGTGCAGTCGTGAGCCTGCGTTCCAGTCGTGTGTGGAGGCTCCCTGCGCACAAGTCTGGCTTTATTCTCCAGTTAAGGTTGCTTAAGGTTTGCTGAACAGGATGACATTAGAAAGGTGCGCTTGCTCATGTTGAAGCTGCAAAAACTATGTCAGACATGCAACCCGGGAGCAGCCCGTCTGCCATGGCTGATACTCAGTCTTTACGGTGAATAACACAGCACATTATAAAACTGGTTGGTGAGAACTTGAATCAGTAGACATCTCATGGTGGATATCCTCACCAAAGTACATGATGAAATGTGTGATGCTTATTTACAGTTACCCAATATTTGTGTGTAAAAGTTCCACAGACAATCTAATAAAGTACAACTTTTTTATGTTTAAAGTGTGTCTTGATCAACTCTTCAGATATCATTGGCTAATAATATATTATTGATTGTTTTTATCGTTTCCCACATTAAAATCAGTTCAAGCTTATCTTTGGTAGTCGTTTGTGCAGCATTTTGGTATGACCTACTTTTGGCATAGAAATTGCAAATATTTTTAAATAAGTGCTTCAATAACCACGCTATCCCAGCTGATTTAGGCTTCACGACCGAAGCATCTATTACTAAAAAAACAAAGACTATCAGACGTTATGTGCTTTTGTTTGGCTGGATATGTGCAGCATAGCATACTGAATCTCCACATGTGTCAGGAAGAAATATCTCTCTGACTCATGGTCATTTGAGCTCAAGCGCTGAGCCATGATTTCTGATAGCTGCCCAATCATGAACTCTCTGGTCTTTTCTTTCAGAAATACTGGTTATTTCTGAAGGACTTAATCACACAGTTACAGCAAGTGATTATTTTCAGCTGTTTTACAGGGCAACATGCATAGGATGTCTAAGTGTTTTAAGAACTTTTGTCAGAGATCCAAATCATTCGCAAGAAGGAAAAAAACACACAAAAAAGGAAGCGGCTTCATATGCGGGTGCGATGATGGGTGTAAACGCTGAAAATAGATGCTTCTCTTTATGAGAATGATAGTCAGTTGGTGCACCCCTTCAAAGTAAAAATCATTTCCCCTCTTACATAAATGACCCAAAGAGCATCTGTTTAAACAAATTAAAAACACATATGTTAGTCATTGGAAATAGTGTAATTAAATAGTGTTTTATACAAAAAAGAAGATGAAACAACCATTTTATTCAGATTGAAGTGTCATTTAGAATGTTTATACATTGTAAAGGATATATTGGCTGCACTTTTTCTAATGAGCAGTGTTTTGTCATATGAAGCCCTGTGGCAACCCTTGACCCATATAATAGAAATTCTCAAATAGTATAGTTCAAAATTTTAAAAACATATATGTATTTTAAAACAAAATAATCCAAATGTTCTCCTGTCTTGTCTATTTGGGTGATATTTTTCGAGGCTCATTGGTGGTTGGACTAAAGAAGAACCCGTGGTGTTAGTAACAGTACTAGGTAATTTCCTGTGCCTTTGCTGTTCAGCATTTGAGGTCAAGCGATTTCCTTTTTGGTGTGTCTCACTTGATGTTCCTCAAACTGAAGTGACAAACTTCGCACAGCTCCCTGCTAAGACATCTTAGATCATGTCATACTGTATGCTCAACTGCTATTTTACATGATGGTAAGTACCCAAAATTTTGATCTAACAAGCTGAAATTATTATTTCTTTCAGTGTGTTGATGCCTGTTAGTTTGTTTGCTCGGTTGTGCTATACACGTGATTTTACTTGTATATAAACATTTCACATATATACATAGCTGTGTTTTCACACTGCCATGTGAAACATAACCAGTACGTAGTTTAATACTACTACTAATAAAACCGCTTTAGCCAAATCTTTCACTAGAAGTCATGTGATTGTCAATTATTATATACCAATTATTATAGCAACATTCCCTAAACCATGAGTTTAGTAACGCTGAACTGACCACTTCTGAAGGCTGCTTTTTGGTCTCACTTTATATTAACGGGCCTTAACTACTATGTACTTACATCATAAAATAAGTACAATGTACTTATTGTGATCCAATTGTATTGCAAAACACTTTTGCTGCTACTGAGGTGGGACACGGGTAAGGTTAGAGAACAGGTTTGGTAGTATGGGTAGGTTTAAGGGTGGGTTAAGGTGTAAGGGATGGGGCAACAGTGTAATTATAAATGTAATTACAGAAATTAATTACAGATGTAATTACATGCAGGTATTTTTTAGAATATAAGTACAATGTAAAAACATGTACACTCTTAAAAATAAAGGTGCTTCAAAAGGTTCTTCAAGCGATGCCATAGAAGAACCATTTTTGGTTCCACAAAGAACCATTCAGTCAAAGGTTCTTTAAAGAACCATCTCTTGCTTACCTTTTTATCATCTGAAGAACCTTCTTTCGCCACAAATAACTTTTTGTGAAACTGAAAGGTTCTTCAGATGTTAAAGGTTCTTTATGGAACCATTTAGACAAAAAGGTTCTTCTATGCCATCGTGAAGCACCTTTATTTTTAAGAGTGTATGTACACAATAAGTGCATTGTACCAAATGATTAATTTAAATGTAAGTACATAGTAGTTAAGGCCACTTAATATAAAGTGGGACCCTGCTTTTTTATACATGTAAAAGCTTAAATGGCTGTGTCGACGTTTACATATCATGCTGTGTGTCGAGTTTTGCTGTGGAAATGTGATTATTTTCCAAGATGCATTTCTTTTTTTTTCAGTAAATATTTCTACAATGCCCCTTGTGCCAAACAGCAGCTTATTAGTGTGTTTAAAAGGTTGTTGAAAAAAATTCACTGACGTTTTATGGTCATACAGTCACATCGTAAATAATTCAAACAAAGAGCTGACCAGGTTTAAAAACATTTAAGCATACGTTAATGTATGTGAGCACTACAGCGTAAATATAATCTGGACAAGAGTGAAGCTCTCACTGCCTCGACATTTGGTGAGAATTAGCTTTACCATATTCATTGTAAAGGCAGTTATCAACACAAACACCAAAGGAACCAACTGTATGTAGTGAAAGAGCAAAAACGGATGACAGCTTATGATAGTTTTGGCAATATCTGCTGAGCAAATAGTCATCAGATGAAATGTACACACTCTTTTTACGTTAGATTAATGTACGTATTTATTTTTATTTATTTATTTATTTTTTTCAGAATGAATATCAGCTGTAAACAAGTATGGAGAAAAGACAGCATGAGGAGACATTAGAGGGCTCCAGATCACACCAGTCAACATTAACAGGAACCCTGGGACTGAAGAACTTCACCATACCCAGGAAGAAATGGGCCTCTGGAGAAGGTTTTACTAGATTTTATCAAAATCCAGATCAACAAAATAATATTTGTGATGGCATACTAAACTTCCAAACTGTTTCATGATGGTGCTGTTAAATTCATCAGCTGTTTTTAAAAAAGTGCTTTTGGTAACACTTTATTTTAATGGTCCCTTTTGAACATTCTGTTGACAATAAGTAACTTTCCACCTACATGTCAACAAACTCTCATTAGAGTATTAATAGACTGTCTGATTAAAATGTGCTGACTCTTTATTGTAAAGTCTCTTAACAGACATTATACTGACTATAAGTAACTTTGCAAGTAAATGTCAACTTATTCTAACCCTAACCCTACCACTCTACTAATACTCTACTAACACTCTAGTGAGAGTTAGTAGATATTTAGGTGCAACATTACTTATAGTCAAAAGAATGTGTTAAAGGGACCATCAAAATAAAGTGAAACCATGCTTTTTGACTTCTTTTTGGTCAGTCCTTTTGGAACGTTGTTCAGAGGAAAGCCGCGATTACAATCTCATTCAGACAAAACTGAGAGATGCCAAGCTGGACACTAGAAAGGACCGAGCAAATGCATGGGTTTGGAAAGATGCTTATTTAGTGCACAATGAGGAGCTCCTTAAACAGTTCTCTGAAAAAAGGTAACCGCATAAAAATGCAACATACAACAACATGCTGGCCTGTTGCTACATTTTCCAGTGCAGTCGCAGTCTTTGCTCTTGTGGCTTTAAACATGTGGCACCTCAGAAATTCAGAAATTAAAATAAATTGTCCACCATAAACAAATGTTGCTTTTCTTTGCATATCTGTGACCGCTCATCTTCAGGGCAGAGATGCGTGCCAAAGGAAGACATGGGAGAGAAATGGAAGAAAGATTCTGTTTTTTAACTGCATCGGATCAAATGGCGGCCCAGATTTATCAGCACGGTCTACGGGTTGGCAGCACTGTCCAGTATGCCTTGGGAAAGCCATCACACGGAGTATATCTCTTTAGGCATGTCGATGTGGCTTTGAAATCTAATACCAGCATATTAAGTGTGAAAAAAGTTATAATTTTCAAGGTTTGTTGAATGTTTCCTGTGACCTAAACTGTCTAAGCATTGTGGAATGACATTTATTTATGGAATGACAGTAAGTAGTGAAGATTTGTGTTTTGGGGTTTCAGGTTCTGTATGGAAAGGTGAAAAAAATCGCTCCAAGCTTGGACTGGAACAAAACACAAGATCCCACTGTGGGCTTTGACTGCTACATGTGTAAAGATGCAGTGTCCCATCGAGACACTCTTCACCAGCAAGTTCTGGGCTCCTCTGTGAGTTGTTTTAATCTCAGGATAGCAAATTATCCAATCAAATGGACTGGATAATCAACAGGAGTCTTATTAAAGAATATTGTTCTTCTAGGTTTTTCTGTTTGACTTTAACGAGAAGCTGGAACTCACAGAAGGACCCAGACAGTGTTTGCCGTACGCTGTAGTTTCATTTGTTCCTGCCAGCAGTGCCATTCTGACTGTGCCTACAAACCTACCACTCTCTGCTTCAGCACTACCTATTGGCCAAGTGCATTGTGAGATAAAACACAAACCTTTTTATTAAAGGGGTCATGAACTGCCTCTGTTTTTTATTTTGTACTGTTCTCTGAGGTCCACTTATAAAGTTATCAAGATTTTTACAAAAAACATTAATTTAGAAGTAATAGGCTATTTTCTGTCCTGTTTTGAGCCCCCTCATCAGAACGCTCTGTTTGAATAGACATGGCGGATTGTAGACTCAGAAGTAAACAGCCACTGCTATGATTGGCTAATAGTTGTGTATGTTTGACAGCGTACATTCCTCATAGCTGCTGTGATTTAGGTTAAAAACTCATAAATACTCATATCAAATCATATCAAATATCGTAAACTCATATCAAATATCAAATGATCTGTTTAACATGCAAAGCAATAGTGATCACGTAATAAAAAAAAAAACAGTTAGAAAATAAAAGTGTGTTTGTCTCTTTCGTAAACGCTACATGCGCAAATTGGTGGGCGGGGCTAAACAGGCAGTAATGTCAAATTGGTGGGCGGGGCTAAACAGGCAGTGATGTAGAAGCAGGCATTGATCTTCTTCTGCGGAGGTGATGTTTAGTCACACTATTAGATCATAGAGTCGTTCATTCTACAATCTGTCATTTTGGCAGACTGCCTTCAATATAAGCTGTTTTTAGACTAACAAGAAAGTTTTGAGTTCTGAAACTTACAGGATGTTTTTATAGCACAATGACCTCTTATGTGTGAAAAGATCAAGGGAATTTTGGTGTCTCAGTTCATGACCCCTTTAAAGGAACAGTTCACCCAAAAATGAAAATTACCCCATAATTTACTCGCCCACCAAGCCATCCTAGGTGTATATGACTTTCTTCTTTCAGACTAACACAGTCGGAGTTGTTTTAAAATTTATCCTGGCTCCTCCAAGCTTGGTAATGCTGGTGGATAGTGGCTATTATTTTGAAGCTCCAAAAATCGCATATCTCCGTCGTAAAACTAACCTGAACTAACCTTCGTCTGAAAGAAGAAAGTCATATACACCTAGGATGGCTTGGGGGTGAGTAAATTATGGGATAATTTTAATTTATGGGTGAACTGTTCCTTTAAGACATCAAATACATGTCTGTCTTTATCAAGTCAAGTTTATTTCTATAGCACTTTTTACAATTCATATGCAGAAATCAATGTATGTCTCAGTGTCTATAATGCATCAAGTCTTTTAATCAATAATGTGTGTGTTTATTTTATCCCTGAAAAATGCAGCAGACCGTTTTAAGGCATGTACTCTGGCAGAGAGAAGAGGAAAAGGAGGCACTGCCACCATTACGTTCAAACACTTTGGCACACCGGGCTGCTTCGAGACGGATTGTACACCTCAGAATCCAGGAGGAGAAGCTCCACATCAAAAGACTGATATGCAAAACACTCAGTCATTCAACCCAAAAGCCTGTGAGGATGCAGATTCCAGCAGTTCAGGGCCAGTTATGGATCACACTGCTCTCTCTCAAAGCTTGTTGGGAAAGAAAATATTCCTGAGTAATCACAAAAAAAGTACTGCAAGCACTCATGGAATAAATGACAATGCATGGGACATTGTACCTCAAAGTCCATTGGACAAAATTTCTACCATAGTGTATTCTTCACGCATGGTTAGGGATCCTCGTCTATCTAGACAAGAAGCAAATCAACAGACCAACTGCTCAGAGGTACCGTTCACTGCATCAGGATGTGATAATAAGAAATGCCAACCAGCCAAAAAAAAACAAGAGGTCAATAACAGATTTGCTGGAAATACATGTGATTCAAAAGAGCCATCAAACGCAGACACTCAAAGAGAAACCTCAAAGATTGATCAATGTGCGCATACCCTGACATTGCCCTCAATGAAGTTATTCAAAATGAAATTCCAAAAATATGCTGCCTACTTTAGAATGAATAAGGAAGAGAGGCATCAAAAAATATGGTCACAAGAAAACATGTCATCAGAACAAAAGCAAGAATTAGCTGACCGTATACATTTTTACGAAGTTTATTATCAGAAGTATAAAAAGGGATTGCTCTTTCAAAATGTTAATGAGACAAAGAAGTCCAGCCTTTCTCAAAGAGAGCCCAAAGAAAATCACATTTTACAGACAAAAGAAAATGTATACAAGCACAATCAGTCCTATGTGTGCCAACCAAAAAGTCATGATGCTGCAAGTTTATCAGATAACAGGGATAAATGTAGCACAACACACATTCAGAAGACTGGTCATCCATATCATCCAGAATCTAGTGCTGTAATGTTGACAGAAAAGGGACAGGATCAAGCACCAGAGACCTGCCAGGACTATCCTGATGGCTGTCTGATTAAGTCTCCAGATAAACTTTCAGAGCAATCATTGGTGCTGAGATCACTGAACCTCAATCTCACAGATGAGAAAACTGAGACACAAATTGTACATCTTGATCTCAAGCACCCAAGTCCTAAGCTTAATCACAGCATAGAATGTGAAAGCAAGGTCTCCAGGAGTGCAGTAGATGACTTACAGGAGAATCAGTCTACTCCAGGTGATAACTTGGTTGAAAAGCCCAGCGCTGGATCATACTTTACAGATGCAAACAATGTCATGGCTAACACAGTCATGGATATTGCAAGCTGTGTTGAAGTCTCTAGCTGTGGAACATCAGACAACTGTGATCTCAATCCTCCCGTGACAGTAAAGCAAAAGGAGAATGTGAAAAATTGCAGCAGTGTTCAAGAGATGGGTTCATTTAGATGGATGAAATGCTGTGAAGACTCTGAAACATCTTCAGAGCTTGATATGGAAACAGTAAAGCAGGACAACAGTTCTCACTGGAAATTGTACAAAAGAATTCAACTTGATCAACTGTTGCCAAGCATGTCTCAAAAGCATGTACAGACAGACAGAGATAAGGGCAGACCTGCAGACAACATTTCCAAGCTAAAAAATGAAAGCAAAGATCACAGCAAAGCTGAAACGAACCTAAACGTGAGATTCTGGGAAGATGTTCATCTCGAAGTTACTCTAAAGTCCAGCAAAACATCTGCTCATACTACAGAAGTGCTTTCTCTCTCTGAGCGATTTTCAAAAATCAAAAGCCTTCAAAAGAAATGGAGTGAAAGAAACCACAAAATGATTCAAAGCCCAGGGACCCAAATGTGCAGAAGCAAAGGATGCAAAGAAACGGCAACTTGTAATGTTGAACTAATACAACTACTAGCTCAGAGGTACAGTAAATCTAAACTGTATATGAAATGCAAGAGCTTGAGGAGACCAGGCAGTAAGAAGGCATGTCTCAAAAAACAGAACACAGTTCTATCACTAGGTCACTGTCTAAAGAGCAAATATGTCAAGAAGACACACTTTTGGAAAGCAAAGAGGAATCTCAGCCGAGCAACTGTGTCAGCTGATGAAACGGTAAACAGCAAAGCAACATCAGACTCTTCAAACAGTCAGTCTGAAATAGTCCTTACAGAACATGAAGATGAAGACCCAGACTCTAATTTAAGAATAATGTCTCACACATCTGATGACGGACAATCATTGCATGTTCAGGATTCTCAGGAGGCTAATGAGACCAAACCGATAGAGGAGCCAATAAATCCTACAAAAGATCTCTATAAAAGTGGTTCAGTCTGCACTGAGAAGGCAACAAAAGATTTTACTTCAAATCTAATCCCAGAAATGGTGGATAAAGGAGAACAAGTGAAGACAACTGAAAACATCTCCAATCAAAGCCAAACATCCTTGATCACATGCACTAGCAAAGAACATGGGAGTTTCAAAGAATGCGAAGAGGAGAACATATTGTTGAATGTGACATCAGAGACTGGACTGAATCCATTAAGCAAGGAACATTTCACAATGAAAATGACAGTAGATGACAATGTAGATGCTTCTGAGAGTTTGAGTATAAGTTTGTGTGTTTCTGATTGTGAGGCATCAGAAACACACAGTGATGTGCCTGCAAGCAACACAACCAACAGCCATGAAACTGAACTCCAGACAAACATGACTCCAGAAGCCAAGGTGATGGATGCTATTGATGATACGGTTGAGACAGACACTATAAAATGTAAAGAGCAAAATGCAAGTATGAAAAATACTCTAAATGTACAGTGTTTCGCAGGAACAGAACACATGTCAGCAAATATCCCACATATGAACCAATCATGTCTCAAAATTTCTACCAGCACATCTAATGTCAGCAGTGTTTGGAGTCCTGATTCTGAAGATACAACATCAGATTCAAAGCAGTGTGGTCCAGAGGCTTTGAAATATACATCAAATAATGTTGTAGATCTTACTGTTGATGATCCAGCTTTGAATGTCCAATGTGAGATTTCTTCAAAACGCACAAAGAAGAGCAGCAACACTTCTACCAAATTACCAAGTACTCTGGCAGTCAGAGACAACTGTAATTTTTCAAGGCCAGACCAAAACAAAACCGATGATTCAAACTCACCAGAAACCCAGCTCATTTCTAAACTAAGAGATTATTTGACCAAATTTGAGTCCACTGTCAAGAAACAAGAAGCCGTGAATGAAGATCTTAAAGAAAGACCAGTGGTGTGGATAACACTTGACAGCACAGCACATAAACAGCAGTTGTTTGAAAAAAGCCAGTACTGTATGGTGAACGTTCCTTGCCTGATGCCCCACGGGGGTGAAGCTGTTAAAAAAGATGATTCAAGTGAATACACCAAAGCTAGGAAGGTTCTTCGAAGTGAACATGCTCAAAATGGAACTGATGTTTGCCTACTAGTGCCTGTTGAATCTAAGAGAGGTCGACGATCTTCTCAAACCAAACGAACCAGTAGGCAAAGATCAAGAAGGAGCTCAGTCACTAGTGTCAGTCCTGACAGTACAAGTGCTTTAGACACCATCAAAGATAATAGTCCTCACCCTTTGCCCCAGGTGAACGACCGGAGCGCTGTTTTCCCTGAAATTTCCATCAATAATACCTTTAATGCCCAGTTACAGATGCAAAGAAAGAACACAACAGGCCAACAAAATCCCTCTGTGAATTTGGATAGTTTATGTGAACGACAGAGTCAAGAGAATCAATCTTTGAACACCATAGAAATCGTTGATGATGGCAATGTGAGCAGTACATTCGTTGACAGTAAATACAGCATTGGTGACATTTCGAACACTCTTAAAATGGCTGACCAAACAATCTCGCTAACCGAACTTGGATCTTTGCAGTCTAAATGCAAAAGCATGTTGCAGCATTTTATCTCAAGTTTTGAACAAGATCAGAAAGTGCCATTCAACCAATCTTTCGTTTCAAGGGGTCTCATCTTAGAGCAATATTTGGACCATCCACCTGCACAAGTAGACTTGAAATATGAATCGGTGAATTCTTACTTGGAGTTGCAGATGATGATGGAAGCTTGGCAGTTTGTAGAAAACAAAATCAACTTTCTGAGCAGTAAACCCACGTTTAGGAGTTTGCTATGGTATGACCCTTCTCTTTATGGAGAACTCTACAAAGGGGAGGTTGGCTTTCAGCAGCAGTCGTCATTGTTTGCTTCTTTTCAAAAGATCTTGGCGCAAGAGGGCTACAGTAAACTGCAGGAATACTACAGTGCAGTATCCTCGTTGCACCAGCAGCTCCATGCGGCCCCTGATGCATCTTACTACATGTATCTGAAGAGTAAGCGTGAGCTCCTTGAGGCTGAGGCTGCACTCAGAAATCCCCACAACATGAAAAGCTTCTTTTTATCTGTACCAATGTCTGCAATGATCAATTTTGGAGACAGTTTGGAAAGGTTGGAAAAGATACACAAAGTGATAATGACTTTTGTGGAAACTCCATCGGATCAGTTGCCAGGGACATTTGATGTGGGCAAAGCAGAGCATCTGTCCATCACATGCAGATATCTCCAAGAAAAAGCTCTTTTCATGAAGTCATGCAAAGAAATGATTAGCAAAGTTTCATGGTTTGGAATCGAGCATCTTCTTTATGATGCCTCTAAGGTTCTTGTTTGGCAAAACGTGAGTCACGCTGCACCAAGTGAGGTTCTGAGGACATATAAGAATTCAAACCCGCAGATTATTTTTGGGGTGACGGAGTCAGGTGTTACTCTTGTAAACAAAGTGGAACAGCCCCCTCCATCCATGGATGGAGCAGAGATCCCAACAAAACAAAAGAGTGATGCTGCTCGGGAACACAAAAGTTTGCAGTTATGGACGTCGTCTCAACCCAGTGTTGCACAGGTAAGATTTTGGTCTGTATATCGTGTGAAGATTGAAAGTCAACATGAAATCACAAAAATGTTAACTTTATTGCTAACTTTTAAATAAAACTTGCTCTGAAATCACTTTCTTCTTTTCCTTATAATGCATTATTATAGCAAATTCTGGCTACTTTAACATCCACTTTTTACGATCCAATCAGTTACTAATAAATAAAGTACAATTTTTCTCACTGGAAATTCCCTTTCACATGGGAAGTCACATTTCACATCTGATTTTAATGGTGTTAGAGCTGCTAGAATTGGATGAGAGAGATGTTTAATTCCATTTGCTGCAAAGAAAAACATTGTGTATCTTTTCTAAATGTTTGTTTGTTTGTTTGTTTGTTTGTTTGTTTTATCATCTAGAGTATAAAGGCTGACAAGGATGTGGCATATAAAATGGCTAAAAGGAGGTAGGAGACATTTTTACAATTTAATTTAAAGGGGCCATAAACTGAGAAAACAAAATTACCTTGATTTTTTTTTTGACAAATAAGAGATTGTTTTACTATTAAAAAAAACATCCTGTAAATTTCAGAACACAAAACTTTGTCATTAGTCTAAAAACAGTTTATACTGAAGGCAGTCTGCCAAAATGACAGCTTCCACTCTATCATGTAATAGTGTTGATAAGCACCGCCTCCACAGAAGATCAACTCCTGCTTCTTCATCACTGCCTGTTTAGCCCCGCCCACCAATTCTACATCACTGCCTGTTTACCCCCGCCCACCGATTCGCGCATGTAGTGTTTACGAGAGAAACGAACACGCAGCTCTACGCAGAAAACAAACAATAAAGATGCTCCGAAGACAACAAGATGCTGTGCAGTGCCAAGTTGTGGAAAAACAATCTTTGCATTGCCTTACTTTTGTTCCCAACAGTATTTTATTGACGATCCAGACCGCGTCAGTAAGAACTCAGTCCTTTGTTCACTTCATTTTACAGCAGATTGGTTTACAAACAAAGCACAATTTGACGCAGGATTTTCAGAAAGACTGAAACTAAAAAACGTTGCTGTGCCGACTATATTGGATCTGACAATAATGTCGCAACACACGTGTAACCGTTTTTATTACGTGATCACTATTGCTTTGTCTCTTATTACAGATCGTTTGATATGTATTGAGTTATTTATGCATTTTTAACCTAAATCACAGCAGTGTCCATCTATGAGGAATGTACGCTGTCAAAGATACACATCTATTAGCCAATCATAGCAGTGGGCGTTTACTTCTGAGTGTACAATCCTCCACGTCTATTCAAACAGAACGTTCTGATGAGGGGGGTTAAAAACAGAACAGAAAATAACCTATTACTTATAAATTATTATGGTTTTTGATGTAAAAATCTTGATAACATTATAAGTGGACCTCAGACAAAAAAAAACAGAGGCAGTTCATGACCTCCTTAAAAACAAAAAAAGAATAAGCCTCTAATGCACTAGTTTTGAGTACATTTTTAACAATCCTAAAATGTGTGGGTAATACATATTTTCCAACATTTTCAGGGCATCTCTTTCACCCCTAATGCAATGCAATGGAGTGAAACCCCTTTTCCAAACAACTCCTGCAAGCCATGTTGAGAACCCGACCCCTTACTTCGCTCTTCCTCACGAAGTGGATCCGGGGCATTGGGGAATGGTTGGAAGCACTGCTGCAGACTGGAACGCCTCGAACTTCCCACCGAACGTCCCACCTTTACCTTCGACATCTCATGCTCACTCTGAAATAAATTCCCTTCATCTGTCTAATAGACGAGCGACTTTATCACATTCTGATGGGAGGAGATCTTTAGCAGACATACAAAGACCTCAACAGCCTTCAGTCTCGGCTCCCCAAGCAACTTTACGAGGAGATTCTTGTGTTTCACATCTAGCGTTTGACAGTGTTAAATATCCACAAACTAACACTGCAACACAATGTCCTGTGATCTCACAAGAACAAGTAAACCAGTTCAGTTTAGCCATGACACAACCTTATAGTTTACCAAATTGCCCTTTGAATGCAAATTTGTTACCTCCTCCTCCTTTCTCAGTTCAGGCTTTGACGCATGTCCCTATGCCCAGCGCGATTACAGCAATTCATTACCCCTACTTCCTTCTGAATGGACAAACATACACCACAAGCTCCACTGCAGCCATTCACCCTGATGGTAGATATTATCCTAACACCATTTAGGGCTAATGTATTATGAGCTATGATTGAATCACATAAATATGTATTTTTGTAAGTCAGTTTTATTTGCAGGTAAATTATATCAAAGACGTCTTAAAACTAAAATCCCACTGATTCACAAATGCAGTTGGTGCTTTTAAGCAAATGTACTTTAATGTGACTTTAATGTGTATATATGATCTACATTTTCTGGTAAAACATCCCATGTATTGTAAATAACAATGTTTTATACAAAGAGTTGATGTTCAGTTACTTTATTGTAGTATTTATTGCAATTAAACAATTGTTTTCTACAAGTTAACATGAATAAAGAAATGGTTTGATAAAATTCTACATATTTATAGAAAAATTGTTCTGCAATATACTGGCCAATTAGCCTTCTTAATAACTGCTGCATTCAAACAAATATTGTTTGTGACCACTTACACATTTATTTCATTAGAAACATGATACATGTGTCTTACATTACTAGATTACACTGATTCTGACAGGTTGAGTAATGCAATCTTGGCAGTTATTTTACATAACTCAACAGTGTCACTCCACTGAGTTTTATTAATTTGCTGTTTATAAACGTGTAACTTGTAGGGTGACTACATTTTTTTTCATATAATGGGGTCCTTCTTTTGGAAAATGAGACAAATCCTTTTGTTTTTATTTTATTTTTTTAAAAATTACTCTTAAGTATTATTATTATTTAGAATAATAATTCCACACGAGTAATGTAAGTAACCAGAATAGGTTACCTAGTTTAGGCTGTTTCTCTGCTATTTCTCTTTGAGGGTTCTAGGCAAATGTATATTATTTTTAGTTGTATTTATTTATTTTTATTGCAGAACATACACAGGGAATCTTGGCTAAACATGCATTAGGTGCAGAGATGCATGTTATTCCGACTACTGGTTGTGCAATGCATGTACAAAATAACCGATTAAAAGTGTACAGCTTATAGAATGACCTTCATTTAACAATGAAAAGATACATGGCATTTGAACACGTCTATTGAAGTCTATTTTCTTTCATTTGCGAGTTGTCAGTGGTCTTCCTGGCCACAGGGGGCAGCACGTCGCTCAGACGCATGCCTTTCTGATGACGTCACGGGCGGCGAGAGCAGCGGCCATTACACAGCAGCGCGTTCACGAGGAAGGTCGGAAGTGCGACGAGTCGACGGAAAATTCATTAACGACAGACCGCGGATACCGTCTAAAGACATCGATCAGTCACAACCAAGTCTAGATAAAAAACCACCCGTGACACGGCATTTCGTGTTTAATGAGCTTATATCCGGTGTTTGGTGGCTGTGTGTCGCGTCGGCCCAGCGCAGCGCGGGAGTGTGGCAGCGTTACGGTAAACTGGAGTTCGGTGCTCGTTTAATTACCGAAGAATCTGTGAGAATTACCGGAGGATCGCGCCGGTGATGGATGATAAAACGTTCACGAAAGAATTAGACCAATGGGTCGAACAGCTGAATGAGTGCAAACAGCTGAGCGAGAACCAAGTGAGAACACTCTGCGAGAAGGTAAAGAAAACCTCAGGTTAATAATACATTATTAGGTCATATTTATCATTTAATTAACATTACACTTAACATAATTCCAAGTGAACGCTTTGAAAGAAAATACAATGTATAAATCATTAGGATGTTTTAAAAAAACCATAACAGTTCTTTGGGCATAGTGAATGAGATACATACACCGATATAAAAAATGAGGAACATTATTATTTTAAAATATATTGTATTATTCTATATTGTGGCTAATTATTAATGCGAACTGTTTTATTATTATTAATATTACTTTAAAGTAAAGGCGCAGTACATTCTGCCACTGTCTGTCCATTTCATGATTTCCATGTGTTATGGTTATTAGTTATTATTATCATTTGACTGAATTAACGCCACAGCCAACACACGTCAGAGTGTTATTGTTCACTGTTACTGTCAGTTTATATAGATAAGAGTTGGCTGTATTTATTTGTAACTAGTTTGTCAGTATCTGTAATTTGTTGTATAGATTCGTTATATCTGTAGACTTGAAACTGACCGACTGTATGGTTAAATAGTAACCTCCAGCAAAATCACTCTATTTACTTTAAAACAGCCACTACCACTAGTTGTGTTTACAAATGGCACTGACCTTAACTCACTAGACGACATCATGACTCCATAGATATAGACTCAAATGAATGAGTCTTCAACAGAGACCCAAAAATCCATTTTATGTAACTTAATGGTAAACAAAGTTTTCATTAATAATAAATTCAAGAAGTGAAAAAGTGCAATCTTGCTGTCAACGAAGGATACATTCCTGTAGCTCAAACAACAGAGCAGGTCTGATAAAATCCATGCTTTCAATGTAACAGGTCTGTTTGGATGAAATGAAATGTAGGAAGGCTTTATCAGGAGTTGTTTTACTGTCTAAAGTGAAAATGGTTTTCATTTAAGCAATAAGGCATGAGAGTCAGAACTATACTGAGAATTTAGTTGAGGCACAGCAAGTAACTGTAGTCTATAGTGTGGCATCGAAAGCCTTGTTTTTATAAAAGTTATTTGCATATTAAAAAGGTCACAGTCATTAAAAAGCAAATGCATTACGTCCCATTATTCTGCTAGATCTAATCCTGACATAACAGAATGCTGCTATTCAACAAAAATAATAATTTGTTGTAGGGGTGGGCGATATACCGGTAGACATGATTAACCGGTAGAAATTTGACAACCGGTAGAGATTTTGGACTATCGTATTTATCGCGGTTATGCACTCACATCACTTTGCTGTGCACCGTGCTCAAGAAAATGTATCATTTGCACAGATTTTTAAGCACTGCGGTTTAAAAATAAGTAATTTTAAGCCGCTGAAATGCAAACAACAGCTCTATATATGCTGTCTGTGAGACTGTTTCTGAGCACAATCTGAGTGGCGCACACTTGAATAGAGCGCCTGAGTATTTTTGTTGCTTTATTGGCCTTGGACGATTAAATACACATATTTATATGCATCAAAATGCCTGTCTTTGCAAGTATCCTCGCAAACACAGTCATTTAGGTCTTAAGTGAAAGTAAACAGCAGAGAAAGAAAACGTGTAACAGTATATTGGATCTGGGGAGCTCTTAAAGTGACAGCAGTCTAATATTCCTGCTGTCTGTCATTCATATTAATCAAACAACAGTGAGAGAAAATCTCTCACTGTTCTTGTCTAAATCACTTTAGTAACTTTAATAATAAGAAATTTAATTTACACATTGAACATTCTGCAGTGTTTTTGATTAATGTATGCAATGTATGTAGCATTTCGTATTAATTTGTTGTAGTTTTTTTGTCCTATTGCTTGTAATTAGTTTTTCTCTCTTTTTTCTTTTTTTTAGGCTTGCATTAGTTTTTCTGTGATATTGACACTGGTGACAAGAATTATGAAAATTCTGTTGTATCAAAACTTTGATATCATAAAAACTAGGGATGGGTCATGATTTTCGAACATTCGATTAGTTGATTTTAATATCGAATATTGATTATAAGAATATCGAATAGGTTGTGCGATTGTCTAAAAAATTCCCCATGTTTTCGGTGCTGATGCGGTGGTGACGTGTAAGCAGAGGGCCACTAAAGGGACATATGGTTAGACGTATGCAAGCGGTAGCCTTTTGCATTACAGTACATGAAATTTCACTCACCAGCAACAGAGTAAGGAGAGATGACTGATAGGACGATGGCAAATGATTTGCAGAACCTGAGCACCACTGACAAACATCTAATCTTGTAAAATGTGTGGTAAGTACTGCCGCTCCATAGTATAAACATTTTCTTCTTTTTTATTTTATTTTATTGACAAAAACACTTCCACATTCTGCCCAATGTCCTTCAAACAAACGTGCCAACTGAATGCTATGAAAACATACAGTGCTTAACAATTTATTAGACCACCTGTCATAATGAAGAGAAAACACAAATATTTTAGGAATCTGTCAAAGAATTGTTTAAACCTAAAAATTTTATTGTCATTTATTGGGCAAATAACAAACTGAAACAACTAAATATTTATGCACATAATAAAAAAATAGCCTCCTGCCTTTCATAACAGCATGCATTCTTGCTGGCATTGTTTAGCTACTTTTTAACTGTAATTGGGTATCTGAAAAAATCTTTCATAGATCTTTCTTTCATAGATAACAGAAATAATTATATTATAGCATTAGAAATAGCTTACTGTTACTGAAGACCTTACGCATATTGGAGGACTAACCAATACAGATAGCAAAAAATTATTTTAGTAAACACCAATACTGTTACAGTGGGGCAAAAAAGTATTTAGTCAGCCACCAATTGTGCAAGTTCTCCCACTTAAAAAGATGAGAGAGGCCTGTAATTTTCATCATAGGTATACCTCGACTATGAGAGACAAAATGAGAAAAAAAAAATCCAGAAAATCACATTGTAAGGATTTTTAAAGAATTTATTGGTAAATTCCTTGGTAAAATAAGTATTTGGTCACCTACAAACAAGCAAGATTTCTGGCTCTCACAGACCTGTAACTTCTTCTTTAAGAGGCTCCTCTGTCCTCCACTCGTTACCTGTATTAATGGCATCTGTTTGAATTCGATATCAGTATAAAAGACACCTGTCCACAACCTCAAACAGTCCAACTCCAAACTCCACCATGGCCAAGACCAAAGAGCTGTCAAAGGACACCAGAAACAAAATTGTAGACCTGCACCAGGCTGGGAAGACTGGATCTGCAATAGGTAAGCAGCTTGGTGTGAAGAAATCAACTGTGGGAGCAATTATTAGAAAATGGAAGACATACAAGACCACTGATAATCTCCCTCGATCTGGGGCTCCACGCAAGATCTCACCCCGTGGGGTCAAAATGATCACAAGAACTGTGAGCAAAAATCCCAGAACCACACGGGGGGACCTAGTGAATGACCTGCAGAGAGCTGGGACCAAAGTAACAAAGGCTACCATCAGTAACACACTGCGCCCGCCAGGGACTCAAATCCTGCAGTGCCAGACGTGTCCCCCTGCTTAAGCCAGTACATGTCCGGGCCCGACTGAAGTTTGGTAGAGAGCATTTGGATGATCCAGAAGAGGATTGGGAGAATGATGAAACCAAAATAGAACTTTTTGGTAAAAACTCAACTTGTCGTGTTTGGAGGAGAAAGAATGCTGAGTTGCATCCAAAGAACACCATACCTACTGTGAAGCATGGGGGTGGAAACATCATGCTTTGGGGCTGTTTTTCTGCAAAGGGACCAGGACGACTGATCCATGTAAACGAAAGAATGAATGGGGCCATGTATCGTGAGATTTTGAGTGAAAACCTCCTTCCATCAGCAAGGGCATTGAAGATGAAACTTGGCTGGGTCTTTCAGCATGACAATGATCCCAAACACACCGCCCGGGCAACGAAGGAGTGGCTTCGTAAGAAGCATTTCAAGGTCCTGGAGTGGCCTAGCCAGTCTCCAAATCTCAACCCCATCGAAAATCTTTGGAGGGAGTTGAAAGTCCGTGTTGCCCAGCGACAGCCCCAAAACATTACTGCTCTAGAGGAGATCTGCATGGAGGAATGGGACAAAATACCAGCAACAGTGTGTGAAAACCTTGTGAAGACTTACAGAAAACGTTTGACCTCTGTCATTGCCAACAAAAGGTATATAACAAAGTATTGAGATGAAATTTTGTTATTGACCAAATACTTATTTTCCACCATAATTTGCAAATAAATTCTTTAAAAACCCTACAATGTGATTTTCTGGATTTTTTTTTTCTCATTTTGTCTCTCATAGTTGAGGTATACCTATGATGAAAATTACAGGCCTCTCTCATCTTTTTAAGTGGGAGAACTTGCACAATTGGTGGCTGACTAAATAATTTTTTTCCCCACTGTAGTTTAGAGCAGCAGTGGCACAAAGCTTACATTATTTGTTATAAACCTTAAAGGAGTCCTATTATGCTTTTTCACTTTTTGAATTTTAGTCAATGTGTAGTGTGTATGTTTGGGCATAAAAAAGATCTACAAAGTCCACTCCAACGGGAGATATTTTGTTTTTAAAAAATCCCTTTTCAAGAACTACAACAAACGGCTCGTTTGGACTACAAAGTTGTTTTCCTGTATTTGTGACATCACAAATTGGTCCATTAGAATATCATTAAAATAAATCCCACCTACCAAAATTCGAATGCATGTTTCAAAGTCGAAACCTGGTGCGGGTGTTTTTAATATCACTGTATTTCTGATGGAAACCGACTGTCTTCAGAAAATTTTGGATGTCATTTTCATTTCATCTTACATGTAATGTCTGATAAAGCAGCTGTGTACAGCGTTACCGGGGAAACCTCGCTCTCTCCAGCTCCAACAGCGCCTCCCACTGGCAGAGAATTAATTTGCATATATATGCTGCCACAAATAGTGTAACTCTGTGGGACTATGGTATAAATAAATTCAACTGTATAACAGTTTCACTGCAATTCATGTTATAATGTTAGAATTAAAGAACAATAAACACAATAAACATAACAGATAATAATAAAGATAATAAAGACGAGTAAAAACACAAACTCAGTATTAACCAACTTTTTGATCACAGTCACGTTTACTGTAATTTCTTTATCCTATAAAAGGTGGCAATGAAGCATCTGATATTTATATTCAGACAACTATACGCGGTTATCCCTTTACAGTTCCTACTCTCATAAAATACGTGCACTACGTGTTGACTTTTAAACCTTAATTTAATGTTTAACAACAGATATTTCAGCACAATGAAGTGTTCTTTGCGCTGAATATTAATCCCTCTCTGACGCTCGTTCATGCACCCGCCGCACTGGTGCTCATTCAGTAATGATTTAAAATTAACGCAGACTCTCAGGATGGAACTTTATGCAAAAATGGAAACGCTCGCGTGAATTTGTGACATTTACAGATAAGGATATGACCGTAAACTGAACGTTTTTGCGCTGAGGACGCACACGCATCTGTCAAAGCGCCTGACAAGACAAGCCATTACGCTAATGCATAGGCTTAAAGCTTAAAATAAAGAATTCTCATGTGTGTGCAGCTTGGATTACGTACTTCTCCCGCAGCATCTCATTCTGTTTCCTCCACTATTTTTAGATGCATTTTGGCCATAGAAATGCGTTATTCAGTGCTGTAACGTTAATTTGACGCAACTGGCTGAAGTTAGACGTGCACTGTGGGCAGACCCGACTAATCGATAATGAGAATCGGTGTCGATGATTTTCATAATCAATAATAATCAATTTTATCGATTAGTTGTTGCAGCCCTACTTTGATATAATAAAAACCTTATTAAAGCAAAAACAACTATATCGTAATGCATATCGTTATCGTGATATAAAATTACTCATATTGTGATTTTGGTCATATCGCGCACCACTAATTTGTTGTTAGTATGATGAACCAAAGCTGTGTTGACCGCTCATCAGTCTGCTTACTTGACCGTAACTTACTCAATATTTTTTGTGTATTGAACTGTTGTATAGAGCAATACCACACTCACACTGTGCGTTATTGCTTAATCTAGAGGAGTTTCTCATAACTGTCACAACTTGCCATGCTGACGTTTTAAATGTTGCCCATACAGCTTTTCAAAAAGAGCAGAGAGGCATGCTTTTTTCTTTGAGTTGGCCAGTAAGTCTTCATATAACAAAACATGAAGTTTGCTGTTTTTTGTCCATAATTTTACAGATGTTATGTCGTGGTCAAATGTGTCTTTCTGACAGTCTCCAAGTATACACATAGAGCAAAAATAAAAAAAATAGCCCCCCACTCCTAAATACTGAGTACTCGAGTAGACCACATGACCACAATGCCCGTCCCTAATATGTACTTGATCTGTACTGTCTTAAATTGGTGTATTCCTGCATGCAATCATGCTCTATGTTAAAAAGGGGTAAGAGTAAAACAGTGTTCCCTACTGTGCTAAATAGAAATGGGACCAGATGTCTCCATGGAAACACACTCATACTGTCTCCATATTGATGTGGGTTGTTCTCTCAGCAGATATTGATTTGATTTCACAGCGATACAGAGTGCACAGACATGCATGTCTATCAGATAAGTGTTCTGGTTACTTTTAATATTGCGTCTTTAAAACCTGTTTCTGTTATCCAGAGCATTTTCAGCATGTTTTAGCTTTAGTGGCCCATAATATCTGCCTTTTCTGATGAAAGTTTGAGTGGTGCTTGCTAGGGTTGGGTACCGTTCACATTTCAACCGGAAATTCGGTACCGGTACCTTTTTTCGGTACTTTACTCTGTGTAATAACAAAAACATTTATTTCAATTAAAAAAATAAGACAAAAACAGGTTAGTTTGTTAGAGTTTTCCCTCTTTTCCTCGCTTTCCTTCACTTTTAAATAGCTTGTAAAACCGCAGTGTGCATTTTACTTTCACTTTCAAATTAGCAGCAAGCAACAACAACTATACAATGTCAGACTCATTGAACTTTTATTAACAAAATGAATAAAAATGCACCATGCTACAAATTATACACTAACATACAAATTACGCTTTTAATGTGATCTAAACTTTAAAAGTACATTAAAACAAGAAACAATATACATTAATTTATATTTAAATGTAGAAGGCTAACTAAGTCATGTTTAATAATAATTTCCCCAGATATAATTGTTTCATTCGTTTCTACGTTAGACTTAATAATTTGTGGGCTCTGTCTGTTTCATTAATTTGTTGCCTAGAAAACCCATGATTTATCTAAAATAAGGGAATGAATTAAGTCATAGGGAACGAATTCTTAATTCATGGCCACAAAATCTTTAATTTCCCCCGCATGTTTACCACAGTAGCTAAGAGATGTGAAAACTGATTAAAAGTGAATGACAATAAAATAAACCTGTGTCACGACTGTTTTCTGAACATGGTCGTACCTTTGTCGTTTGAACCACAAAAAATGTTTTTTTTTATAGGACTGTTAGCAATATAGGACTGTTGTTAGTAAAGTCTCATGCAGGTTGTGGAATAAAAACTTCTAATTATTCAGTTCAAGACTGCAATTAATGTCAGATTATTGAAGTATGTAACATGCAGTATGTAATCGGTGTACAGTTCGCACCTGTATGCAGTCAGCAGCTTTCTCCACATTGCAATTTCTCAGAGATCCTGCTGTAACAAACATGGAATCTGCAGTATGGGGTTGCATCTTTAGGTGCGTTTCCATTACATATTTGTGCAAAACGTTTGCGATATTTTATAAATGTTGATTTAAAAAATACTGTTGCAAAATGACAGTGTACTGTCTTTAATTTTAATCGAAGAAGACGTAGGCTTCTGAAACATGGCTGGTGTAAACACGAGCACTGAGTGACCGCGATCAGCTCCAGTAGCTGTGTCAGCGCCATAATGCGCCGCAGACATGCGCAGTGTAAATACGGGGTTATCCAAGCTTTATCCACTTTATCCAAGGTGTTTTTTTTTGAGGTTAAAGGACATTAAAGAATGATCTTGTGAATTATACATACGCCAGGTGACCTGTAAATGTGAAAAAAGTTTCCATTGCAGTTTTGCGAAATACTCCTTTTTGAATTGCCTGAAAAACCATCTCATGCGAGCCCAAAAACTTTTTTGCGATATACGGGAGTTTTTGCGGAATTTGATGTTTCCATTGGGTGTATTTTCGGTTCGCCATTTCAATTTGCGCAATTTGAAGGGTAATGGAAACAAGAATTTTGTCCCCATTTTAACCCATGATGAGTTTGCATCTCTGCATGTTATACTAACAAAAAACTTTGGATCTAATCTCAGGTCAAAGTTTGCGATGCTGTTTGCGAATGCTCGCTGGAAATATGGTTGTGGGGAAAAAAACTTATTTTAGTTATTGAACTATGTTAGTAATGACGGAACTTACAACCATAGTTGGCTAACGATGCTTTGGGAAACGCACCCCTGATTGAACTTTTGAAATGTTCTTGTCAAATATTTTCTGCTTTCACAACATTCACCACTGTCCTGTTCTTACACCCACAGGCTAAAGAGATTCTTACTAAAGAGTCCAATGTGCAGGAGGTGCGCTGCCCCGTCACAGTGTGTGGAGATGTGCACGGCCAGTTTCATGACCTGATGGAGCTCTTCAGAATTGGAGGGAAGTCACCTGACACTAACTACCTGTTTATGGGCGACTATGTAGACAGAGGATATTACTCAGTGGAAACAGTCTCACTTCTTGTTGCACTAAAGGTATGCTTACTAAATTTACAATCTACAGTGGTTTTGCAAGCATTTCAAACATTCTGACACTTCATTTCTCTACTTCGTTTGTAGGTTCGCTATCCAGAACGCATCACGATATTGCGGGGAAACCACGAGAGCAGACAGATCACACAGGTGTACGGCTTCTATGACGAGTGCTTGAGGAAATACGGCAATGCAAACGTCTGGAAATATTTCACAGACCTCTTTGACTATCTACCCCTCACAGCTCTGGTGGATGGGCAGGTGAGGAATCCTCCAGGATTAACTTCTCTCACAAATATCAGGTTATCATCAATAGAGCCAGCCTTAGAATCCTCAGCCAGCTGCTGATGGCTCTTAATAACTCATGTAACTCTTTGTGTGTCAGATCTTCTGTCTGCACGGTGGCCTCTCTCCATCCATAGACACGCTGGATCACATTCGTGCGCTGGATCGTCTGCAGGAGGTGCCACATGAGGTCAGTACAGCTACAGGTCACATCCATATGTCTAGTGGCTTAAAGAAAAATTAAATGCGCTAAAAATATTAGTATTGAAATATTACTAAGTCAAGTCTAGTTTTAAGTTTTTTTTATTTTTTTGTTTTTTTTTAGAAAAAATGAATCTTAAACATCTTTAGTTTTAATTTTGAATAACTAAATCTGGCTCTCGCCATGAACAGCCATAGAAGCTGATATGGTGTTAAAAAGGAAATAAGAATATTATATTATTCTTAATATTAAATATTACAAGAGTATTTTTGTAATTTTAATTATTGTTATTATTAGAGGTGTAACGGTACACAAACAGTTCGGTACATACCTCGGTTTTGACGTCACAGTTCGGTATGGTTTCGATACAGCAGGGGAAAAAAACTAAATATAAAATTGCTTTTTTTCGCGAAATGCTCTTTTCTAGACTTCATTTCTCTAGCGAACTAATGAGCTGTGGACACTGATGAGTTGCTTAAAGTAAATTAAGTGCTATGTTACATTTTGTTTACAAGCTGTTTTATTGACATCTTTCTGTGGTTGAAACACTGAGTGATTACATGAGGGATGAGATGCTCGTTCATGTTTATTTCGCATTAAAACTAGTAGTAAAGAGGAAGGGTTGATCCCGTTCACTCGCTCTGCCGTTTGAACTGAGACGTTTATACAGTGATCTGTTACGCCACATCAAAGAGTGCCAAAACGGCATTTATTGTTTGAATTTCTTGAAGAAAAAAAATTGACATAATTTGAAAGATGAGACTTTGTTTCTTATCAAAAGTAACAATATATAAAACTGGAAGCTTCCAATGAGGTTTCACTCGTGCAGTGGTTAAAACAATGCTGTTTTTGCTTCAAATTTTGAAATTATACAGTCTAATTTAGATTAAAAACTGCTCATGTTGCATGTATGCAGTAACTTTGTTTGGATCATGATTAAAATGCAGTGGTTGCCTCTAATTTTAAATGGAAATAGCACAGACAAAGCCTTATTTTGTTTATATTAAGAGATTTCTTTTATTTGTGTTACTTATTTATTTGGTTTGGGGCTTGTTTTAAATTTTCAATTTAGTTTTGTTATTTACATTTACATTATATTTAAATTTTGTTATTTAGCAGATGCTTTTATCCAAAGCAACTTACAAATGAGGACAATAGAAGCAATCAAAACCAACAAAAGAGCAATAATATGCAAGTGCTATATTAGTATATCATTAAAGTGTTATATTTAAATTTCACAAAGAAACGTGCAGCATTTTGTCCAAGCAATAATAAAAGGACACATTTAATTTATGTCTTAAATCTCATTTTGTTAAAAAAATCGTAAATTGAATCGAACCGTGAAATCAAACTCGTGAATCAAATCGAATCATGAGTTTAGTGAATCGTTACATCCCTACCCTAGTTATTATTATAATATTATAATTTTTATTGTTATATAGACTTTGCAGCAGAGAAACAAGTGCGCAGCCATTTTTAGAATCTTGTCTTTGAATGTCTGTTTTTTTGCCATAGCTCTATAGCATCACTATTGAAGAGTAATTAGCTGGTGAAGTGGATTTACTTACTGTGGAATTAAGTCATGCGCAGTGCTGAAAAGTGACAGAGCTACATAAGATGTAATATATTTACATATATATATGTGTGTATATATATATATAGATATAGATATAGATATATATAGATATAGATATAGATAGAGAGAGAGAGAGATATAGATGTATAATCATAAAATTTTGGCCAAATTGTGCAGCTCTACAAACAAGCACAGCAAGCCTGGAGTTTTTTTAATGGCATTTTTTTATAGAAAAATCACAATTAGATGTTTTTTTTTCTTAAGTCAACTTTATTTTGATCAGATTGTTCAAAGCAGCTTCACAGGAAAGTAACAGAATAAGTGATGCAAACTTCAAAAATGAGGCAAATCCAAATTCTGCTGTAAAGCAGCTCTAACAAGACAATAGTGTCGTTATTCAGCTTCAGTCACGTCAGTGTTGGTTTAGTTCAGTAGCTGTGTAAAGTTCATTCATTATGAAACAAGTTCAGTACAGCTGTAAGCAGCTCTACTGAAGACAGTAGTGTTGTTATTCAGCTGGAGTCAGTTCAATGTTTTCCCCAAATCGTGCAGCCCTAGATTGATGTATCTGATCTGACACCATTGTAGAGATCAAAAGCCCTGGATCAGATGAAATCTCTACTGGAAGGGTTTCCCGCTGTTGTGAGGCAGGGAGGGGATGAGGGCATGCAAAACCAACACCAAAACGTTTGATTCAACGCAACGTAGTGGTCAACGACACCCATCTAGTGCATGTTTGCATAGGAAAACAGCTTGGGGGGGAAACAAGCTCAATAAAACTCAAATAATAATAAAACTGAAACTCAGTAAAATTTAATAACATTAACTAGTGATGCACCGATCTTGAATTTTCATGGCCGAATCTGATTTTATTTTACAAGCAAATGGGTAGATTCTGATACAGAGCAAGAGACAAAAATGAATTAAAATATGAGCACATGAGCAAGATGTTTATTTGCTCTATTAAAGGCTGAACTCAGGGATTAAAGTTCTCCGTCACTACGAAGGATTTCCGTTAATTGGAAAAAAATGAGGGGAAAAGAAACATGTAGTGCATTGTTGTTGTTGTTCTGCCGCCACACCAAAAATCATCCCCGCCACGGCTGCAGCTTCACACTGACAACATAGTAATGCCACTCGTATCGTTCACAGTCGGGTTATTAGCAGAGAACACAGAGCAGAATTGCGGCTATTAATAATAATTCTACTCATTCCTGCAGGTTCCGACGGAATATATCACATTTGCACGTGCTTTTGAGTCTTGAGAACTCACTCGCGCCCTCTCAATTTCTGTGCGCCCACAGATCGCGATAAGGAGAGTGACAGCTTTTAATAATTATTAAGGGAGTTTACAAGTGTGATATTGGTTTAATACAACAGATCAATAAACAAGTACCGCCTGATTTTGCTAGTTTCATCAACAAAAATAGTTCCAAATAAAGTAACTGCTGAGCTGCTGCGCATCTCTAAAAGCAAACACAGCAGTGTTTCATTCCTGAATGAATCAGCCGTTTGAACGAATCAATTGAATGAATGATTCAGTGATAAAATCAGTGACTTGCCGCCACCTGCTGGCGGTTTCAGTTTCATTTTTAGCGTATAATTTCAGTTATTTAAATCATTTAATATTTCTGGGTTCAAAATTTAATATTTGAAACATTAATCTCCACATGAATCTATGAATTTAATAGCACTCATGACACCTCTGAGCCTCATTAAACGTCTGAAAATGTATCTACAAGCCACTTTTGTGTTCTTCTGTGCCACCTCTGTAGTACAAATAAATTTATTAATACTAATTTCATATGATTGGTAACTGATTTGTCTTATTCTACTTCTTATTATATTGTTTTAAATAGAAATTTTAAAAAGCTTATAAACAAACTTTTGAATTAGACAGCCATTGCAAAGGTAAAAAGAATAAATCTGTAAGTCACTTTGAGTCAAATGTTACCTGGTATTAGGAAGGCTAATTTTTGATCAGAATTTTTGATTATTGATCCTAAACTTTTTAAATTAGGAGGACAAGCGCTCTTAAAAAGAAAAGAAAGCATAGAGCCATGTGTAACACATTAGATCCATGCATGAGGTCTTAAAGAGACAGCAGCCTAAATAAACCTACTGCTGTCTTTCATTATACAGTGAAGACTATCCAGTGTTATTTTACAGCTGAATAGATTATAGTTAGACCTAACTGAAAAAAATGTAAGTACGATAATTTAATTTGTATCTTGTTATTGTTTTCGTTTGTGCTATTGATTGTCATTAATTTATTTGTTCTTATTTTATTATTTACTATTTACTTGTCTTTTTTAGTTAAAATAAATTCAGTTCTGAGTGCACGTGATTCTTGGGTGGGGAGGGGGCGTGGTCAGTGGTAAATAGTCCTGCCACCACAGCTGGAAAAAATCCTAGAGGAAACACTGCATACATTTAATAAAATTAGAAAAATGCATTTACAAAGGTAAAAAGAAAATGCACCTGTAAATCACTTTGAGTCAAATGTCACCTCGTATTAAGAAGTTTTGATCAGAATTTTTTATTATTGATTAGAAGGTGCTCCTAAATTTTTTAAAATTAGGAGGACAAGTGCTCCTAATTACAAAAAGAAAAACATGGCTCTTAAACTGGGTGTGTGACAGGTATGGCTGTGGAATAGAGTTTGGGCGAGGAAAAATTTTCAGTCAAAAGATTTTTTTTTTTGCTTTAACCCCTGTGAACCATCTGTAGCCATTTAAAAAAAAAAATTGAGGCAATCACTGTATTTCAATCACGATCCAAACAAAGATGCTACAGATATGTAGCATGAGCAGTTTGGGATTTAAATTAGACTGTGTAATTTCAAAAATTGAAGCAAAACAGAGTGGTCTGAATTTAGCATTATGAAATGATCCTACATAAAATAAACCTCACGAAACAAAAATTGCAGATGGGCTGAATATGTGGCGCTTATGGAACAGCAGCGATACAGTATTTCCTTGGTTATCGCTGTTGAAGAAAACAGTGCAATGTACACCAGCCTTGATAAACACTACTTTAATATGCATTATACAGAGACGAGATGAAAATAAAATACCATCTAAACTTTATAGTCATTTCCCCTCAGAGATATATTCATATATAAATCCCCATCACCAATTCAATATTTAGGATTTTCTTCCGATTTTTTTTGCACATCGTGAATAGTGAGCTTGTTCTGCTGCTACAGTATCTTCTCCTCTTCTCCGTCTTCAGTGTTTCTTGACTTTGTTAACGGCTATTTACAGACTTGTAATATTTCCACAAATTAAATTTTGGAAAATGATTGCAATGTTGTTTGTGTTCAAGCCTGGAACAGAGATCAGCTGAAATTAAACAAAAATGGCTGGTTGCCAGTTGGGCATTTGGAACAAAAAGCATTCGGTTCTGATTTATGACCAGTTGACTGGTGCATCTCTAACATTGACAGCACTAGTTAAAGAAAGGTTATGTTCGTTATTGTTCTTCATGTCTCTATAATGTACACCAGCCTTGATTTGCTCTGTGTCCTGATAACTGCTTTGAAACTGCTCTAATTTTTTCTTTCTGAACTAATCCAGCTGAATGTCCATTCGAATCAGACCATTTTCCGAACCTGTTTGGCCAATTCCCTGGATATAAAAATATGCAAAATGCTCTAAATTAACTGACGAATGGCATTGCTAGTTCTGATTTTAAACAGCTGTCAGAAATACGGGTCACATGTTATAACTACTGAAGTTCTCAGGTAAAGTATGTGTCGGGTCAGTTGAAGCGCTTATGGTGTGCACAGCTTGTACAGCTGCAGACGCCACTACTGAGGCAGGATGTGTTCTCACGCTTGTTCACCATGACCTGCAGTGCATTATGGGCTTTCGTTTGCTCTTATCAAGATCAGATTCATGGGTTTTAAGCCGAACTTTGTCTCTTCAACTTTTATTAGCTGCTTAGATGAAATAACTAAGATAACAGCTATGCTTGTAAATGTTGAGTATTTAAAGTGTGCTTAAGATATGTGGCATCTATATGAAATATTTGACTGGTTTATTGAGAGTGGCTGCACATCTGTGTGTGTGTTTCAGGGACCTATGTGTGATCTGCTGTGGTCAGACCCTGATGATCGCGGTGGCTGGGGAATCTCTCCACGTGGAGCTGGTTACACGTTTGGACAGGACATTTCTGAGACCTTCAACCACGCTAATGGCCTCACGCTGGTGTCCCGCGCTCATCAGCTGGTCATGGAGGTGAGATCCACTGTTCAACTCTTCACAGCCCTTCAATAGAATAAAGAGAATAATCAGATCAAATAAAACAACTTTTTTTTTTTTTCTTCAGGGATACAACTGGTGTCATGATAGGAACGTTGTCACTATCTTCAGTGCGCCTAACTACTGCTATCGCTGTGGAAATCAGGCAGCCATTATGGAACTGGACGATACTCTTAAATATTCCTTGTAAGTTGCGCTTCTGATGATAATCTTTCAAATATGTACTATCATATAAAATGTGATTTCAACAACATGTCTGAATTATATTTCAGTTGGCTCACTTCAAGAATAAAAATGAAGCCTATTTCTAAGACTATAGAGTTTTTGCCATTACTAACCCCAGAATATTTTATTGCTGCAATGCAAAGAGTCTTTCATTTTAAAATGAAGTGTGTAATTGCCCACAAAATGCCACTTGCAAGAAGGTTTTCTGAACACTCCTATGAGTGATCAGAATGTAATGTTTTCATAACACCAGTGTTGGACACTTCAATAGGGCCCTATGAAATCCATTGTATTTTTTCCCAAATTCCATTTTTTCCGTTTTAATTTTTCTGGATTCAGGTTTTTTTTTTTTTTTCGTTTTAATTTTTCTACACTGTTTTAATGGTTGAATTAAATTGTATTTATCAAAAACCATGTCTAATTAACTGAAATCATGAAACTTACAATATTAAACAGCCATTTATTAAACGTTTAACAAAAATTTCATTTTTAAGGCCCTGTTAATTATTTTTTCTCAGATTCAGTTAAATTCCGTTTTCCATAAATTTTCTGGGTTCCATTTTAATGGTTTCATTAAATATTAATAATCAAAAGCATCTCTAATCAATAGATTTTTATAAAACACAAATTTTTTATTTTTTTTAGTACTGTTGTGTATTTACATTTTTCTGGTAAATAATTTTTATAGTAAATATTCCTTTAAAAATAATGTTCTAGTAATAATTTTATTATTAGTAGTAGTACTAGCATTACATTAAGGAATATTTCTGTCATGTTTTCTTTAAATTAAACCGAATTTTTATTTTGACGGGTTGCTGTGAAGACCTTTAAGTTTCTGTTTATATGATATGATGATAGTTTTTCTCAAAAGATGGTAAAATGCTCATGAAGTGACTCTCACAGCAGTTCAGAGATCATGTTCATGTACTTATATTGAGGCGGTAGAGGCTGAAAATACTGCATGTGTCACATGCTTCAGTATGTGTGTAGTAAACGAAATGCACCATTGATTCATACAGAGACATGCACAACATGCAGAATTCATGTTTAAATGGTATTTTTGCGACTTAATATTCACAGACACTAGACCATATCGCATTGTGATCTAAGTTTACTGACCTACTTTTGATGTATCCATCCAAAATTTGGCAAATTTCATGACATTCAGTGTTATACAGTAAATTCCATTTTTACGACTGGATTCCATCCGCGTTTTCCAAGTTGTGGAAATCATAGGGCCCTACTTCAGGGAAATCAACCTATATATGTCTCACTGCATATTAAACCTGGATAGGAGAGAGAATAAATGACAGTCACCATTAAGAACAGTGGTAATAAAAAAAATAAAAAATAAAAAATCTCCAGACAGCAAAGAGAACTGTGTGGTAAAATGTGCTTAATTGCCATTAAAATGTCACAGTGCAAAAATTCTGAATAGTCCTAAAATGATGCTTCGTTATCATGCCTTCTGCAAAATATATTTTCTTTCTTATTGAGCTTTTGGAGTGAAAGTCATTTGAACAGTGAGCTGTGCATTTAAGCGGTTTTTCTTCTTTTCCCCAGCCTTCAGTTTGATCCAGCTCCTCGACGCGGAGAACCTCACGTCACCCGCCGCACCCCAGACTACTTCCTATAAGCGAGCACTGGCCTGCCACGAAAGAGCAAGCGGAAAATGACAAATCCAAACGTGTATACATCTGTTCATCCAATGTGTATATAAAATGGGGGAAATGTTCTGACACAACAACACTAACACGGACCAAAATGTGCCATACAAGCATTTAATGCCCAAATCCGATCGCTCTGTCTCAGTACTGCTACAAAGTGTCTCGTTTTAGCCTATAGTGCAAATTGCCTGCTGTATACAATGAATAGAGATGTTCCCTTCGTTCTTCAATTGTAAATTACTCTGAGTAAAAAACAAAAAAAAAAAAAACAAATGTAAGTGACTAGCTTTCTCTCTCACAGTATCACTGGATGAAAAAATTCCTTTAAGTTGGCAATGCCAGGCATGTGAAAAACGGTAACATTTTATACAAGTGCACAAGCTGACATCCTTTCCTGTATCTTCACCCAAAAAAAAAAATAAATAAATAAATAATAAATCCTATTGGGAAGGAATGTTGAAACCGAAGGACGTGCCTCTTCCATTCTGGGAGTGTACACACAAGTGTGAATGGACTTTATCTGACTGTCCCTCTTTGTCTAATCTACCATTTTATTTTCTTTTGTGTTACCTGTCTTTTGTGTATTTGTCAATAAGTGATAGCCTCTTCTTTGGTGTATTTGAACTAATAAACTACTTTTAATCGGAAGCTACTCCCAAACTACACACTATTTGTGCTTTTATTTTAAATTGATAGTTATCCATAATGAAACTGTACTGACATAATGTGAAACAGGATGTAGCTGTCCTAAATATCTAAGTATTCTGAGAAAAAAAAAAAAAAAGTTCATTATTTTGTAGTTAAGTGTTTTACCAGTGACTGATTCCTTGGTTTGAGGGGCTCTTTTGGGGTTTGTTCCAGATGAGTATTTGTCATTGATGCTAATGTCAAGTCACCTTTATTTAATGCAGCGCTTTATACAATACAGATTGTGTCGAAGCAGCTTTTCAGTGTTAAACAGGAAAATAACGTTTTAGTGATGCAGACAAAATTCAGTTCTACTGTAAAGCAGCTCTAGAAAGAGGGCAATAGTAACCAGTCAATTGTTCAGTTAAAGTCGGTTCATTGTTGATTCAGTTCAGCTTAATAACTGTGTGTGAATTTCATCAATTATGAATAAGTTTAATTCATCTATAAAGCACATCTCTAGAATAGTGATGTCATCGTCCAGCTCAGTTCAGTTCTCTTCAAATGGTGTTTGTGCAATCACGTTGATAATATTGGCAAGTATTAAGTGTCTCCAACTAAGCAAGCCAAAAGGCAACAGTGGCAAGGAACTAAAACTCCATCGGTGACACAAATGGAGAATAAAAACCTTGGGAGTAACCAGGCTCAGTCGGGGGGCCAGTTCTCCTCTCAGAGGAACCAAAATAGTGTGATTTGATTCTAGGCTGCAACACATCAGACTGTGGACTGGTATTATTCAGAATATTCATCTAGTTCTTTCTGCTTGAATATTGGGATATATCACATGGCAAAGGAGTCAAAGCAAATGGTTAGCTCTCTCTAGATATTAAGCCTGAAGTCTGAGCTGTGAGTTTGCAGTGGATTGAGAAGACATTTTTTCCACAGGACGTGGCGGTTGAAGGTCACTGCCCAGAATATCTCACATCCCAACGGGGACACTTTTTTCAGTTCTAGCATTATAAACTCTTATTGCCATAATATTTCTGTGAATGTTACTGTGTGAATAATTGAAACGGTGGCAAGACTGAAGCACAGCAGTCATTAGTTGTTTTAATGGTGGGGCAAGTTAATCTTATTATTTTGATGAAATATATCAATGAAAAACAAGTTTCTTTAGAATAACAACCTGATGAATCATTCACACTGAGACCAGGGCATGTTTTATGAATTTAAAATAGAATTTATTATGGAGTCAGTAAGATTTTTTAAATGTTTTTGAAGGAAGTCTGTTCTGCTCACAAAGGCTGCATTTATTTGATGAAACAGTAAAAACAGTAATATTGTGAATTATTGTGTAATATTACGACTGTTTTCTAATTAAATATGGTTTAAAATGTAGTTTATTTCTGTGAAGGAAAAGCAGAAAAAGAAAATCAGGTGTTCATAAATCATTTATCAATGTTGAAATCAGTTGTGCTACTTAATGTTTTACCAGAACTGAGATAACTTTTTTTTAAGGATCCAGGCATCAATTTAATGCACCCTTGCTGAATGTAAGTATCAAAATAAAAAATCAGACTGACCCCAAACTTTTTAGTGTATGAACATTGTGATGGACAGCTAAATAATCATTTATTCAGCATGGTAGCATTTGTTGTATTCAGTTTTGGGAAGGTTACTATGGAAATGTAATAGGTTACAGATTACAAGTTACCCATGTTTAAAATGTAATAAGTAGTGTAACTATTTAAATTATTTTATTAATGTAACTGATTGCATTTGATTACTTTTTGATTACCTTTCTAAATTTCTAACGAATGTTTTCAACTGTTAATCATTTTGAAACATTTAAAGCAGGCAGGGTTAACCTTACAGTAGTGCTCAACACTGATTACTCCCTTCATCACTTGAATTAAGATCATAATTTAATTTTAAAGCACAGCCACCACAAAATCAGACTTATTTTGAGATAGTTATGAGGTTAAATACAGATTTAAAATCATAAGATATAGTTTAATAGCTATGATACTGTTTTTGAAATCAAATTTTTGCATAGTTATGACAGGAAACAGTCAATCTTAAAAAATAATGCATATACATAAACCTAAACAGGAAATAAAAAGAAAAAAGAAATCAATCAAATCTGCATGTGTGAAAATATTCAGATGTAACCCCTTTTGTAATCATTAACATTTTCCTAAGTAACTGTAATTTAATTACACATTTTTCTCAGAAACTGTAACAGATTACAGTTACATTTATTTTTTAATTAAATTACATAACTCCGTTACATGTAACTATTTACTCCCCAACACCGGTTGTATTGGCTTTAATTTTTATGACTTAATTAAAAAAAAACATTGTACAGGTTGATTCTAAAGTAATATAGAAAATCTAAGATCAGCAAATGAAAAGCATTTGAACTGAAATGTATCCCATGTAAAGAATAAAGTGCTGTCAGTTGGTGCATGATAATACAGCACTTAAATTGATATCTATAACTATAGCTCCATTCAGTCTCATAAAAGCTTTTCAGAAACAGAAGTGCTCTTAAGTAATGGACGGCTCTTTCTCCTCCACATTCAGCACTGTGTTAGTGAGAACGCCAGCCTCCTCCAGGCTCACGTCTGCAGCAGCGATCAGCTCTGTCCTGGGGTAGGATGTACACAGCGTGTAGAGAGCAGGATGGTATCCTGTCTTCATCATCCAGTCAAGAAGGAGCTAATGATAATAAGACATGAATATTACACTACCAGTAAAAAGTTTTTGAACAGTAAGATTATTCATGTTTGTAAAGAAGTCTCTTCTTCTCACCAAACCTGCATTTATTTGATCCAAAGTACAGCCGAAACAGTAAAATTTTTAAATATTTTTACTATTTAAAATAACTGTTTTCTGTCTGAATATTTTAAAATGTAATTTATTCCTGTGATTTCAATGTTCCAGTCACATGATCCTTCAGAAATCATTCTAATATGCTGATTTGCTGCTCAAAAAACATTTATTATTATTATTATTATTATTATAGTAAATAGTAAAAATATTTCAAAATTTTACTGTTTTTGCTGTAATTTCGATCAAATAAATGCAGCCTTGGTGAGCAGAAGAGACTTATTTAAAAAAACATTTAAAATCTTACTGTCCAAAAACTTTTGACTGGTAGTGTACCTTCTCATCTTTTCTACTCAAACCAGATCACACTAATCAGGGAGAACTCACCAGCGAACTCCAGGTTTTGAGGAATCTCCTGTAGATCGTTCTTCCGCTTGGACATCTTAGAGCTATTTTTAAAACCTGTCAGTGAATTACACAGCAGAGATGTAACTATAAATATATGACTTGTTTCTCACAGAAGAAAGTACCAGTTATTATTGGGTCATGATCTGCTTCTTGTTTTTATTTCTGTGGAAATAAAATTTTCTTCTTGTTCTTTCTTTTCTGTGGTATAAGTTCACTCACCCCCTCAGTATCCGCTGACGGTTCGTCAGGCAAATCTATGACCTTAAACGGGAGAAAAAAATAAATTTCTTCCATACAGGACCATAACACAGGGGGAAGTTTCTTAAAGTGCTACCTAATTTACAGTTGTGGTCAGAATTATTTGAATGAAAGATCAAAAGGGTGAATAATGCAGAACTTTTCACAGCCCTTGTTGCTCATATTTACTAAGGGGGCCAATAATTCTGACCACAACTGTATGTCTATAATTAAGGGCTCCTTTAAAGCATCTTTCCAAGAAAAGCCCTTTTATTCACCTTCTTCTGTTTGGGCACTTCCTCTTGGACAGGATCTTGGGTATCGGTCTGAAGAAGCTTCCGTCTCCTTCTGGCTCCCTGATTAGGATTATCGTCTACATCAGCATCATGACACATCTGATCCTCTTCCCCCTGAACCATAGCACTGAATTAAGGGGGCAGTCAGTAATCTAAATTGTTTATCTATGTTTCCAATACACTATAGTGGGTCATTTCATACTACTTTAATCTTTTTGACTTATTTTTAATTGTTTTAATTTAAAAAAAAAAGCAAAAACAGAAGAACACATGCCATGTACTGGTGTATGTGGCACATGATAATGAGTTTGCTCACCCCAACAGGAAAACCCCGGCTCAGTTTCCAGGTCTCTCCTGTCATACGATGGTATCGTTCCATTTTCTGCTGGAGTAACAAGTCCTGTCTCGGCTTTATCACACTTTCAGCATAGTCAGATGTCTTCATATTATAAGAAACAACATATTCATTGTTAGAATATTTTATATTCATATCATATATACAGTGGAACATTTAATATTGATTCACTTTTAAAGACAGTCAAGTGTTGAACCTTGTCATTGTGTTGATGTTGTTGAATTCTTCTAATTTGCTCTTGTTTCTGTCTGTTGGATTCGTGCAGTGGGCCTGCGAGATGTCAAAAGTCAACTTCAATTATGAAAATAAGCTTTTACACAAGCATCAGATTGCCAGCTGAATGTACGCACTGTCTGGGAGCTCTTGACACACTGGAAAGAAGAAATATTTCAGCCTCGGGAACATGTAAATCAGCCATGTGCAGATGCCCAGGAATATGAAGCCACGTCCAGCCAACTTCAGAGCATCTTTAACACCTTTAACACACATCACACACGTAAAACACCTGTCACCTTGAATTTTAGCAGCCCTGGCTCACTTTATCACTTGCAATTGCAATAACATTAGCCCAAGCAGATTTTCAAGATTTATAGCAATGATATCAAAATAAGAACAATATCAAACTCCACTGAAAAAATTTGGATAAAAAAAAGGTTATCATAATCTGATAAACAATAAGATGATTCCAAGTTAATATTAGGAAATTCTATATATATATAATTTTTTTTTTTGCTCTCCTAAAAGTGTTACAGCATTTTGAAACTTTAGATTTTCTGCTTTCATTTTTTGCCAGAATAATAACATGATAATGTGTTACCAATTAGCGAGTGTTTCCATGAAACGAAGCAAAATCCTGCCAGTAAAACACAGAACACACATCTGTTAGACATGTCAGCACTGATACAAATAACAACACGGAAGTAACATGTTTCAAAATAAAAGCCAACAGACGCGAAAAAAAAAAAATGTCTGCAGAACAGTAATCTGTGGGCGGGGCCAAACTGGAGGGGCATTTCCGAACGCGTTACCGGATTTGCCTACGTCATATTTTGTGTGTTTGGCGGTGGCATTGTTTTGATGTTTAGAAACACCCACAAGTTTGAAGTCACCAACTTTTGCTCTTTTGACCTCACATTCCGGAAAAAAAAAAAAAAAAAAAAAACACCGCTTAAATACATAAAGAGATTTATTAAGTATTTTACTTGACCTTACTTAGGTTTGCATTGAGCTTTATATACTGCTCTAATTCAGATTTTTTTTTTTTTCTGTTCTGTGCTGGAACAGATCCATGCAACTTTCAACAGCAAGATCGCAGTCATAGAATATTAAAGTTATAAATAATAAATAAATAATAAAACCTAATTCAACTGAAAGGTTCATTAATTTTATTATTCTGTGACTGCGATCTTGCTGCTGAAATTTGCAAGGATCTGTTACAACACAGCAGAAATAAACACTCTAAAGAGCAATGTAATTCAGTTTAATTAAGTTTTATTATTATTAATATAGCAGACAACCACTGCATGGACAAAACATTCTAGAATAGCGTACCGAATGCATATTATATAAAATAAACTTCGAAAGATTCGCTTCAGGCTTTTATTATGAAAAGAGTTAATTTTAGCTGTCCAATCGTCGTTGTCGTTTTGTGCTGGTCTCAGCCAATAAGCGTTGAGACGTGTGTGTTGTGTGTGAGTGTGTGTGTGTGATTGACAGAAGCGGATCTCTGCGATCATGGCGGATGAGGTGTCGAGAGCGCAGAGCTCGCAGGCGGGAGGAGACACGATCTTCGGCAAAATCATCCGTAAAGAGATTCCTGCCAACATCCTTTATGAAGATGATAAAGTGCGTTCTCTGCTGTTTGTAAAGCTGTACTGTGCTGACCAGGGGCGATTCTAGGATTTTCATTTTAGGGGGGCTCAGCCCCCAATAGAAAGTCATTAAACTGTCTGATCACTGTTCTCGATGCATTTGCAGTTCAGTTGCAAATTCATTTCGAGTTCTGCAGTCCAGCTGAAATGGAAGAGATTTGGAAATGTGCCATATTTTTGCGCTAGTTCACGTGTTCTTCACTTGAATGTCATATTTCTCCACAACGTGGTGTTGTGCATTGCGATTGCGCATATGTTAATGAAGACCCCGAGCAAAATTATGTGTGGTTTTCATTTCACAGCAGCTGTACTATTTCATGCTTCTTTTTAAATGTATATTTCATACACCTAGTTGGATGTATAATACACGTTGTTAAACTTTCTCTGTGTTTGTGTATTAGTGTATTGCCTTCCATGATGTGGCCCCTCAGGCTCCCACTCACTTCTTGGTGGTCCCTAGAAAGCCCATCACTCAGATCTCTAAAGCAGAGGACTCCGATAAAGAGGTCAGTATTAAACTGATACTGTAACACAATGTTAAGTTAATACATAATAAACAACAGACCAGGGTTTCCGCGGGGTCTTAAAAAGTCTTAAATTTAGTTGTATCACATTTAAGGCCTTAAAAAGGCTTAAATTGTACAAGAAAGTCTTAATTATGATTTCAAAAGGTCTTAAATTTGGGGACGGAAAGACCAGAATTGCAATATGGCTGAATGTGACGATTAAACTTCAAAAGGCTATGATTTCATTAAATAAACATGAGCGCTGCAAGTTCAAAGTCCGGTGCCGCGCTTACTGTCTTTACCGGGAAAACAGTTATATTTGTGCCAAACGCGACACCTGCTGACAGAGAATGAATCAGTTAACATAGGTACGAGTACGAGTGCCTTCTTTCACTGCACGATTCTATTAAAATGCATTTAGAATGATCACATAATTTAAGATATGGGGGCAGAAAATCTAAAGCCTATATTTATATCATTTCATATAGTTAATATCACACGAAGAGTGCTGTTTTTTCTCCAAAAGTCAGCATGATTACAAATGTGATATTGATTTTATGCAACAGTTCAATAAACAAGAAGTTAATATTAAGAGACTTACATTTTAGACACCATATTTTTATATGCTTTTGCTCTATTTCACCAACAAAAATAATTCCAAACACAACCACAACACTGTTTTGCGTCTCTGAGCAACATGCGGTGTTTCGTTCCTGAATGAATCAAACGTTTAAATGATTCGGTTCAATCGCAATGACTCACTTATTAACAGCGAATTGCTGCCACCTACTGGTGGTTTTAATTTCACATTTAAAGTATCTTTATTTATTTTTTTGAATAATTTCAAACATCAGATTTCAACGTTTTATTTTTCAAATATCAAAACATTATTTATGCATTTGTAACTGCGCAGGTTAGCATTCTATGTCCCTCTGAGCTGCATTAAAGAGTGTGTAAATACATCTAAATGCCACTTCAGATGCATTGCAAAGATACATTTTGTTGATACTGATTTCATTTGCTTGGTAACAGCCCAAATGCAAGAATTTGACTCAAAAGATGATGCACACTTTTAGAAAAAATGGCTTAAAAAAATACCCATAAAACTTATTGGAAAAGATTTATTTCTATCACTGCTGTGAACTGACCACACAGAATATGAAGAATATAAAAACAATTCAGCAGTCAGCTGTCCACGGTAATCTTTAAGATACCAGCACAATAACACACTCAGCAAAATATTGTCTAATTATCATTATCGATAAAATCCCAGAAAAAATCAAGATATCATTTTTTTGTCAATATCGCACACCCCTAATTCATGTTAATTAAAATAAAAAAATTATTGATAATTGTTTAAATCAATATAATAATTAATACTTTTGACTTATCCATTTTCTTAAAAATGGTTTAAAGGCTGAAATGTAAAATTTATCATTTTATAAAAGTTTTTGTGAAAACTTGTATCTGAATTGTAAATTATGCTTTTTACAGTCATTTTACAGTTTAATATGGTACTATAGACATTGCCCTACCCCGCTCATATGGTATTAATTTTATTTGTGCGGGTCTTAAAAAAGGTCTTAAAAAGTCTTAAATTTGAGCTTAAAAATCCTGCAGAAACCCTGACAGACCTCCAAATGAATCTCCAAATGGGCTGTGGGGGCTTGAGCCCCTGATGTTTTGCCAAAAGCCCCTGATCTTTTTGAAGATGGACCATTCACTTCACAAATAAAATATGTTTTATTCATTTTAATTTGTTCTCCAAATACTAGAAATTCATCTGTCCATGATGAAAAACAGTCTGCACTGCTGGCTGTGGTAGATTAAAGCAGTAAGCCCCATGAAGCCGTGGTTTACATTGAATTTATAACAGCTAAGGGGCATTGTTAAAAACCCCCTTAGCTGTTATAAATTCACTGTAAACCACAATTATAAAAATAAAAAACTGAAAGCACAGGCACATGTAAACACCATATTGGATTAGATTACGTCTCATGTAAACAGTCCACCAAATCTTTCAATCAGAATGATTTTAATCGGAATGACAAAAAAGTGTGCACGTAACCGTGGCTAGTGTAGTTCCTCAGAAACAGTTGTGGTTGGAACAAAGTGGTTGCCAAGCAACACACAAAGTAAACAAAGGTGTAGGTTTACAACGGCTTCGAACGTGGCTCAACCAATCAGTAGGGGTGTGCGATACTGCAAATTTTGGTATCGATCCGATACCGAGTAAATACAGAGCCAGTATTGCCGATACTAATACCGATACCGATACTTGTCATTTAAAAAACAAACATTTAAATGACCAACAACACTTTAAAAAATGAACAATAACTAGCCTAATGTTGACATGACTAATATTGTATTCCCCTTAAAGCTACGTGGATATTATGGATATATTTTCCTCCCATAGAAAAAAATTAACGTGGCTTAATAAATTAAGAACGTAATATTAAAAGACAAAAGTCAGCATACACCTTATCAGGGGCGGACTGGCCATCTGGAGCACCGGGAGTTCTACCGGTGGGCCGCTGTACAATGTGGGCCGGCCCTTTGCGTAAATATATATAAAAAATGAATTGTAGTAAATGTACGTATATCCTTCCGCCGCACGGCCCACTTGATTCAAAAATTCTAATTAATTTAGCGTGTTCTTGCTTATTGCAGCGGCTCAGCGCTCGTCAATGTCAAAATGTTTGAAATAGCCAATCAAAGTGTAGAAGGCAGGATTTATTGTTCACAGACGCTGAGCTGCGCGCGACTTGAATGCGAGCTGCTGATGTAACCAGCTAAACATGACGAGACAATTCAGCAATATTTGCCAACCGTTACGATAAGTTAAACGATAGACATTAATTTTCAGGAATGCAAACTACTACTAGTCTTTTCAAACGTCTTAGATTTTAATGCCATTTACGTTATTCGTCTATAACATAGCAGTTTTCAGCAGACATGAGATAAGAGTTAATGTATCTCTGTATAGGCTTTCTTCCGTGATTTCCGTGTCTAAGAAAATGTTTAAAAATCTATAAAAATCATTCTCAATCTTACTCTAAAACATTGTAAATCTGAAGACTTTTACTTTCGAGTGCTGTGCATATGAAAGTGATTTATATTTTAGGCCTAATAAAAATATAATTTGCTTATTAATTCACATGCATTATTTTATATACACACTGGTGGTTAAAAGTTTGAAATAATTAAGGCTTTTTATTTATTCATTTATTTGAAAGAAGATTGAATTTATTTGATCAAAAATACAGTAACAATTATATTATGAAATATTACACTTAAAATAGTGGTTTTATATTTAGGATATTTTAAAATGTAATTTATGTCTGTGATCAAAGCTGAATTTTCAGCATCATTACTCCAGTCTTCAGTGTCCCTTCAGAAATCATTTTAATGCTGCTTAATTTGCTGCCTAATTACTATCAGTTATTATTTTTGATCAATTATTAATAATGGTTTTTATTATTGGTATAATGGTTCTCAGTTAAAGAACAGCATTCATTTGAAATATAAGTACTTAGTAATAATATAAGTATATATAAGTATAAATCTTTACTGTCACTTAAATCAATTTAAATTTCTCCCAACCCTAGCAACGCCTCTGATCTAATCCACATGAATCTCTTGATTACCATAATATTTACGTATTTGTGGCTTTGTTTCTAAAGTATTTTCTTTGTTTTCTCCATAGACATTTAAAAATTCTTTAATAAACAGTTCTGCACCCTATCAAATTAGCACACAATATTAAGTTAACTTCATTTAAAATAGCTCTTTATACAATACAGATTGTTTCAAAGCAGCCTTACAGTAAAAAACAGGAAAATAACAGAATCGTTGATGCAGACAACTTCACATATATCAAAAATTCAAATTCTGCTGTAAAGTAGCTCTAAAAGCGGAGCTCTGCAGAAGACAATAGTGCTGTTATTCAGCTCAAGTCGGTTCAATGTTCAAACTGATTGTAGATAGATCTTATCGCTAAGAAGAGACACAATTCCACATCCAGGTACTTGCATAGATTTTAGTATTTAAAAAGCCTGTATTTGCAGAGATACATATTAGGAAACACCAACACATCTGCCCAAACAGGTTTTCAAGTGGAAGTGGTTAAATAGTTTCACCTGTGTCTAAACTTTTAGCAACTCTAACCACTAGATGTCTCTTTAGGAGTAGTAATAATAATAATAGTAATAAAAAATAACATGAACAGAAATAACACTTTTTTTGAAAACTGTCTTCCAGTAGACCTACTGGTTAATGTCTGTACTGGATGTTTTTTAAGTATGATGTATTATGATTGTTTGTTTATATTGGCACAGCTGCTTGGACACCTGATGATAGTTGCTAAGAAGTGTGCTGAGCAGGTGGGATTGCCCAGAGGATATCGACTGGTGCTCAATGAGGGTCCTGACGGGGGTCAGTCCGTTTACCACATTCACATCCATGTGCTGGGAGGCCGTCAGTTGGGATGGCCTCCTGGCTAACTGCTTTTCTCAGGATATCACTGTATCTCTCTAGTCATATCATTGTTTGCCGTAACTGAGGTTAATTGTTACACGTCAAGTAGGAGTCAATCAGAAATACAACTGTAAAGGACATCAATAAAAACCATTAACTGTTGTTGTTTGGAATCATTATTTCAGACTTGCCACAAATATTCCAGGTGTTTTTGGTGGTTTTTATTATCCTATGTTATGCTATGTTATCCTATGTTATGTAGTTACTGCATTCTTAACCTTGAGTAGTTAAAGGGTTTTAAAATGTGTGAGAATGCAGTAGACATTCAAATAAAGGTTGTGTTGTGCATTTCCCCCCAATGATAAACATACTCTGAGCTCAGAATAACAGAGTGAGCTGATGTATGAGTCTTAGAATAATGTCAGCTTTATAATGTGTGCATTCAAGTTCCATTTGCTCAACAACTTGTTTAATAAATACTGATCACACATTTTTACAATTCAAACAGGCTTCATTACATAAATGTAAATAACAGAAATTGTGACAGCCATGATACAACTTTGGTTCATTACACAGCATAACATATACATTGAAATAAATGAAATGGATGTTTCTTGCATTACAGCGCCCTCATTTGGTTCATGTGGATAATGTCAGTTAGCTGAAATTTTCCAGGAACAATTTAAAAAGATTCATGCGTCCCCTGCAGTTACAGTGATTGCTAAACCCCTAACTGTTGCCTTAGCGCTCATGTGTATGAGCATTCACTTTGAAGATGGTGTTGTTTTTTTTCTTTTTAAGAAAAAAAGATCATTTACCCTCATGTTGTTCCAAACCTCTATGACTTTCTTGGACCTCAAAAGAAGATAGTTTTTTGTTTGTTTGTTTGTTTGTTTGTTTTCTTTTTTTAAATGAATTGAAAATGAGTCCAATTCTATATTGGTTTATGGACAATTATTATTTGTTTTTCAGAATATCTTCTTTTGTATTCTGTAGAAAAAAAGACTTTTCTACAGGTGTAGGATGTCATGAGAACGAATGTTACAGAATTTTAACTTTTACATTTACATCATTTACAGCAGTAATATTTGAGAACATTTAAACAGGTGCTTTTTTTATCCAAAATCCCATCCCAAAGAGGCACAAAATCACTTTCACATTAACTGTTCCCTGCTGGTGGAATGACCTGCTCAACTTGATCTGAGCAGCTGAGTCTCCATCTACACTTGATCCTCTAACACCAGCACTCTATATTCTGTTTCTATTCTGTCTACTTTTTGTACTTCTTTTTATTATACAATTATACCAAAAAAAAAAAAAAAAAAAGATTAAATGTAATCTTTAGCATCTGCTAAATGAGTCATTGTAAATGTTATCATAAGGCCATAATGACAAATAAGAACATAAAATAAAAATAAGAAACTAATTTAAAATGCAAAACTGTAATAAACTTTATCCTTAGACTGTGGATCGAATTAAAAACAGTCAATCTTTTCCCCTAAAAGTGAAAAATGTCATTACCATCACACACAATATTAATAATCCCCACATGCACACATTATACCAAAATCTACTTAAAGTTGGATCAAGGCCATATCAGATAAGATCTTTTTTAAACACTGATTAAAGACAATCTGTATCCCAATTCAGAGGCTGTATCCTTTAGAAGGCTGCATTCCAAGAAATACGCTACAGTGGCGTGACAAAACCTGTCCCATTTCGAAGGCTCCTTCAAAGGCAGCCTTGAGATGCATCCTTTTTGTTTTCTGGGCCTGAAAGGAAATAAGTATTGGGATATTGTTTTAATTTTTGTTAGCATTTTAGATTTCCAGAGTGAAGAGATGTGCCCATCAGGGGGCGCTGTATGCATCATAGTTTAAGAAGCACTTCATCATCTGAAAACAAATAGGAAGGTTCTTGACCTTCTGTGGATGACAAACTGTAACTTGGCAAGAAGCACTAATATTTGAGAACATCTAGGTCAGCTTTGCCATCAATCAATCAATCATTCAATCAATCAATCAATCAATCAATGTTGTGTCAACATGATTTTTTTTTTTCTGTATTATTTTCAGAGCCAGCACCATTCATGATATTCTAGGGATTCACACAGATTCACTGTTACGCAAATATATTATGTTATGTTATATTCTGAAGCTATATAATAATCTACTCTGGCAAAGTCTGCATTTCATGCACACTGAGCATGCTGGGTTTAGGAATTTACACCTGTGAGTAGTGCTACCAAATGGTGTGAAGAGTTTGGCATTGAGATTGGTGTTGCTTTATAAAAGGACTAAAGAGATTTTAATTCTGAAAAACATAGGGTAAAGCAGGAACTGTGCTTGCAATTTTGCAAACCTAGTCCAGGGATTTGTTACGAGCTTCAGGTTTTATTGAAGTTCCAGTTTTAGTGTGTAAACAATTGGGAAATACTGGAAGAACTGATAAAAAATAAAAATAAAAATAAGAATAATACCTCTACTATAAATTCCCTGCAAGCAGATGGTCATACCAACCATGTTGACAACCTAGTGTAAGGATAGTAAGATTGTAATAGTGTTTTCTGTTCTAAAATAAAAGCTCACTGTATAAATATGTAACCAAGCAGAAGGGTAACAGCAACCTTGCCTCGTGTCATCTCATAAAATGAAGGTAAAACTTCTGTTTATTATATATGAGGCCAAAAACACTGGTGTAATTAGTAGCAATTAAGAAAGTAAATAAATGTCCTTACTCATACAAAACAAATACTAGTCTATCAGGCTGCCCATCTCAAAGTGTACTTTGGTTCAGGTTGACATGATTGAACATTTAAATCATTAATATAATGCCTATAGTAATGATTTAAAAAAAAAAAAAACAACAACAAAAAAAAAAACTTTATGATTAAAATAGCTAGTGCTCGCCAAAACAGAAATAGTAACAATGATGAATTTTCTTTGGGGGATCTGATGGCTTGTCTGTTTTCTTTAAATGTCACATCAGTAAAGATTTGGACGTGTTATTATGGCAGTACATCAAAATGTATCACAGCTGATATTAGCCAGCTACAGTGGTTTAAACAGACAGCACTTTCATCAAGACATAATAGACAACTTGTTGAAGTGACTCCCACATTCACAGCTGGTAGAGCTGTTGAAACCACTAGATAAATAGTGCTGGCCACAGGTTCACACAGACTCAGTGTAATTTACAAGTACTCTCTGTAGTGACATTGCTCAGCGTAACAGCTAGCGAGTTGTGGATCGTTTCTGTGACTGGAAGCTTCATATGAAGGGCTTCAGATGCTGATTACAGATTCCTCTAAAGGCATTTAAGTGCATTTCAATATCACAGTTTTTCACAACTGTTACACATGTTTGCTGAATCTTTGGCTCATTGACCCAAAATTCTAAACATAAAACCACAAACACAAAATGCAAACCTCAGTAAATCACTAGCAAATGCAAACACTTAATCCAAAATCTCTTTGTTTTATTGCTTTTAATTTTTTTTCTTTCTTTCTTTTTTTCCTTTTTTTTTTTTTTTTTTTTTGGTGACAAGTAAATTGTAACTTTATGCAAACGAAAAGCAACTTTTGGGAGTCACAATCAATATGAATGAAGCAGGAAAAATGTATCCTTTCTGTTAGCAATAAGAGCAAACAAATCTATATGCTGTACATTATATATTTATATATATATATATAAAATTTAAACTGTCATATGGTCATGTTACAACGAGCCCCTCAGCTGTTGCAATGTGCCCCACCTATGGAGCATGTTGTGACATTTCACTTCCATTCGTTTATGCTAAATAAAGAAAAAAAGTATATACTGTAATTATGAAACAAAACCACATATTTATACAAGAAAAGTGTGATAATATGGAAAAAAATTATCCTCTGAACACCATGTGGATTTACACAAACTGAGAAAGTTAAAATGTGTTAGGTTGTAGCCTGCTCTCCCCTACACTGTGGTGTTTACCAGCTCTTGTGTTTCATTAATTATTCTTAAGGTGTCTGCATGCCTCACGAATCCAGACATTAACCTTTAGAGCAGGATGGCCACAGCAAATCTTTACACCTGTCATGGTGATAAGTGCTTTCACCCACTACTCCACTACTATAACAATATTTCTCAAAGGTCAAGAGGCTCATTTGCAAAGTTTTTCTGAAAACAGTCACAACAAAATAACCTTCAAGATTATGTTTAAAGGTAATAACCATAAATTACTTGAGTACAAACTGCTTTATGAGAAACGAAGGAAAGAGTCTGTGAAAACCTTTCATCAGTTCTTTTTATATAATAAAACAGTCATAATACTACTTTTACTCTAGACTAACTTACAGTATGTTTACACTTGGCAAGTTTGGTTAGATTATAATGAACTCTGGTGTGATTACTCTGTGTGGTTTATTTCAATAAGTGGCAACGCTGCCATCCAAACAAACGGACAGAGATTTACATTTTTAGGGGTTCTTGGTCCTTTGTTTTTCAAGCATTGTTTTAATTGGTCAAGGTCAAGGTCATTTTTATTTGTATAGCACCTTTAAACAACATATTTGCTGACCAAGGTGCTTCAAAGTAACACAATACAATGATAAAAATACAAAGTATAAAATTATAATCGACAGATAAAACCATAAAATCGAATAAAAATCAGAAATAAGAATTTAGCACACTAGACCAACATATCCAACAATTATAAATAGGCCTGAGAAAAGAGATACATTTTCAATGATGATTTAAATGCAGATAAAGAAGATGACAACCTAACAGATTGAGGTAGCGAATTCCACAGCTTAGGGGCTAATACAGAAAAAGCTCTATCACCTTTAGATTTCAGACGAGACAATGGGACAGTTAATAGATTTTCATAGGGTGATCTAAGAGATCTCCGCGGTGAGTATGGACAAATAAGGTCTGAGATGTAGACTGGAGCCAGACCATGCAAGGCTTTGAATACAAAAGTTAAAACCTTTAACTCAACCTTTAACTTTAACTCAATTCAATTTAACTGGTAGCCATTGTAAATGTGCTAAGACAGGGGTGATGTGCTCCCTCTTTTTCTTCCCCATTAAGAAGCGGGCTTCAGCATTTTGAACCAGTTGCAAATGTGAAAGGGAAAACTGGTTGACACCAGCATATAAAGCATTGCAATAATCAAGCCTTGTTGAAATGAAGGCATGCATAACTATCTCTAGATCACTAAAAGATAGAAAAGATTTCAGTTTACGTAAACCCCTAAGCTGTAAAAAAAACTAGCTCTGACAACAGAGTTTATCTGCTTGTCAAATTTCAACTCTGAATCAAAAACAACACCCAGGTTCTTTACTTGATTACGGATATTTGCTTGTAAGGGTCCTAAACTAGAGGACAGGCCGTTTACCAAATGGGGGGATCCAAATAAAATAACTTCAGCCTTGTTCTCATTTAACTGAACAAAATTATCACACATCCAGCTTTTAATGTCGTTTACACAACCAAGCAGATCGGATAAGGACTTTGACCCAGGTTTAACTGACATATACAACTGGGTATCATCCGCATAAATGTGATATGGGACCTTATGAAGCTCAAAAATGTAACGAAGAGGGAGCATATATAAAGCAAACAAAATCAGGCCCAAAATGAAGCCCTGGGGCACCCCACCAGTCACAGAGGCAGGTGATGAATAAGACTGACCTATCTCCACAGAGAAACTCCTCGCAGTAAAATAGGATTTAAACCAATCTAAGGCTGAATCGCAGATACCAACCTCAGTTTTTATCCTGTTTAAAAGAATACAGTGAACTACTGTGTTGAATGCCGCACTTAAATCCAATAGTGACTGCACAATTTCCAGAATCCACGAATAATAACAAATCGTTTACCACTCTTAATAAGGCAGATTCAGTGCTATGCTTAGATCTAAAACCAGACTGAAAAGGATCCAATATATTATTCTCAATTAAGTAAGGTGATAACTGATTTAAAACAGCTTTCTCCAACACTTTTGATAAGAATGGCAATTTCGAAATAGGTCTATAGTTATTAAAATCAACTGGATCCAGATTTGCTTTAAGCAGTGGATGAACCACTGCATGTTTAAAACAAGATGTAACTAAACTTGTCTGCAAGGATTTGTTGATAACGGAAATAATATTTGGTGCAACTGCGTCCAACACTTCCTTTAGTCGCGCAGTTGGTATAACGTCAAGAGAGCAAGTGGTCGATCTTAAACTGGACACTATGTTCAACAACTCAGCATGCGAGATAGGATGGAAATGTGGAAATTTAACAGGACTCGAAGGTAAATACCAAACTTAAACTTAATTGTTCTGTAAGTTCAGCAAAAATATGTTATAAAAAGCTGTTTAATCAGGTTGTGACCGTATTCTTATGCCTTTTGTTTTGTATAGGTTTGGTGTTAAAAATGACTGTGGGTGCTTAAACCAGTCCTTCTGGGGTTAAAGGCTTCCTTGAGAGTCCTTTCTTAAACGCTAGAATGAGATGGTCTAGTAAATGTGCATCATAAATGTTTCAACTTGTGCAGTCATGGCATGAAAATACAACTAGAATTATAATTTCAAAAATACTTCATATTAAAAATGTTGGTCATGGTTTATTTTAAAATCCAGTTCTGGCTATTAACAAATCATTAACTACGACTTTTGCCTCACTAACTCTTAATTTGCTGCTTATTAATAGTGAGTAAGGTAGTTGTTAAGTTTAGGTATTGGGTAGGATTATGGATGTAGAATATGGTCATGCAGAATATGTGCTTTATAAGTACTAATAAACAGCCAATATGTTAATAATAGACATGCTAATAAGCAATTAGTTAATAGTAAGAATTGGTCCCTATAATAAAGTGTTACCAAAATGTTTACTGACTTTTTATTAATGCAATACAGGTAATGACAGCCATCTGTGGTCTCCCGGTGGTTTACATTACGCACAGTTTAAGATTATGTGATTCATTTACAACAAAAGAAAAGAAAACAATGCCTCCACATCAAAAATCTATATATTTTAATGTATTAGAATTAATGAATATGTATTTTAATGTATTAGAATTAAGTTAAGCTGGAGGGAGTTGGTCAACTGATTTATCTGAAAGATTGTAGAGCCTCTTACTGTATTATCAGCACAATATTTAATACATTTTATTAACAAACGATAAACAAAAATAATCAACAACTACTAAATGAATACCATGAATGAAAAGGAGTAAAGTACATAGGATGCATAAAATGATTAATTTGGGTGTTGCTATGGCAGACTTATATTATCTTAAGACAAACTGTTGCTTCTCTGAGACTAATAAGGTAAAGAACCATTAACTGACATTGTGGGGAAGTCGTGGCCTAATGGTTAGAGAGTTGGGCTTGTAACTTGAAGGTTGCCGGTTTGATTCTCACACCGGCAGGAGTTGAAGGTGGGGATTGTGAATGAACAGCACTCTCTCTGCCTTCGATACCATGACTGAGGTGCCCTTGAGCAAGGCACCGAACCCCCAATTGCTCCCCGGGCGCTGGAGCAATGGCTGCCCACTGCTCCGGGTGTGTGTTCACGGTGTGTGTGTGCGTGTTTGTTCACTATTCACTGCTGTGTGTGTGCACTTGGATGGGTTAAATGTAGAGCACCAATTTCGAGTATGGGTCACCATACTTGACAATACGTCACGACTTTCACTTTCACTTTTCACTTAACTGACTAGAGGAGACAGTGACAGTATGGGGAGACATGATAGTAATGGGTCTGAATATTTTATCACATGGAGTTAAACTGTGCAATTGATTATGCTGAAGCAAAACTGAATATTTTCACCTCATGCTATATCAAAGGAAGAGAAATTCAGTGACAATGACTTAAAATCTGTGAGCCTTGTGATGGACTGACCATTCATCCAGGTTTTTTCTCCACCTGTGGCTCAAGACACTGACTTAGACTCCAGCTCCCCACAAAGAGGTTTTGCATAATAGAATGGATGGATTGATGACTTCTTAAATGTTTTATTTAAAGATACAGTTCACAACATTGAAGGGATTTTTTTAAATTATTTAAAAAATTCAGAACAAAATAAAGTTCAAAACAGAACAAAAAAAAATGTTTGGTCTAAAATTAATGAAATATCACGTAGAATTACAGTAAAATAATACTTTATAACCATAAGAAGGGGTGAGCCACTGGCTCCACTTACCCCAGGACTTTCAGCTCAAATTGCCTGACTCCTACCATTTTAACAAACTTGTATCATCCGGTACTACAGAGCTAACAGCATGCTAACATCAGCCTCAGATTATAACCTCCTAAAGCACAAACACATATTTTATTTTTCAGATTTGTCTGTAATTGTTCAGATACAAGAAGCATGAGTTCTTGAGCATACAAAAATCACTTTGAACAGCAAAAATCAGTTTTTTGAACCTTAATGTAGTTACCGGTTATTCCACGGGCCTCTCTCCATCACAGGGAGTAAAATGGATAACTCTTCAAATATGTGTGGTCATATCAACAATTTAAGGTGGTCTAGAAATAAGGGGTGGCTCAACTTCCCCACAGGCTCAAATCAATCCGCTCTCCCCTATATAAGATCTAACATAAATTAGAAAATCATATACTGCTAATATACAACAATGCCAATGTTGGACAGTTTATTTGTGTTAGTTCCAATCAAAATCTTGCAAACCTTTGTCCACTGTTGTGGTCAGAGAGGAGCCCTGCAATAAAACTGGGCCCTGGAATGTGCTGTTCACCACAGATCCTTCAATTTGAGACGTCCTTCGATGGAGATTGATGATGTGGCAGCCTAGATATGCTGCTTTACTAGGATGTGTCCTTCTGTTTGAGAAGCACCCAATGTTAACCAGGCCTACGGGGTGCATGAGGGTGCTAAACAACCTCAAACGAAAGCAAGAGCACCCTCAGTTAAAGCTGTAATAACATATTACAGTTACAGCAGCCAGAAAAAAAAAAGGTTAAAAGTCAAGGGTCAAGAGCCCAACTAAAGCAAACACTGACCTTGATAACGGTAGCTTCACATGAAACAATAAATCATCAACATCTAATCCTCCGTTAATTCTCAGTAAGAACTTCTCTAGACATCTGTCAGAAATAAATTCAATCTAGTTAGTAATGCGTGGAGCTGGTAATGCCGTTCATGGAGTTGTTTAATCCTCCTCTGCTGAGATCTTGAGAGATTTCATGTGTTTCATTTGCATTTGATTTCAGGCTGTGTGGCTTTAAGTCAGTTGTAGTTGTTGTGTTTCATTTTCTGAGAGTGTAAGCATGATGTTGAATCAACATTACATTGTAACACTGATTTAATGCCATTATTTTTTTGCTGAAATTTCCACATTTTTTCAGCATTAATTGCAGGTGCAAACGTGATGTTGATTCAGTGCCACTGATTTAACATTGTTTCAATGGATTCTTGCTATCAGGGGTGCCCTCACTATTTAAGCACATCATACACAAACTCTTAATTCAATTTAAGAAGAAGGAACAATTTTATTATTTACCTCACCTATGCCACAGATTTTTCAGAGCTAAGTAAATTAGGGTAAAAGAGGCTTGTAAACTAGTTGGCATCCATGTAGAATTTAGCAAATGTTCTCAACCTTTCTTTATACTGATGTAAATTGAATGTGCACTGTAAAGAAGCTGATCTCCAGCAAAGCTCTTGTTCATTTTCTCTTTAGTCCCTCTTCTCCTTTTGCATAATGAGCCTTATAATGTGGACGATGTGAAACTGCTTATCTCAGCAGCAGTAGCACAGAGGAACCATGGGAGATGAACTGGCTGAGAAACATGAGCACAAAGCGGTTGTGCTGTACAATTTGGGTTTTAAATAGACAGATTTACCACATAATAGAATTAGCTCAGTTGTACACTGTGAGCAGTCTGACACATTCAATATCTGTTTTAAGAAAAGTTCCTACATTTTTTATAGTCAAGTCAAGTCACCTTTATTTATATAGCGCTTTTAACAATACAGATTGTGTCAAAGCACTTAACAGTATCAAATTGGAGGATAGAGTGTCAGTAATGTATAATAATAAGATTAAACACTCAATTTTCAGTTAAAGGCATTTCATTATTGAATTCAGAGATGTCATTGTCTAGCTCAGTTTAGTTTAAATAGTATATATGAAATCAAATTGACGATAATCGTTAGAAATTAAGTGTCCCCAACTGAGCAAGCCAGAGGCGACAGCGGCAAGGAACGAAAACTCCCTCTGTGACAGAATGGAGAAAAAAACCTTGGGAGAAACCAGGCTCAGTCGGGGGGCCAGTTCTCCTCTGGCCAGGATATTATTATTTATTTTTTTACTTATTGTATTGATTAAATTTTAAATGTATAAATGTATTATATTTCTATTTTTATATTGTTGCAATTTCTAACAATAATAGTATTATGTAGTTAGGTATTTTATTATATTATAGTTATTTTGTTTAATTTTAAGTTTTATTGTATTAAGTCGAGGTCTTCACTGGGGATATGTCCCCGGGGCTCATCCAGGTGTCCGGCCTCCGCCGACGGTCAGGGTCGCAGACATCATCTCCCGGCGCCATCTGATCCGGACACGGACTGAGAAACAGAATAATAAAGAAACAGACAAATATTAGCGTAGATGCCATTCTTCTTACGATGTAACGAGTACATCGTGTGTTATGAGGAGTGTTCCCGGTTCCGGTTGATCTAATTAATGCAGCCTAACAATCCTTTAACGGATTTGAATAATAGAAGTGTATTAGTGTGTTATGTGTAAGCCAGGTTAAAGAAATGTGTCTTTAATCTAGATTTAAACTGACACAGTGTGTCTGCCTCCCGAACAGTGTTAGGTAGATTGTTCCAGAGTTTGGGCGCTAAATAGGAAAAGGATCTGCCGCCCGCAGTCGATTTTGATATTCTAGGTATTATCAAATGGCCAAAGTTTTGAGAACGCAGCAGACGTGGAGGACTATAATGTGATAAGAGCTCGCTCAAGTACTGAGGAGCTAAGCCATTCAGGGCTTTATAAGTAATTAACAAGATTTTAAAATCTATCCGATGTTTGATAGGGAGCCAGTGCAGTGTTGACAGAACCGGGCTAATATGGTCATACTTCCTGGTTCTAGTAAGGACTATAGCTGCTGCATTTTGGACCAACTGTAGTTTATTGATCAAGCGTGCAGAACAACCACCCAGTAAAGCATTACAATAGTCTAACCTTGAGGTCATAAACGCATGAATTAGCATTTCTGCATTTGACGTTGAGAGCATAGGTCGCAATTTAGATATGTTTTTGAGATGGAAAAACGCAGTTTTACAGATACTAGAAACATGGCTTTCAAATGAAAGATTGCTATCAAACAGCACACCTAGGTTCCTAACTGATGAAGAAGAATTGACAGAGCAGCCGTCACGTGTTAGATAGTGTTCTAGGTTATTACATGTGGGGTTTTTAGGTCCGATAATTAACACCTCTGTTTTTTTCAGAATTTAGCAGTAAGAAGTTACTCGTCATCCAGTTTTTTATATCAACTATACATTCCGTTAGTTTCTCAATTTGGTGTGTTTCACCGGGCCGTGAAGAAATATAGAGCTGAGTATCATCAGCATAACAGTGAAAGCTAACACCATGTCTCCTGATAATATCTCCCAAGGGTAACATGTAAAGCGTGAAAAGTAACGGCCCTAGTACTGAGCCTTGAGGTACTCCATACTGCACTTGTGATCGATATGATACCTCTTCATTTACTGCTACGAACTGATGGCGGTCAGATAAGTACGATTTGAACCATGCTAAGGCACTTCCACTAATGCCAACTAAGTTTTCTAGTCTATTCAAAAGAATGTTGTGGTCGATAGTGTCGAACGCAGCGCTAAGATCCAGTAGAACTAATAAAGAGATACAACCATGATCAGATGATAGAAGCAGGTCATTTGTAACTCTAATGAGAGCAGTCTCAGTACTATGATACGATATAGGCATATAATTTTATACAATAATTATTTCATGATGATATGCTGATATGGTATGTACATACCTAATCTTATCTCTTAGAGACGTACATTTATTGTGACATTTGGATCCATTTCATGTTTGATTTTTTAATATGATGTATAATTGCATCCTTCCTGGTATCAGATGGATGTCTAAATTCTAAATTGTGTAGGATTTCTCACATAACATCAGAAATAAACGAAAGGTAATACTGTAATTAAAATAAAAGAAATAATGTAAAAACAACAAAATTTAAACCATAGGCAAATGCATTTCAATGTTTTTATTATAATTTTAACCACCAAAAAATGAAAAAATTCATAAATGCCACAAAGCAAAAACAACTGTAAGTTGTTCACTGGAGCACACAAGAAAAAAGAACAAAGACATAGCCACATGGTAACCAGTACCTTTATATTATGGAACAAATTTAGTTACAAAATAAAGTCATTAAACAGTTCATTTAAAAAAATACTGCAATAAGGTACAATATTTCTCTTTGTATAAGTCAGATAACTCGATTTGTCTTGTCACTTTCCTCAGCAAGGAAATTTAAAGCACATTTGCAGAACTTTCTGTACATTATTACTGTCATCTTTTTTATTATTATTATTATTATTATTATTATAACCACTGCAGTGTGAACTAGCTTGTTTCCAATGACATAAAGAGAAAACCAGTTTCCTTATTCCATGTTGTGTTCATGTGACAAAACATGCTCCTGAGTGTATGAGAAGATTGCAAGATGGAAAACAAATTAAGCTCAAAGTTCTAAAGTGACCTCCTTTTCAGACCCGTTCAATAAATATCCTTTTGAAGATGCTGCAACATACTTAGATAGCAAGAAAAACTTATTTTGATAGGACACATTCATCCAGAAAATACAAATATTCACACATACAGTGAATGAATTGCTTTTCACTTTTGCAGATTTGAGGTAAACTCCAGGGATTTCTGGGGACTGTTTACAACATCAGGAGGATGTCCTGTTAAAACCAATGCCTAAATTTTTGGACAACCACAATTCTGCCAGCTGCATTGTGGATGCATAAGTGCTCACTTTGGACCCGACACACATTTTATATTGCTTAGGGTCTAAATGTGTGTCGCAGAGGACAGGATGATAAATATGCACAATACCTGCTTCTTGAGAGCGAAACACTTTCAAGCCAGAATTAATGACTTTCGTGAACAAATCAACATCCTCTAAACCCCAGCCTTGTATTGAGGTGTCAAAACCGCCAGCTTTAAGCAAGTCGCTTTTGAATATGCAGGTGATACCAAATCCATAATCTCGCCAGAATCCACTCTTCTTGGTGAAAACAAAGGCGCTGTCTTCAGGAGGGCCTCCAGCATAGACCATTTTGGGATCATACTGACTGAAGACGATAGGGAAATATACCCAACTTCCTTCAACGGTGTGGTCTCGACACCTTTGTAGGGCATCAGCATTGAAGACCAGGTCCACATCACAGAAAAACAGCAGCGAGTTGTTACCCAGCTGAGAAGAGCCCATCTCGAGGGCCAGGCCTCGAGAAAAGGCTCCTGTCATGGGTATGATAGACAGGTCTGCTTTAGGATATCTGTTATGATACTCCTTTATCAGCTCTAGGTGTCTCTCCTTATCTTGGTTTGTATCATTGTCAACCAGGATTATGGTCAGTTTCACGTTCTGGTTAGGGATCAGGCAGATTCTCTCAAAGTTTTCCATGTAACGTACAAAGACTTCATAGCGACCTGTGAGCGGTACAAGGAAGTGGATTTTTGTTTGACTTTGCGCTTGCATCTCTTTCGTGGATTCTGAGATCTGGAAGGAAGAGAAGATCTTAAATGAGCTGGAGAGGAAAGAGAGTGAATGAGAGTCACCGTTGATGGCATCTACTAGATCGCCAACATCCAGTTCCTCTGCCTCTCTGAAGAACGGCTGACTGAAGGACTGCTGAAGGTAAGCGTGTCTCCGTACTGGCACTGTCACTTTCCTACCCTTGTGCTTCTTGTAAAGCAGCAGAAGGTCCAAGATGTATTCAGCACCGTGAAGTGGATCCACCCTTCTATAGCCATACTGGATCTCCTTGAAGTCTATGATCCGGCCTCGAATTTTGGAGTTCTCATTGATCATCTCCATCACTTGAAGCACTGTGTCTTCGAGCGCTGAGCGGACCAGGCTTCCAAGGCCTTGACGAGGCATCTGCTTCTCACCAGTGGAGTACAGGTGCCTGCTGGTCAGAAAATCCCACTCGATGACATCTTCCCTCTCTGTGGGGCGATAGCGTGTGTAGGAAGGTGGTGCCCCCAGTAGCTGATCCTCCCACTGCACTGCGGCATTGCTGAGTCGGCTCATGATGATGCCTTCGCGATGCAGCTGAATAGTGCGGTACCGGAGCTGAGAGATCTTGCGGCTGAGCAGGTAGCTGTGCAGCCTGTACTGATAAGCTGGACGCTTGTTGGGGTGCAGCGTGATGGCATTGTGGATCTTGCTACTGTGAAGGTCCTGGATGAAACCTTTCTTGTTGTGCTCATAGTTCTCATAGAACAACTGCTGCATCTGCAGAGAGAAAGAAGAAAGCAACAGGCAATTTGAGTATTTTAGTGATGTGTTTCAGCACAATATGGGATTGAAATATCTGGTTGAAAAGCTTATTGAACATGACAAAAAGCATGAGTCCCTATGCTGCTACAACAGCTTCCACTCTTATAGGAAGGCCCGATTGGTGAAGATCTTCTACACCACACTCTGTAAACTACAAAAACTCTTACAAAAACCTATAAGAATACAGTTTATGCATTATCTGGTAAAAATCCAGGTGTGTTAAACACTACTAAACTCCTTTAGAGAGTGTAAGGAAAACTGTGTTAGTGTTTAAGTTAGTGCTGTCAATCGATTAAAAAAAAATCATTAATCGCACATTTTTTTCTGAAATTAATTGCGATTAATCTCACCTAATATTAAAATTTTTTAAATATAGGCTACTTTTTAATTGCAATAATTTCACATGCAATCTTCAAATTAATGTAGAAACAACAAAGACCATATACTTTTAATACTTGTTTAGTGGAATCTTTTTTACGACTGAAGGCGAGTATCACTGATCCCAATACTACTACTAATGTCTCTATGAAATAGATTTTTCCCCTAATATTTAACCATTGACAATAGCCATTCAACATTACAGTATTATTGAGAGCTATCAATTTGAACATTTATTAGACTTAAAAAAAATAACTAATTTAAGTGAATTTAAAACCATCTTCACATAAACCCATTATAATAAATGCATATTTACTTGTGCCCTTCAGCAAGTACGAAATATACAGAAATTAAATAAAGCTACTGTCACGTTTCACACAAGGAGCATGGGAACAAAGGAGCGAGGAGACAAGGAGTAAACTTCAACATGGACTTTAATTCAACAACCGAAGGGGAAACAAACACAGGAACTCAGAAATGACATCTAGGTAGACATTCAACAGCAGATGCTAGACACTAGGAAACACAGGGCTTAAGAACTGGGAGGAAATTAGATAATTAATGACACACACCTGGAACTAATGATTACAAAATTGGAACTGAACGAGGGACAGGAAACAGGAAGCACCAAATATGGGCATAAACACTGGGACACAGGGAGCACATGGGGAGAAAAACACAAGCCACAGGAGCATAAGTCTGACAGCTATCAAACACTAAATTCTAATTTAAATATAGATGAATCCTTAAAACATCAAGTCAAGTCAAGTCACCTTTATTTATATAGCGCTTTTAACAATACAGATTGTGTCAAAGCACTTAACAGTATCAAATTGGAGGATAGAGAGTCAGTAATGTATAATAATAAGATTAAACACTCAATTTTCAGTTAAAGGCATTTCATCAAAGGTGATTGGTTTCCTCTTTTATCTTTTGCTCTTTGATTATCAGACATCACAGCAGCTGGGTTATTAGGTTATTTGGCTGCTATTACTTTAAAAGCTGCCGCTGCTGAACATGTGGCAGATCTCACACACATCTTCTTTATCACTTTTTTCATCACAAAATAATCCCAATAGAGTGATCAAGCAGGGGCTGACTGTACCAAACAAATAAATACATGGACAAGAAATACTGTTTGGGTTGGGTTTGTTTTACTATATTATTGTTATTACTATATGTGACCCTGGACCACAAAACCAGTCATAAGGGTCAATTTGAGGAAATCACCTTTAAAGTTGTCCAAATGAAGTTCTTAGCAATGCATATTACTAATCAAAAATTAAGTTTTGATATATTTATGGTAGGAAATTTACAAAATATCATCATGGAACATGATCTTTACTTAATATACTAATGATTTTTGGCATAAAAGAAAAATCGATAATTTTGACCCATACAATGCATTTTTGGCTTTTGCTACAAATATACATGTGCTACTTATGACTGGTTTTGTGGTCCAGGGTCATTACAGCTACAGTATGTAGGAAATCACTGACAATGATCAGTTGTACAGTTACACAGAAAGCAAATCAGAATGAGCAATAAAATCGCAATCAACTATTGCAGAGAGATGTATCGATAAATGATCTGTAAAACTGCATCTGAGCAATAGTGTGTGAAAGTTTTGAGGAAGTTTGTGTTGTCTTCCAAGACTTGTCTTTGCAATAGTGAGCAAACTCCTGATTACAACAGAACAGTTACCACTTAGATCTGAACAACTGATGAAGTCATAACTCCTCAAGATGCCTTTCATCTTGCTTTCGTGCTTACACAAAATTTTTCTTATTCCCTTTCGATTATTAGTTTTAACCCACGTGTTAGACTCGATGACTCATATTGTATGTGACACCTCGAACAGCACCAGCACTATAACTGCAAATGTTGTGCTTTGATGTTGTGCTTTGATGTGCTTCTTAACATTCAGGACAAACATTAACACTTTTATTCTGTCCTGAACTGTACTCATCACACTCATGTGCATTCCTTTGCTCTGAAAGTCTCTGCCGACACGTCACTATTGATGTTCTGTTGCTGTTTAAGTGACTGATGTAACACTGGACACATTTCCTGGGTGTGGTGTTTTTCCACCATTTTCACACCAGAACTCCAGATGTGACCAATCACAATTGTTGTCATTCCTCCAATGAGGTGAAGCAAGTTCTCTGCAGTCATTAGAACTGTTCAGACACATCTATATTACTTCCACAGATAATCAGGATGCCCTAAAAACCCTTAAGATCCTAAGATTTTTTTTAATCATGAGTAAATTACAAAAAAAAAAAAAAAAAAGCTTGCAACAAAGCTCCAATTGTGATTTTAATAAAGATTTAAAGCTGAACATTCTCAAGGTACATTTCTTAAAGTGTTAAATGCTGATGTCTGCAACTTAAACCTGATCATTTGTCTACTGACAGGATATAAATGGAAAGTTGGCACTTGGCTCTAGCACTCAGTTTATAAATGCTGCAGTCATGCAGTCGTCAGCGTTCAGGGGGTCCAGGATGTTTTGCATCTAGCATAAAGCAGCTAGTGTCTCCAGAGCAAAACTGTGATTCAGACTCTGCCCTGAAAAGCATGACTTTGTATTTGGTATAAATGTAAATATGTGAAAGGAAAACAAGCAAACGTGGCCCTAGATCAGAGATGGGACACAGTAAACCAGGGGTCATCAAACTTGATCCTGGAGGGCCGGTGTCCTGCAGAGTTTAGCTCCAACTTGCCTCAACACACCTGCCTGGAAGTTTCAAGTATACCTAACAAGACTTTGATTAGCTGCTTCAGGTGTGTTTGATTAGGGTTGGAGCTAAACTCTGCAGGGACACCGGCCCTCCAGGAACGAACTTGGTGACCCCTGCAGTAAACCCTCTCTGATGCATTAAACCTACCATGAAATATGTACAACAAATCCAGACTGCTATAGCGCCAGCTGTGGTCCGATCTCCCTAAAACTCTGCATACTTGTTTAGAATCACCTGACGCTTGTGCTCACCGGGTTTCATGAAGTTTTAAGTTTTTGTTTAGGCATTATAGGCTTTTGGATATATTTGGACAGGCCCCTTTTCTAAACAACCACGTTATAGCTTCCTTTAGAGTCCAGAGAATTGTACTGCAGTGTTTTTTCCAGATTGAGCAAAAAACCTAGAAGTAGTTTGCAAAAGTAGGTTTTTTACAACTTTAACAAACGATTTGATTGACAGCAGTGGTTCTAGAGGCAACATTGTTCGTAATGACGAGGTCTATCATATTGTGATAGATATACATGGATATTGTGTGCATGTGTAAAAAAATGTGCAATATACAATTGTTTATGGCCTTGAAAAATGTGATATCGCCCCCAGTAGCTGATTTCTTTCAAATTTCTCACAGACCTTTAGTCAAACAGGCTCACCGATCGACCTCCATTAACCTTGTCTAATAGGTGCTCAAATTCGACTGGCCAATGGCGGCCATGTTTTTTGAGATACACAAAGAGTTACGTCTTCTGCCATTTTGGAGAGTACCCAAGAATGCATCTGATATAATCAGAGTTATAATCTGCGTAATAAGCGTTGTTTAGGCTTAGGGGAAAGCATGCATATGTATTTTGATACTCTCTAAAATGGTGGAAGACGCAACTCGGGGGAGAAGAATGTTAAGTAAATTATGTTCGTTGCGTTGCTGTCTATGGAGAGTCAGATAGCTCTCCGATTTAATTAAAAATATATTAATTTGTGTTCCAAAGATGAACGAAGGTCTTACGGGTTTGGAACGACATGAGGGTGAGTAATTAATGACATAATTTTCATTTTGGGGTGAACTAACCCTTTAAAGAAACTGCACAGAAATTAGAAATATATTACTTACTGTAATGATAGTACTACCACTACTAATAAAATTATAATCAAAACATTATTTTTTAAGGAGTACTTACCAAAAATATTATTTACCAGAATTTATTTAGAAGAAAAATGTAAATACACAGCATTTCTGAATGAATAAATAAATAAATAAATAAATAAAAATTACATTATAATTATTATTATTATTATTTTTTGTATATAAAATCAATTAATTTGAGATGATTTTGATTATTAAAGTTTAATGGAACCATTAAAAATGGGATCCAGAAAAGTAATGGAAAACACATAATTTGGTAAAAATAAAACTGTAAAACTCAATTAATTAGACAGGCTTTTTGATTAATAAAATTTAATTTAACATTAAAACAGAGTATAGAAAAATTTAAACAGAATTTGAAAAAAAAAGAATTAATAAAAATTGAATTGGAAATAAATAAAACGGATTTCATAGGGCCCTATAATTATAATTATTTTTTGTGGTAATAAAAATAGATGTAAGTGAACAATAGCTTTTAAAATTACTTAAAATACATATATAATAGTAATGAGGCAATAATAATTAGTTCAAATAAAGTATCAAAATCAAGAAATCATATGGTTTTATTAAACAAAACTGTGAAAAAACATAATGTATTATAAACAATAGAGCTAATGTACATTAGCATTATAACAAATGCCTGCAGAGGGTGCCAATGGCCTAACGAATGTTTTACACTTTACTGCATGATTTAATCCTTGTTTAATATCACAAAACATCATTTAATTCAAATGTCCACTTAATCTTTAATATTTGACCATTTCTTTACGACAGAAATGCTATAGAGAATGGGAATCTACGTCACTGCGCACAGCATTCTGGGTAGTCACAGCCATGTTTGGGGACACGCGAAGTAGCGTACAATGACAACAATTACAAATCACCAGAGGAAAAAACGGCTGTATTTGCATTAATATTTTTAAGAGCTGCTTGCATATGCTTAGAATAAATGGACTAATATTTGAATCCATTGTGTTCATTCAAGCGATCAGTCGTGTGGCCAGGACACGACACATAATTCCAGACACACTCATGGAAATCATATGGCCGCCTTCCATCGTACCACAAACAGGACCAAACTGCTTTCTCTTTTGCAGTTTTTAATAATTAGGTGGCATTGGTATATCTGCCAGACAAAATAAACACACTATAGCTTGATCTCAGCCAGCTGATCATGTATTTCAGTGGTTCTAAATATAGTCCTCTATTTCTTACGTTTCTCTTATTTCAGATGTTTAGTGAACATCACCGGATATTCCGCCATGAATCCAGTTCAAAACGAGCGTATATGTTTCATTCAAAGGGCATTAAAATTAGAGCCCGACCGATATGGGTTTTTTGGGGGCCGATACCGATACTGATATTAGGCCGTAAAAAAGCCCGATATCGATATATCGGCTGATATTCTTTGTGTATAATATAGTACAGTACCAGTCAAAAGTTTGGACACTTTCCCATTCCTGTGTCCAAACTTTTGACTGGTACTATATATAGAATACTATAGTATATACATAAACAGAATATATATACATAAACACATTTATTGCAATGATCATTCAAATGTGGTGATCAAACACTTATAATGACGTGACAAAGATATGTAATGGAGGCAGGGCATTTAACAATTTAACAATAATCTTTATTATCCAAAATGAGTCTGACAGTTTATTTAACTTTATTTCAATTCAATTCCATTCAACTTTATTCCGTTGAAGTTTATTTCACTTCAGAACATTAATTCACAGATTTGCTCTACTGTCTTCACACACAGACGAAACTTACTAGAGAAGTGTGAAGTGTGACATAATATACCACTGTAAATAAATACAATTTAAATTCACATCTCACATACTTTAATGCCCTTTGAATGTAACATGTACGTTCCCTTGGAACTGGAATCATGGCGGAATATCATGTGAAGTCCACTTCGCAGGGCACTTACGGTCGTATAAGACAACGCTTGAATGCTGCAGCCTGAACAAGAGACCTCTTTACTGAAGTTAAAGTGTTGGTTGATGTCATTATCTCGCTAACGCGGCGGCAGATCTACACCAAATTCAGCTCGAGGAGCCCTCTGGAACGCCACCCTCAGTAGCCCCCCGGGATCGCCAGATCGGTCGGCACCCGACCGCGAATTTAACCGCCCGTAACTCCCGAACCCCGGGGGCTATCGACGCGGGGGTGGTCTAATTCGAAAGGGGGCCTCGAGACATACACTCGATTCGGCGTTCGAGAGGGTTCCTCGAGCTGAAGGGATCCCCCGAATTTGATGCGGATCCGCCACGCTGTTACAGAGATATGGCCGTTCAAAGTTTCAATGGTATTCCATACACAAGCTTTAAAGCGTTTCATCCAGGTTGCCAGTAGCAAACAATGGAGCACGCTCTGCTGGACAAACTATGTAATTACATCATATACAAGCATTTTATCTGCGTTTTATGTTCTGTAAAAAAATGTTCATATCGGTGGCATATCAGCGGCATATTCGCCGATACCGATATATCAGCGACAGGCTCATATCGGCCGATAAAATCGGCAAAACTATATATCGGTCGGGCTGTAATTAAAATGTGTGAGACGGGAATTTAAATTGTATTTATTTACAGAGGTATATTATGCCACACTCGTCTGTATGTGAAGACGCTGCAGGCTGTGGTGTAGCGCAAATCCGTGAATGAATGTTCCGAAGTGAAGTAAACTTCAACATATTTCCCCTGCTCAGGGAGTAGGGCACAAAGAACACGGTGTAGGGAACATTTCAGTTGGTACACAGTTTATGCATGGAGCTCTCTTCTAACAAGCTGGTTATCTGAATCGTGTGTTAACTAAGAGAGACATGCAAAATATGCAGAGCAGGGGTACGTGAGGACTGGAATTGAGAACTATTCAAAACTATTCAAAACTTTTGTTCGGCCATGCCAACAAAACTAGAAGAAATATTTACATGTGTATATTCAGTGTACAGGGTTTGTACGAGTGCTTGAATTCCTTGAAAAAGCTTGAATTCAGTGTGTTACGATGCACAAATAAAGAGATACAGAATTCATACATTTTGCCATTTATTATTGTAACAGGTGGTATGCAATATGCATAACACTGATAATTAACCTAATTAACACGAGAGGAGCACAATCAGTAATCAATCCAGTTAACAAGATAAGAGGTGTGTATGCACATGTTCAGCACTTTTAGAGTTTCATCCCCCTATCTGATGTGAGTATAAGCATTGGAACAGTTGCCTCACAGGTCTTTCTAAGTGATCAGCTGTGTCCTGTTCTTCAGATATTAAAAGCAGAGAATGTGTCATATCAGTTATATCCATTACTTCTGCATTCTGAATCTTGCATTTGATGATGACACACACAAACCAGGATGAAGATGAGGGAGCTGACTTTGAGAGAAAAGCAAGCAATTTGGATACTAAAAGAAAAGAGGAAGTCAATTAGAGCTATAGCAAAAACAAAGGGCATGGAGAAATCAAGAGTTTGGAAAAGTGAAAGTCGTGACGTATTGTCAAGTATGGTGACCCATACTCGAAATTGGTGCTCTGCATTTAACCCATCCAAGTGCACACACACAGCAGTGAATAGTGAACAAACACACACACACACCGTGAACACACACCCGGAGCAGTGGGCAGCCATTGCTCCAGCGCCCGGGGAGCAATTGGGGGTTCGGTGCCTTGCTCAAGGGCACCTCAGTCATGGTATCGAAGGCAGAGAGAGTGCTGTTCATTCACAATCCCCACCTTCAATTCCTGCCGGTGCGAGAATCGAACCGGCAACCTTCAGGTTACAAGCCCGACTCCCTAACCATTAGGCCACGACTTCCCCGAAACCACCAGCGACACCAGCAACCAACAACTACCTGATCGGCTGAGAAAACAACAGTAGTTGATGACAAACAAATCATAAAAGCTGTGAAAATGAACCCTAAAAGTGTCTGTAAAATCACCAACAACTTCCAGAAAGCTGGGGTGATACTCTGACAATCTACTGTCCTCAGGAAACTTTGACACAGAATTACAGATGCTACACAGCAAGATGCAAACCTCTGACCAGCACCAAAAATAGAAAGGCAAGATTAGAGTTTGCAAAAAAGCACAAAGGTGAGACAGAAGAGTTTTGGAACTGTGTTTATGGACCGATGAGACAAAGACGAACCTTTATCTAAGTGATGGGAAAGCAAAAATGTGGAGAAAAAAAGGGAACTGCAAAAGATCCCAAGCATACAGCCTCATCTGTAAAGCATGGTGGAGGTTGTGTCATGGCATGGGCACGCATGGCTGTCTCTGGAACAGGCCCTCTCAACTTTACTGATGACTTAATGTATGATGACAGTAGCAGAATGAATTTGGAAGGGTACAAAACCATCTTGGCTACCAATATTCAAGAAAATGCCACCAGATTCATTGGGAAGTGCTTCATATTGCATCAGGACAATGACCCAAAACACCCTGCCAGTTCAGTCAAGGAATTTATAAGGGCAAAGAAATGGAAAATCTTAGATTGCCCAAGTCAATCTCCAGATTTAAATCCAATTGAATAGCTTTTAATCTTTTATATCTGCCTTATGTTCAACTGTCCCAATACTTATGCTCACATCAATCAGTGGGATGAACTCTAAAAGTGCTGTTCTTTCTATTTGGTAAAACATGTATGTGTTGAAACGGCTAATAATAAAATGTGACATTCTGTAGTTTTGTTTCATATTCATCTTTTAATCATATTTGCAAATGTCTTGACTCCACAGCCAACAGAGCAATTTTGTCTTTACTGTTCCAATTCTTATGGAGGGGACTGTATATACAGTGCCCTCCATAAGTATTGGAACACTACGTTCGGATTCGCCAATCAGAATGAATTCATTCTGATGGAAGCAAAAAGTGTTAGTCAGCTAGTGTTAAAGTAGCCTGATTCTGCGGGAAAACCGCGGACTTGGCAACACTGCTTTGGCACTACATGTGGCTTAACAGGGTCTATATAATGATGGTAATACTCCTCCATCCCAGAAAGACAAACGGCCTTGCTGTGAGTGTGTAAAATCTGAAGCAGGGGTGACAGGTCTGAAAGTGTGGGCTCATATGCACAATGACTCGTGGAGCCTAAACGAGTACATATCCCTGACATTCCTCTCTCCCCACTGATGCACTTGTCAAGTGCCACCCTCTTAGCCGCACCAGAGGAGAAGTCAATCTTGTGGCCCACCTCTCAAGACACTGCTATGCCAGCCATGCATGTGCAGTGTGCACAATCCACTTGGCCACTGGAGCTGAGGATCACCCATGGCTTGAGTTGTGTATGTAATGGTAAAGTGATTATATTTTGTTTAATTTTTAATAAAGTTAATTTAAAAAACATTTAGAGCATTTTTTGTTCGTTAAATGTAAGGTTTTTTTTTGTTTTTGTTTTTATTTTTTTTTAAGTAACGACCAAGCGGCCATCGGCAGACAGTGAGCTGATCATAGCCTATGTTTGATCAATTTAGCCTTCTCAAATCATCACGACTTGCCTAAAATAAAATCTATAGCTATAAAACAGTTCAAGCATATCACAATGTTAGTTTAAATAATTAAAAGATATAAATGTGTGCTATTAGGCGCATATCTAATCGTTTGTGTGAAGAGTGGAAGCTGAAGCGCACTTTGCAGGACATGGAGGTGCCAGCGCGGTCACTCACTTGCATCATCTTCTTGATAGTGGAAACAACTTAAAATACGTCATAATTTTTTCTCATAAAGGTAAGAGTAATACATCACTCGGAAATGTAAAGGGTCTACTTTTATTTGTGTGTATTCACAATATCAACAAAATGTTGTGCTTTCATAAAATAAATACGAAAACAGAGGACGGGCTTGCCGTCTCGTCTTGAACAGGAGCGCTTCACAATGATGAACCGAAAGTCAATCAAAAATACTTCAGTATATATTTAGTTGGACTTCAGCACTACTTCAGCACAATTAAAGTGCATTAAGCACAAAATTAGTTGTTCCAATTTAGCAAAGTATACCAGTTTAGTATACTAAAAGTACAATTGCAGGGTATTTTTTATTAAGCACATAAATATGTAAATGTATTTGTAGTATACTGAGCACAAAATAAATGTCTTTCAAATACATTTTAGTAAATAGACTAAATTTTTTTTCACTAGGGTCTTTTTGATGATGGAATGATTTCTTGAACAGTACTATGCTATTCAAGCAGCCAGCCTGGATCTGCCAATAAAGAGGGACCGGTAAGAAAGAAGAGTTTGTATAGTTCTTTGCTATGTGTGTTGTGACTTACAAGGTGAAAGGTGAAAAGGTGAAAACTTCCTCAAGCTTCCTTGCCTTCATATATAATAGCTAAATTATATTTATTATAATTAAAGCTCAACAATAATTTATCTATGTATTTCTGAATTTTACTTTAGTGTCCTCCTTATTGTCTTAAGTAATAAGCCTGTATCCAAGAAAGCCATAATAGTGGCCCATTGAAAGAACATTTTGCAGCTGATGATGAATTGAAACTGAAATCCACAGAGAGCAGAACATTTTTCATTGAGAACAAAGTGGATGCAGAGCTAAAGATGACCCTGCAGAATCGGAATTGGAATTGACAAAACTCAAACAATACCCAGCCTTACCCCTGAGCATGTTGCAATCCTTATGTAAATAATAAATAATATATCAGTCAACTCTGTATATTTGTTTTAATAATTATTACATCTCAGTTATTACAGTAAGTACCACCAGAACTTAATCTGATCTCTATTGAACAGGAAAAGTATTTGACAGAACTGAACTCTGTATATTTGTTTTAATAATTATTACATCTCAGTTATTACAGTAAGTACCACCAGAACTTAATCTGATCTCTATTGAACAGGAAAAGTATTTGACAGAACTGAACATCAATAGCTATCTGTGGAAAACTTAGAGTATTCTGGTTTTGGATAACAATTTATTAAAAAAAAAAATTGGTTGTTGGACCCCTTTGAAATGTACTTATTGGGTTGACGATATTATTCATGGAGGTTGTCAAAGTGTGCAAAGTGTCTTCAGGGTGATGAAGAACATGAACAATTTACTTGGTACAGTTATTTTTATTTTTTTTTTTTTGTTTTATTTCTTACTAAAAGTTGTACTTGAGGCACACACAGTGAAACCATTCATTCATAAACCAAATCTTCAGTCCAAGTCTGCACTGCTTTACACCCAGTTTGCAATTATAAAACACTTTTTTCAAAAACAGTTTTCTACAGAAGACACCCCTATTGAAAAATAAATATACTAAAATATATTTTAAATACATTTATTTCATGCTAAGTATACTACAAATAGAGTTTAAATGGTTAAAATATATTTGTATACTGAAGATGAATGGAAGACTGATGGGATATGGTGATAGAGTGAGTAAAAGATGACAGTATATTCATTTTGAACTGTCCATTTAAAAAAGACATTACAGCACAACAGTGTTCATCACTCAAGTGGTGATGGTCTGCTGTTGTGAAGGTATTCCCTTAAAAGATGATCTTGTTTTATTATGGTGCATTTGACAAACACATACAGATTGACAACGAGATATGAATATCAGCGAGACAGATATGAACGTTTGTATTAAGAGCATCAAATGTGGTTCATAGGTCCACAAATCTGTTGTGTGTGTGACAACAGATAATAGCACAGACAGAAAACAGCTATGCGACTGATACAGAGATAACAAGGATTGCAGTGTGTATAGTCAACACTCCATCTGTGAGTGGGCGTCACTCCTCAGAGAATGCTGTGGAAAGATCTCCAGCAGAGATGCTGCCATGTGTGTTGTTAAATCCATTTATACACTATGATATGATTTCATCGATTTTCAAATTCCTGTTTCAGAAATACTCAATAACTTGTTAACCTATTGAAAAACAATAAATCCTAAGGCTGAAGATGTAATGATGTCAACAACAAATCATTCTATAACTTCAACACATGGCATGGATAGATCTAATGGTCCAAACAACACACGGCCTGGACTTTGCAGCTCATCTGTCAAAGGCAGACTGATGTCAAATTAACTTCATCAAACAAATAAAATCTCTTAAAACTACAATGGATTATGCATTTATCAAAGGTTTAATCACTTCTTTAATTCAGAAGAAAAGACAAAGACAACAAGATGATAATTCAACAAGAGACACTGAGCAGTGGTAGACGGAGGGAGTGTTTAGGAAGCGTGTTTGAAAATCATTATTTTTGCAGTTTGTCTGGTGATGCCAGTGGAGCTGGAATGATAGATTACAGCTTTCATGTTTTGATCAACAAATGCTTTTATCTTCATTTTAGTCATGTTTCTCTCTCTTCTAACCTTAATAACTTCAGTCAACAAGAGTGAACTGACTAGAGATGGTGTATGCCACAGTTCAGTTCACATCCTCACATATAGAGATGTCATTCAACAGCCACCAGTTGGAACATAAGCATGAGGACATAGAGAATAGAGACCTGGATGACATATTCAGTAGCTCAAGAACTCAAGAACCGCTTGACCAATTGAGAGTGGTCAAGAACCACTCACTCTCAAAATCATTATTTTTGCAGTTTGTCTGGTGATGCCAGTGGAGCTGGAATGATAGATTACAGTGGTACAGTGGTCAAGAACCACTCACTCTCAAAATCATTATTTTTGCAGTTTGTCTGGTGATGCCAGTGGAGCTGGAATGATAGATTACAGCTTTCATGTTTTGATCAACAAATGCTTTTATCTTCATTTTAGTCATGTTTCTCTCTCTTCTAACCTTAATAACTTCAGTCAACAAGAGTGAACTGACTAGAGATGGTGTATGCCACAGTTCAGTTCACATCCTCACATATAGAGATGTCATTCAACAGCCACCAGTTGGAACATAAGCATGAGGACATAGAGAATAGAGACCTGGATGACATATTCAGTAGCTCAAGAACTCAAGAACCGCTTGACCAATTGAGAGTGAGAGCTGATGTCAATGACAATGATGCTTAAAGGGCACCTAGTATGCCCCTTTTTGCAAGACGTAATATAAGTCTCAGGTGTCCCCAGAATGTGTCTGAAGTTTCAGCTCAAAATACCCCACAGATCATTTATTATATCATTTTGAAAATGCCTATTTTGAGTGGAAGCAGAAACAGGCTGTTTTCGTGAATGTCTCTTTAAATGCAAATGAGCTGCTGTTCCCTGCCCCCTTTTCCAGAATAGGGCTGTGCCTTTACAGCTCCTTCCTCAGATACTCTGCTAAAAAACATCTGTTTGGTTTTGATTATCATGTCTATCGCACTGAAATAATGCATTTTAAACCATATCAGTTGAAAGTTCTGATATATGGTTTTCTGAGCACACACATCCGAAGCTCGTGCACAGAAAGCGGCTGTCGCGGCATGTGAGTACTAAACTAAGTTCTCTTTCATTTCTTATTGCGCTTAAACTGTCAAATACACACAAGTTTATGTTAAAACATGCAAGTTAAGTTAAGTTACAAAAACACAGTCGGTTATGTCTGTAAAGTTAAGGAGCTGGGAAAGAAAACACGTTTATATTAAATCTGTGTATTAAGTGACAGCAGCGTAATATACAGTACTGCTGTCTACGCTCTTAATATGACCCAAAAAATAATAATAATAAAAAAAATAAGAATAAGCTGTAATAAGAAGACATTTCTTACATGAATGCTGCTTTTAAATGCTCTAGTGTGAAGATAAACATGGTGGATTGTGTGAGGCTCACTCAGGGCGGGGTGTCTGCTAATACGGCAGTGTCTGTCAACAGTTGTGAGTGGGGCTTGTAAAATGTAACATCACATATTACAGATTCTGCAAACAGCTTGTTCTGAGACACTTCTTATGATTTATGAGGATTAAAAAAAAGGAGCGGGTTTTTATCATTATAGTGAGGTTGTGTACACACACTGCCAACACACATTTTTGTTCAAACAACATGTGAAAGTGAATTTTGCATATTAGGTGCCCTTGAAGAGTGGGGATACTTAAGATACTTGGTGGGGACATGTCACCCATGGATATCAGGTCACTAACAATACAAATACAGCCAAAGTGACGTGTGAGCACATGACATAATTGACACTGCTTTATTTAATTAAACAACCCTCCCAAGAATTGATCTCAATGATTAATACTATCAATGACATACACTTGGTATAAGTTCAATCAAGCCCTGTAGGTTTATGAATGTTTAGTTCTCAAAATTACGGAAGTTCTAAGCGGCCATACATTATTATAATTTTTTTCTTTCTTGTTTTCTCGTGATCACGACTTAATTTTCTCGTGATCTCGACATAACAAAAGTTGTTTTCTTGTGATCACGACTTAATTTACTCGTGATTTCAGCATAACAAAAGTTGTTTTCTCGTGATCACGACTTAATTTTCTCGTGATCTCGACATAACAAAAGTTGTTTTCTCGTTATCACAACTTAATTTTCTCGTGATCTCAACATTACTGTTGCTATAGTAACGAACGCAACCTTTGACAGGAACATTCTAAAATGCTTAACCTGGCTTAATGCGTTAAAAGAGTGTTTTTAAAAGACAAAACTCAGTATATACATATAGTAATTCATATATATACAGACAAGAAGATGAGCCCATAATAAGAACGCAATTCGTTTAATTCCGCGTTAAGCGTTTTCCTAATGTGTTAAGGCAGTGTTTTTAAAAGACCAAACTCAGTAAACACATCATTAATAAAGCATTCCATACAAACAAATAAGCCCATAATAAGAACGCAATGCGTTTAACGCGTTAAGCGTTTTACCCATAGAAAACAGATAGGCTATAAGAAAAACGCGTTGCGTTCGCATCCTGGACTTATCTATAGCCTACATAGGCTATTCTAATACATTAATTATGTGTTTACTGAGTTTAGCCTTTTAAAAACACTCTTTTAACGCACTGAGCTACGTTAAGCGTTTTGGAATGCCCCCTGAGGCACAAATGATCGACAGATAACCGTGCGCTGTAAAGATCTGTATCTTGTGGAAATAGAAATGATGTCTACAATAAAATAAATAGGCTAATCAAACACTGCTGATTTTGTCCAGACTTAGGCTACGCTAAACATTTTATTTGTGTAATTAACATGTTTCAAATGGTCCAACAACAAAGCATTTAACGCCGCAAGCGCAGGCGGAGCGCCTTAGAAGAATGCAGAGAACTATTCTAAAAATCTTAAACTGCTTGGATTAAACTCACTTCATTTTCCTCATTTGTTTAAAATTATGTATAATGAAATAAAATTATTATATATAATAAAATTATATATAACGATATATTACAATAATTTGTTTGTGATTTTAATTAGTCATGTAGGAAGGCTGTGATATCATGTGCGTTACAAGCTTAATGCTGCTGCTGTGTGATTGTGGTTTACAAAGAAATGTAGAAAATAAATAAGATTAGGCTACAACACTGTATAACATCACTGACCTAAATTATACACATATGTATATCTTATTAATATACATTTATTAACAATAAAGATTAAAAATAAGGAAGATGCGAAGATAGAAATGGGCTACGTCGTTGTAAATGAGAAACAGTGATGAGTCGTGCAGCAGTAACGTAACGATAACAGATAAAATTTCAAGCAAAATGATCATATTTATTCAAGCATTTAACATTTATAAGTTAATTAAATGTCATTAATGAATGGCACAAATTATAGATAACCTAAGAAGATGCTGTGTCCCAGACGCGTACAGTATGCTGATACAGTAGGAAGCGTACAACTCCCCAGTCGTAGTTCTATACTGCCACCTGTTGGTGCAGTTGTGTAACTTGAGAACAACTCTTGTTATGTCGAGATCACGAGAAAATTAAGTCGTGATAATGACAAAACAACTTTTGTTATGTCGAGATCACGAGAAAAATAAGTCGTGATAACGACAAAACAACTTTTGTTATGTCGTGATCACGAGAAAATTAAGTCGTGATCATGAGAAAACAACTCTTGTTATGTCGAGATCACGAGAAAAATAAGTCGTGATAACGACAAAACAACTTTTGTTATGTCGAGATCACGAGAAAAATAAGTCGTGATAATGACAAAACAACTTTTGTTATGTTGAGATCACGAGAAAAATAAGTCGTGATAACGAGAAAACAACTTTTGTTATCTCGTGATCACGAGAAAATTAAGTCGTGATCATGAGAAAACAACTCTTGTTATGTCGAGATCACGAGAAAAATAAGTCGTGATAATGACAAAACAACTTTTGTTATGTCGAGATCACGAGAAAACAACTCGTTATGTCGAGATCACGAGAAAAATAAGTCGTGATAACGACAAAACAACTTTTGTTATGTCGAGATCACGAGAAAAATAAGTCGTGATAACGACAAAACAACTTTTGTTGTCGTGATCACGAGAAAACAACTCGTTATGTCGAGATCACGAGAAAAATAAGTCGTGATAACGACAAAACAACTTTTGTTATGTCGAGATCACGAGAAAAATAAGTCGTGATAATGACAAAACAACTTTTGTTATGTCGAGATCACGAGAAAACAACTCGTTATGTCGAGATCACGAGAAAAATAAGTCGTGATAACGACAAAACAACTCTTGTTATGTCGAGATCACGAGAAAATTAAGTCGTGATCACGAGAAAACAAGAAGAAAAAATAATAATAATACATGGCCGCTTAGAACTTCCGTACAAAATTGTATATGTTTTACATGCTTCACTTCACTCAGAACAGCATTTGCATGGGAATATAAATGAGGATTTCCACCAGCAGCTCAAGGTTACTGCAATGATGTCCACTGCTGCTCTATACAGCATTATTATGATGAAATATTCAGGGTGTCATTTCCTACACCTTCCTGCCTAATGAGGCAAGTGGAATTAGTCCTGGCACTGAATAAGACAGACAGTGTAACATGGTGCTGGCCTGCACACTGTTTAATATTGTCTCTAGACACATTAAAATTGTCAGAAAAGCCGAGGGTCATGGTGCATTCGGGCAGGCTGTTTATCATGCTGTATGGTGGGCAGTGGAAGTGGGTTGCATAATGTTGGTCATAATGTGGTTTGTGTGGTGCAGTGTTTCTAGATCTTCATTTCATCATCAATCACAGTGGTCCTCATCATGTGAGTTATCACATTTGAAGCCCTCAAATCTCATACACTTCCTTATTCTTATCCTGTTACAGTTTTGAGTGTGCTCACTGTTTTTGATGGAGTCTGTTCCTCAAACAAAGCTGTTCTATGATGTCAGACGACTTACAACAGCACACAAGTCATATGGACAGTTATAATTACCATTTTCTCATACTTTACCATCTCCTTTTGTGTTCCACAAATGAAAAAAAAAAATAAAAATCATATGGGTAGGAATGACATGTAGGTGAACAAATGATGATGGAAAACACTGACATAAAAATTCAGACCCCTACAATGAAGAAAAAAAAAAAAAACCTTCCTTCAAAGTAAAAGGCCTGTACACAAAGGGTTTGATGGATTTACATTATTTAATCATGGACTTTAGTTCCACATTAATCACTTAAGTAATTAACATAGTTTATTCACATAAATTTAATCAAAATAAGTTATACTGACGAATCAAGTCTTAAAGTGAATTTCTATGGTTCTTGGACAGGATTTAATTGATTCAGTTTTAAATAAGCTATAATACACTTCAGTTTTGTATTCATTAGTGCCTGTATTCCCTTATTCCCTTGTTTGATTTTCCCGCTCCTTATTGGTTGTCATTGTTTCTAATATGATTAGTTCATTAGTTTCAACTCTGACTCGTTACTTTACCTTGTTTGTGTCAGTACTTAAGTAAATCTTTTTCCTGTGTTCAGTGTCCAGTCTCCTTTACTTTAAAACTGTTGAATACTTCCTTCTGTCCTGTTTGCCTGTGTGTTTTGATTAAAGACTGTCTATCTGTCAGCAACACTACATGACAATAATGTGAAAGTAGAATTTTCACTTAAAACTAAAAACCTTTTCCTAGTCAATGTTTAATTTAGTTTACTTACTATAAAGAGAACTTATTCTTTAAAATATCCATAATATTTTCTGTTATGTACAAACAAAAGCATGTGTTCTGCATCTCCAGTGTCAAGCAAAAATACTATTTAAACTGAATAGTTTATTTTAATTTATTTCTTGGGGACCAATGTAAAAAAAAAAAAAAAAAAAAAAAGGTACTTGATTGCACTAAAAAAAAATACTTCAATACAAGCAAGTACATTTGTAGTACATTCTTATTTTTTGTGTAAACAAAATTGTAAAAGTTTAAAGAGGGTCAAGTTTTATTTAAATAATAGATAAAAGAAAAAAGTAGATAGAATACTTATTTTTTAAAATATCCATCATATTTTCTGTTATGTACAAACAAAAGCATTTGTTCTGCATTTCCAGTGTCAAGCTAAAATACTATTTAAACTGAATTGTTTATTTTAATTTATTTCTTGTGGACCAATGTAAAAAAAAAAAAAAAGGTACTTGATTGCACTAAAAAAAAAATACTTCAATACAAGTAAAAAAATTCCTGTAGTACATTCTTGTTTTTTGTGTAAATCAAATTGGGACTTGTCAGAGCACTTACATATTGTTGCTCTTTTGTTGGTTTAATTCCTTCTGTTGTCCTCATTTGTAAGTCAATTTGGATAAAAGTGTCTGCTAAATGATTAAATGTAAAAGTCCATTTCTCTTGAACATCTTTGATGCTTCTACACTTTGACTGGAGTCAACCTGTGGCTAATTTAATAATTAAAAAAAAAAAAAAACACTCCTAGGTTCCTAAGAGCACAGTGACCTCCAGTATTCTTAAATGGAAGAGGTGTATAACATCAGGACATTTCTAGAGCTGGCCATCCTGCAAAAGTGAGGAGAAAGGCCTTTGTAAGAGGCATGACCAAGAAGCCATGGTCAAATTCATTACTTGCACAATACCATGCCAGTGATGAAGGGTGGTGGTGGTAGCATGATGCTGTAGCAGTGTTTTTAGCAGCAGAGACAGGGGACCGGTCAGGATAGAAGAGTAGCAATAACAGAGATATGAACTTCTTTGAGTGTCCCAGCCAGAGCCTGGACTAGAACCCAATTAAACAACTCAGGAGAGACTCAAAAGCAGCTGTCCATTGACATTTCCCATCCAGCCTGACAGAGACCATCTGCACAGAAGAATGACAGAAAATCCCCAAATTCATGTATGCAATGTTTGTCAAATCATACCCCAAAACACCCACTTTTAATTGAGGCCCACCTAATAAGAAGTCGTTTTCTAAATAGAAATTTTCAAACTGTTTGACTAATTATGCCTAAATATAGGTCAATTCATAATCATATACTGTACCATTAACATGCCACTTCAATGCATTTCCGCAGTATCCTTTGGCAGTTTCAATTTAGCAGACAAAAGTGTGAAATGAATAATGTTGAATTGCAAAGAATGCATCCAGCATTCAGTGTATTCAATAATACTAATGGATGCAGCGCAGCTACATCAATTTTTCACCCAGCCCATAATATTAGGCTGTGTATAGAAATAATCACCATATGAATAATAATGCGCTGTTAGGAAATCATTCACATGAGAGGAACACATTAGTCAAATACAGACAGCATGATAAGAGTGCTGAATGCTCTTAGTGTTTACCAGTAAATAAAAGAGGCCTTTCACTATTGTACCCAAGTGTTATTATTTTCCAAATTAATGGCAGGTGAATGTGTGGGAAGTGTCTCAAGTGCAGTGTTTGAATGGCTGATATGCTGAATATCATTATGACTGCTGTAGTGTCTGATGAAATGAAAGAGAAGGAGGATGGAACAGTAGATATGAAAGATGAAATAACAGTCACACAGGCTTTAACTGAATAGTGCTCAAAGACAAATTCATGCCTCTTACACTGTCACAGTTTCATCTGTGGAAGTCCAAAACACAAACTAACAATTTAGAATACTATGACATTGAATACATCTCAAAAATTCCCATAAAATGTATCATAGCCCTTGTAAAAAAAGTAATATATTTAAAATACATTTATTTCATACTAAGTAGTTCAGATCTATTAACATATACTGATATAGCACTTGAGATACTGAAAAATTATAGTTAAACTTTATTTGGAGTACTACTTGTGCACAATGCACATTTCTTAATATTATGCCTAAAATGTGTTTTAAAGTCTTTATTAATGAGGATTGTATGATATTTGAATAATATCCATCTTTAAATGCAATATTTAAAGTGTACCTGAAGTATACTTGTAATAGTTCCACTTTAGCGCAGTCAAAAATAATTCAGTATATCTTTAGTTGGACTTCAGCACTACTTCCACACAATTAAAGTGCATTAAGCACAACATTAGTTGTTCCAATTTAGCAGACTTTAAGTATACCAGTCTAGTATACTAAAAGTGCAATTGCAGGGTATTTTATTACAAATATGTAAATTTATTTGTAGTATACTTAGCATGAAATAAATGTATTTCAAATACATTTTAGTATGTTTATTTTTCACTAGGGTGATCACGGCTTGTACATCTTTTTCTCTCACTGCTTTCTTGCCAGTAAACCATTTCAAGATGAATAATTCTTATCTTTTTAGGTCAGAACACTAATTAAAATCATACCCAAATGAATATCTGCATTAACGTTAAGCACTGAATGACAGCCTCTCAGCTATCATTAATCATGTCTGCAGGGAAACATACAGTACACATTCTTAACATTTATGACCGTAGAAGATACAGTAATAAGAATAACAGTAATAAAAAGAAGGGAAGGTGACATAGAAAGCATCATGAAGGTGCTTTTCTGTTTTTCTACAAAGATCTGTCTGTTTGTGTTTATTCAAAGCCTTTGACACTCATTCTCAACACACCATTATTCTTCACATACTGTGTGGATTCTATACTAGGGTACAGAGTTGGGCAGTAACTAGTTACAGTAATAATATTACTTTTTGCAGTAACTAGTAGTGTAACTAATTACTAATAAGATTTCAGTAATAATATTACCGTTACCATCCATAAAACAGCTCGTTACTTTTGATGCCTCAACCCCTGCTGATTTTAAGTTCAACAATCCAATAATTCCTAGATTTACTTTCATAAATTTCACAACTCATAACTCACTTGGTATACTAAACTGTTGTACTTAAAGTCTACTAAATTGGAACAACTGATTTTGTACTTAAAGCACTTTAATTGTGCGGAAGTAGTGCTGAAGTCCAACTAAAGATATAATGAAGTATATTTGATTGTGCTAAAGTAGAACTATTGCAAGTATACTGTGGGACTTTAAGGAAAAGTAATGTAATTGGTAGTGTAACTAATTACTGTTTCCAGAAAGTAATAAGTAAAGTAATAATATTACCTTTGAAAGGAGTAACTATTAACAAGTAATAAATTACATTTTTTGAGTAACAAGCCCAACACGGCTATGGTATGGAAAAATCAGATATACTTCATCAGTAAATGTTCTGATGCAGAAAAGCTAGTTCATGTATTCATGACCTCTAGACTGGAATATTGTAATGCACTGCTAGCTGGTTGTCCTGCATCTTCAATAAACAAGCTACAGGTAGTCCAAAATGCAGCTGCTAGAGCGCTTACCAGGTCAAGAAAATATGACCATATCACCCCAATTTTACAATCTCTACACTGGCTACTTCTTAAGTATTGTATCAGTTACAAAATATTACTACTTACTTTTAAGGCCATTAATGGTTTAAATGGCCATTTGGCTCCCAAACTCTGGAATAGCCTTCCTGATAACGTCTGGGGTTCAGACACACTCTGTTTAAATCTAGATAATACTTCATGACCTTGTACTTCAGTTATATCTGATCAAATGCACATTATCATTCTTTTGCTTGGGATGAACACATCATTTTTGCTTGACTGGAACAGCAGCTACGCTAATTTTGTCTCTATTTGCTTCTCTGTTTCTGCCACAGGATTGGTATCCCGAGGTAACTAGGAATTGCACAAGCTTCAGTCTGGATCCAGCCCTTACAAAGATCTGAGATGACTGAACAGCTGAGAAGAGATGATGTCAACCCCTCAGAGGACCTCAGATGATGCCAACCTTGAGCCAACATACAAAACTACCAATTTTTTTGCCATAAGTTTGATTTCAGCATTGCTGTTATTGCTGTTAATAGTGTTCATTGTCTGTCTGATTATGTCATTAACTAACTGCATAATTTTTACTGTACAGTTCTGCCATATGGACATCAACAACAACTAGTCACCACTGATAAGCCACTACTAAACATAATGTAGAAACTTTAATTTTCTGTAAAGCTGTTTGCATTGATTTGTATCGTGAAAATAAACTTGATAAACTTGATAAATAAACTTGAACTGAATTGAATTGAATACTGAGCATGATCAGCTTTGATGCTCTGTGATGGTCTGGTCTGTGGTGTTTTGTCAGTAATGGCTGTGTTTTGAGAGTTATGTGGGTGTTTCATACTGAAGTGCTTCAGGAATATTAAATATTACATCTGCATAACTGACCTGAGCAGTAATCAGCCTGCAGCGCTAACACATTAACTCCCATGAGAATTTACACAGATACTGGTATGCTCTGGGCTAATCTGAAAAGTTCTGCATTTAAAAAGGAGAGCAAACTATTCTTTGCTCTGAGAATAAAGAGCAGCATGCTACTACTCAAAACACCGCCTCTATACAGAAACAGACCATTTATTATGAGAACTAACAGGAGACTTACAGGAAACAGGGAAAGCAAAAAAGAGAACAAAAAAATCGATTTAATGGCAGATTCTCAAGTCCAAGTGTCACAATCGCAAAATCACTCCCTTGATGTATGCCCTTGAGTATGCATGAGGAAAGGTACATCAGGCCAATGAAATTGTGGTATGCAGGGATCCCCGGTACTACGCCAAAGAAATAAAAACCATGCGACAGACAAAATGTTGTTACACTTGTCACAGTCGTGACTGGTTTGACAAATTGTTGCCTTCTAATGTGTTACATACAGCTCATTTGCACTACCAATGTCGTATGACTGAGCTGTTCATTCCTTTCACTGTTCCTTGACAAAAAAATACAACACATAACAGGACACACAACTCATTCATTTTTTTTTATTTTAAAATGTATTCAGACAGAAAAGTTATTTAAAATTGTAAAAAATAGTTCACAATAGTACTGTTTTTGTTGTATTTTGGATCCAATAAATGCAGCATTTGTGAGCAGAAAAGACTACTTTACAAACAATCGTAAAAAATCGTACTGTTCCAAAACTTCGGTAGTGAGTGTGTGTGTGTGTGTGTGTGTGTGTGTGTGTGTGTGTGTGTGTGCATGTGTGTTTTTGTGACAAATGAGGACATAAATTTGTATAATGACACAGGTATGACATAGGTATTACAAGGTGAAGGTGACTTTTCAGGACTTTAACTCATGTCCCCACTTTTCAAAACGCTTATAAATCATACAGAATGAGTTTTTTGGGGGGAAAGTAGAAATGCACAGTCTCCTGTGAGGGCTAAGTTTAGGTGTAGGGTAGGTGTAGGGCAATAGCATATACAGTTTGGACAGTATAAAAACCATTATGCCTATGGGATGTCCCCACTTTTCACAAAAACAAACGCGTGTGTGTGTGTGTGTGTGTATCAGTGGTTTGTGGTGGTGTTCTGAAATGAAGAGGCAAAGTCCTCAAAGTTAGTTTATTTTTTTAATCAAATGTAAATTCATGTCCCAGTCACATTTTCTTGGTTAAATAAACATTACGTACACTATCAAGAAAAAAAAAAAGGATTCTTTTTTATATTTTTACATTAACAATGTAATCAGTATTCTATTTATTAAATAGAATCTCATCACATTAGTCTAAGCATTTTACATTTATTCCAAAATAATACTTCAAGGCAGTAACAAGGTGCCTAAATATTGGTCACAGACATGGAGATTTACTTTAAAGCTGATTACTCACTAAAAACTCTCACAGATCATGTTTTCAGGCCATTTCAAGTCTTATTTTGATGTAACAAACTGTTTATATCCAATAAGTATGTGAGTATGTGTACATATCCAATCATATCACGATGGTGACATTGCGTCCTCTCCTCTTGTGACTTTCCCCCATTGATTCTCAATTACCTCCCACCAACTCACCACACTCTTTAGGGGGACTGTTAAAACTCAGAGGGGGCGAGAGAGCCTCTCCTGCTGTAACTTCTTTAGAAAAACAAGTGATGTATACACTTTTTAATGTTATATACATTGGTGATATATATGACTTTCATCATTGTTGTTTTTATGGAAGGAGAAACTGCATAATAACTGTTACAAGTATTTTTAGCTGCTGATGTGATGAGGAAACACTTCAAAGGAGAGACCCACAGAAATGTATGAATGTTAATTGCAGCCGTGGGACATCTTGAGTAACTCCCACAGTAATGCAAATGCAATACAGAAAGATGAATTTAACAGATGAATATGTGTTCCATGAAACTATACAGTTGATAGTACAATGAAAAGTACACAAAATTGCCATTAAAGTATACTGCAAAAACAATAAGTTCCATCATCTTAAAAATTCCATCATAGACCACCACTGATAATGTTTTTTTTAAGAGTTTAATAATTTCATAATTGTTTTAACAGTATGCCAGCTAACACTGAGCATGTCACTCACAAAAAAAAAAAAAAAAAAACGTCTTGAGAGTCCAAAAATATTTACTGCACAATGAAGCCTATTAGAATGCAGTTAGAATGCCCCTGTAATTCAAGTTATAAGGGCAAAAATATCCCTGTATGAGTATTTGTTTTTTATATTTATAACATTTGATACAGTTAAGTAATATCACACAAACGAGAGTGTTTGAGTGTTTTCCCAAATATAAGCGCATGAGCATGATTGTGAATGTGATATTGACTTTATACAGCTCAACAAACAAGGACTTAATATTAAGTGAGTAACATTGTGGACACAATATTGTCTCTTTTTGCTCTGTTTCGCCAACATAAATAGCTCCAAACTGTCACAAACTGTCATTAGGATCAGCATTCATAGACATTCTGAACTCTATTGGGGTTAGACAACATGTTTCAGGACCTACTCATTGTCGAAATCATACTCTAGATTTAATACTGTCACATGGAATTGATGTTAGTGGTGTTGAAATTCTGCAGCAAAGCGATGATATCTCAGATCATTATCTAGTCTTGTGTAAACTCCATATAGCTAAAACTGTAAATTCTACTCCTTGTTACAAGTATGGTAGAATCATCACTTCTACCACAAAAGACTGCTTTGTAAGTAATCTTCCTGATTTATCTCAATTCCTCAGCATATCCAACAGCGCAGAAAAACTTGATGATGTAACAGAAACTATGGACTCTCTCTTTTCTAGCACTTTAGATACAGTTGCTCCTTTACGCTTAAGGAAGATCAAAGAAAACAGTTTGACTCCGTGGTATAATGAGCACACTCGCACCCTAAAGAGAGCAGCCCGGAAAATGGAGCGCAGCTGGAGGAAAACAAAACTAGAGGTATTTCGTATAGCTTGGCGGGAAAGTACCCTATCCTACAGAAAAGCATTAAAAACGGCTAGATCTGATTACTTTTCGTCTCTTCTAGAAGAAAACAAACATAACCCCCGGTATTTATTCAATACAGTCACTAATTTAACGAAAAATAAAGCATCAACAGGTGTTGGCATTTCTCAAGAGCACAGCTGTAATGACTTTATGAACTACTTTACTTCCAAGATCGATACTATTAGAGATAAAATTGTAACCATGCAGCCGTCAGCTACAGTATCACATCAGATAGTGCACTATAGATCCCCTGAGGAACAATTCCACTCATTCTCTATTATAGGAGAGGAAGAATTGTATAAACTTGTTAAATCATCTAAACCAACAACATGTATGTTAGACCCTATTCCATCTAAACTACTAAAAGAGCTGCTTCCAGAAGTCATAGATCCTCTTTTGGCTATTATTAATTCATCATTGTCATTAGGATATGTCCCCAAAACCTTCAAATTGGCTGTTATTAAGCCTCTCATTAAAAAACCACAACTTGACCCCAAAGATCTAGTTAATTACAGACCGATCTCAAATCTCCCTTTTCTGTCAAAGATACTAGAAAAGGTAGTATCCTCACAATTATATTCCTTCTTAGAGAAAAATGGTATCTGTGAGGAATTCCAGTCAGGATTTAGACCGTATCATAGTACTGAGACTGCTCTCATTAGAGTTACAAATGACCTGCTTCTATCATCTGATCATGGTTGTATCTCTTTATTAGTTCTACTGGATCTTAGCGCTGCGTTCGACACTATCGACCACAACATTCTTTTGAATAGACTAGAAAACTTAGTTGGCATTAGTGGAAGTGCCTTAGCATGGTTCAAATCGTACTTATCTGACCGCCATCAGTTCGTAGCAGTAAATGAAGAGGTATCATATCGATCACAAGTGCAGTATGGAGTACCTCAAGGCTCAGTACTAGGGCCGTTACTTTTCACGCTTTACATGTTACCCTTGGGAGATATTATCAGGAGACATGGTGTTAGCTTTCACTGTTATGCTGATGATACTCAGCTCTATATTTCTTCACGGCCCGGTGAAACACACCAAATTGAGAAACTAACGGAATGTATAGTCGATATAAAAAACTGGATGACGAGTAACTTCTTACTGCTAAATTCTGAAAAAACAGAGGTGTTAATTATCGGACCTAAAAACCCCACATGTAATAACCTAGAACACTATCTAACACGTGACGGCTGCTCTGTCAATTCTTCTTCATCAGTTAGGAACCTAGGTGTGCTGTTTGATAGCAATCTTTCATTTGAAAGCCATGTTTCTAGTATCTGTAAAACTGCGTTTTTCCATCTCAAAAACATATCTAAATTGCGACCTATGCTCTCAACGTCAAATGCAGAAATGCTAATTCATGCGTTTATGACCTCAAGGTTAGACTATTGTAATGCTTTACTGGGTGGTTGTTCTGCACGCTTGATCAATAAACTACAGTTGGTCCAAAATGCAGCAGCTAGAGTCCTTACTAGAACCAGGAAGTATGACCATATTAGCCCGGTTCTGTCAACACTGCACTGGCTCCCTATCAAACATCGGATAGATTTTAAAATCTTGTTAATTACTTATAAAGCCCTGAATGGCTTAGCTCCTCAGTACTTGAGCGAGCTCTTATCACATTACAGTCCTCCACGTCTGCTGCGTTCTCAAAACTTTGGCCATTTGATAATACCTAGAATATCAAAATCGACTGCGGGCGGCAGATCCTTTTCCTATTTAGCGCCCAAACTCTGGAACAATCTACCTAACACTGTTCGGGAGGCAGACACACTGTGTCAGTTTAAATCTAGATTAAAGACACATTTCTTTAACCTGGCTTACACATAACACACTAATACACTTCTATTATTCAAATCCGTTAAAGGATTGTTAGGCTGCATTAATTAGATCAACCGGAACCGGGAACACTCCTCATAACACACGATGTACTCGTTACATCGTAAGAAGAATGGAATCTACGCTAATATTTGTCTGTTTCTTTATTATTCTGTTTCTCAGTCCGTGTCCGGATCAGATGGCGCCGGGAGATGATGTCTGCGACCCTGACCGTCGGCAGAGGCCGGACACCTGGATGAGCCCCGGGGGACATATCCCCAGTGAAGACCTCGACTTAAATACAATAAAACTTATAATATAATATAATACCTAACTACATAATACTATTATTGTTAGAAATTGCAACAATATAAAAATAGAAATATAATACATTTATACATTTAAAATTTAATTAATACAATAAGTAAAAAAATAAATAATAATATCCTGGCCAGAGGAGAACTGGCCCCCCGACTGAGCCTGGTTTCTCCCAAGGTTTTTTTCTCCATTCTGTCACAGAGGGAGTTTTCGTTCCTTGCCGCTGTCGCCTCTGGCTTGCTCAGTTGGGGACACTTAATTTCTAACGATTATCGTCAATTTGATTTCATATATACTATTTAAACTAAACTGAGCTAGACAATGACATCTCTGAATTCAATAATGAAATGCCTTTAACTGAAAATTGAGTGTTTAATCTTATTATTATACATTACTGACACTCTATCCTCCAATTTGATACTGTTAAGTGCTTTGACACAATCTGTATTGTTAAAAGCGCTATATAAATAAAGGTGACTTGACTTGACTTGACAAATGCACAGGCGAGGAGACAGAGGTAAGTGGTCAAACAAGAGAATTTATTGAACAAACTTAGGAGCAACCAGGAGGTGACGAGAGGTGAGTGAAGCACAAAGTGACAAGGTCCAGATAGCTTAGCTTGCAGTGACGGTAACTGTGATCTCTTGCAGGAATCCGGGGAGCGATGGAGCGGTGGAGAACAAGAGCGGTGGAGAAACTGGAACGTCTGGGGTAAGGAAACACACGGGTAAGTAAATAGAGCTCTGGCTTGGTAAAGGTATGTGAACGGTTCGTGATAGTGAACTGTAGACCCGACGAGGAGGTAGTGAGGAGAGTGCAGTGATATAGTGGGGCTGATCAGTGGCTGCAGGTGTGAGTGATTAGAAATCCAGGTGATGGGGATCGTGACTGAAGACTGTGAATGGAACCAGATGTAATCCGGGGAGGATGCTGGGATATGGAGTCCAGGGCAGGTGTCTAGTGACAGGGAACTCGTGACATCACTCCCCCCTCCCCATAGGCGCGTCCCGCGCCGTACAACATCCAACGGGGAGAGGGGGTGGGTGCTCTGGAAGCGCAGAGATAGGAAGGCGCCTTCGTGGCGCAGGCACAGGGGGGCGCTCTTGAAGTGCGGACACTTGGGGGCGCTCTTGAAGCGCGGAGACTAGGAGGCACTCTGGAAGTGCGGAGATAGGAAGGCGCCATCGGGGCGCAAGCACTGGGGGGCGCTCTAGAAGCGCGGACACTTGGGGGCGCTCTGGAACCGCGGATATAGGGAGGCACCTTTGTGGCGCAGGCACTGGGGGACACTCTGGAAGCGCGGACACTTGTGGGCGCTCTGGAAGTGCGGACACTTGGGGGCACTCTGGAAGCGCAGGGCTTGCCGTACTCTCTGCCGGCGGGCTTGGGAGAGCCGCGGACGGCGGCGTTGTCTTCCCTGCGAACAGCGGGCTTGGGAGAGTTGCGGACGGCGGCATGGCACGAGCCGCGAGTGGCGACCTGAACTTCACCACATCCCGCAGCCTTGAGCGAGCCGCGAATGGTGGCGTTGCATGAGCCGCGAGCGGTGGCCTGGAGTCAGTTTTAAGTCAGTTATTTCTATCTTTTGCTGTAGTGTGTCAGTAGGAAATATCAGTTTTCATTTCCAAACATTCATTTTGCCATAAATTGTTATAATCCAGTGAGATTTTTGTTTGCACAAGGAGCCTGAAAACAGCCAGTGCTCTGGACTCATCATCAACCAGTCTGTCTGGAATGACATGAAGAAACAGAACAAACTGAGACAGACTAAATCCAGAAGAACTGTGACAACGTCTCCAAGATGCTTCAAGAAACCTACCTGCAAAGCTACCTGAAGGGCAAAAGCTGCTTTAAACACAAAAGATGGTCACACCAAATGTTGATTTAATTTAGTTAATAGAAGTTAATTGATAAAGAAAATCTATTTATGTCATTATTTTTGGCAGCATCCTCATTTTACAACATTTTTTCAGAAACACAAGTGCCTAAAACTTTTAACAGTACCGTAGCTTTGCAGGTAGGTTTCTTGAAGCATTTTGGAGACATTGCCACAGTTCTTCTCATATTTAAACTAAAGCAAAAGATTAACAGAGGTCAAAATTGGTTTTACAGTAAATTGGGGGAAGTCGTGGCCTAATGGTTAGAGAGTCGGACTTGTAACCTAAAGGTTGCGGGTTCGAGTCTCGGGCCGGCAGGAATTGTAGGTGGGGGGAGTGAGTGTACAGTGCTCTCTCCACCCTCAATACCAAGACTGAGGTGCCCTTGAGCAAGGCACCGAACCCCCAACTGCTCCCCGGGCGCCGCAGCATAAAAATGGCTGCCCACTGCTCCGGGTGTGTGTTCACGGTGTGTGTGTGTTCACTGCTGTGTGTGTGCACTTTGGATGGGTTAATTGCAGAGCACAAATTCCAAGTATGGGTCACCATACTTGGCCACATGTCACTTCACTTCACTTGTTATTTTGCCATTTCAGATTGCTTAGTTGTGTTAATATATACTATGTTATACTATGTTATACTAACCAATATACTATGGAAAACCATGATTCAGACCGATTAATGGCTGAAGGGGATATTTGTTAAAACCACTGTTTATGGTGTTTCCAGCAGTTTTCATATTTAAATTACTGTTTATTATCTGATGGAAAGAGTGGATTTGTTGGTGTCTGGTGAATTTGTTGCACACCCTAGCTAAATATTACAGCTTCAGAAATTATGACTTCTTTTTTCCTTTCCATTTTAAACTGGAAAGGTGAACTTTTACAGCTTCACAGACACTGGTCATCTGGAACTGGAAAATTAGTCTTTTCTCCCTTTGGACTGTCCAAGCTTCTTTAAAATGTGGACTGCCCTTTGAACATATCTTTTATGGTATCATGCACAAGAAGAAGCCAGGAAGCCAGAAGTAATCCTTACTCTCAAGTTAAGGAAATAGGAGCTCTTGTTTTGCGTGTGACGATATCATGAATCGACCTGGCTTGATTGTGGAGATGCAGCAGAGGAATACAACTCAACAATCTACAGAATGTGGATATACACAGGGTATGATTTGCCAGGTGATGGGGGGGATTTCCCCCCCTCCTCGGGTCTATACATCCCTGGGATAAAAACATCCTGCGAACCTGCTCCGACGTCCTGATCTAAATCAAATGATTCACGATACACACTTTGAAGTCCCGATCTGAATCAAATGATTTTGCGATACGCACTCTGAAGTCCCGATCTGAATCAAATGATTCGCGATACGTGATCCGACTGGAGTGCTTTGAAACAGTGAATCATTTTGCGACGCAATGGTTTAACTGATTCGGAGTTTCAGAAAGCTCCATTGATACTGTGATCTTTGCTCGCTTTCTCTGTATAATTTATTTGTTGTTTGAATAACCATGGAAATGAAATCATTACAATTACAAAAAAAAAAAAAAATAAAAAATGGTGCCGCTCTTCTCTCTAGAAATATGGCACATAGTCTTACGAGTTCAGGGCTCGCAAAATTTCAAAATCCCTGGTAGCCCTTTGGGCAGGTACTCTTCAGATTTTGGTAGCCCAAAAATTAATTTAACTAGCCCAAATAAAAAAGACAATTTTTTTTTTTAAATATAGAAAATCAGATAGCCTAAGTCTAAATGTCAATCAAAAACATCTTCAATACACAAATATCAACAAATATCAATGAAAGAATTTCATTTCACTATTTACAGGGTATCACTATCTTTTTTAAGAGCTGCACAAGTAAAAGAAACACCGTATGAGTGGGACTGGACAATGTCTATAGTAACATTTTAAGCCATAAAATGACATGATTTACACAGACTAAACACCTCACGCCACAGAAGTCAGTTAATTCTCAGTACATAGAGACTCCTTCACCTAGATATCACACTATAGAGACTGTGTCTGTTCCCCGTACTAGAAAATACAGAAAACATCCAAACCAAAGTAATAGTAACAATTTAATTGATGTTCAACAAATAAAAAATGCTTGCAATACAGAGAAACAATTGATAAAACTTGGCTTACTGAATATCAGGTCCCTCTCTACAAAAACACTATTTGTAAATGATTTGATCAATGGTCATAACCTAGATTTGCTAAAGATTTACATGGCTAAAACCAGATGAATACATTACTTTAAATGAGTCTACCCCCCAAGATTACTGCTATAAAAATGAGCCACGTCCAAAAGGTAAAGGGGGAGATGTTGCTACATTTTATAGCAATATTCTCAGTATTTCACAGAGGGCAGGCTTTAAGTATAACTCGTTTGAAGTTACGGTGCTGCGTATAACATTATCTAGAGAAACACGTGTTAGTGATAAATCCCCTGTGATGTTTGTATTGGCTACTGTGTACAGGCCACCAGGGCACCACACAGACTTTATTAAAGAATTTTCTGATTTTCTATCTGAGTTAGTACTGGCTGCAGATAAAGTCTTAATTGTTGGTGATTTTAATATCCATGTCGATAATGAAAAAGATGCATTAGGATCAGCATTCATAGACATTCTGAACTCTATTGGGGTTAGACAACATGTTTCAGGACCTACTCATTGTCGAAATCATACTCTAGATTTAATACTGTCACATGGAATTGATGTTAGTGGTGTTGAAATTCTGCAGCAAAGTGATGATATCTCAGATCATTATCTAGTCTTGTGTAAACTCCATATAGCCAAAACTGTAAATTCTACTCCTTGTTACAAGTATGGTAGAACCATCACTTCTACCACAAAAGACTGCTTTGTAAGTAATCTTCCTGATTATCTCAATTCCTCAGCATATCCAACAGTGTAGAAAAACTTGATGATGTAACAGAAACTATGGACTCTCTCTTTTCTAGCACTTTAGATGCAGTTGCTCCTTTATGCTTAAGGAAGATCAAAGAAAACAGTCTGACTCCGTGGTATAATGAGCACACTCGGACCCTAAAGAGAGCAGCCCGGAAAATGGAGCGCAGCTGGAGGAAAACAAAACTAGAGGTATTTCATATAGCTTGGCGGGAAAGTACCCTATCCTACAGAAAAGCATTAAAAACTGCTAGATCTGATTACTTTTCGTCTCTTCTAGAAGAAAACAAACATAACCCCTGGTATTTATTCAATACAGTCACTAAATTAACGAAAAATAAAGCATCAACAGGTGTTGGCATTTCCCAAGAGCACAGCTGTAATGACTTTATGAACTATTTTACTTCCAAGATCGATACTATCAGAGAAAATTGTAACCATGCAGCCGTCAGCTACAGTATCGCATCAGATAGTGCACTATAGATCCCCTGAGAAACAATTCCACTCATTCTCTATTATAGGAGAGGAAGAATTGTATAAACTTGTTAAATCATCTAAACCAACAACATGTATGTTAGACACTATTCCATCTAAACTACTAAAAGAGCTGCTTGCAGAAGTCATAGATGCTCTTTTGGCTATTATTAATTCATCATTGTCATTAGGATATGTCCCCAAAACCTTCAAATTGGCTGTTATTAAGCCTCTCATAAAAAAAACACAACTTGATCCCAAAGATCTAGTTAATTACAGACCGATCTCAAATCTCCCTTTTCTGTCAAAGAAACTAGAAAAGGAATTATCCTCACAATTATACTCCTTCTTAGATAAAAATGGTATCTGTGAGGAATTCCAGTCAGGATTTAGACCGTATCATTGTACTGAGACTGCTCTCATTAGAGTTACAAATGAACTGCTTCTATCATCTGATCGTGGTTGTATCTCTTTATTAGTTCTACTGGATCTTAGCGCTGCGTTCGACACTATCGACCACAACATTCTTTTGAATAGACTAGAAAACTTTGTTGGCATTAGTGGAAGTGCCCTAGCATGGTTCAAATCGTACTTATCTGACCGCTATCAGTTCGTAGCAGTAAATGAAGAGGTATCATATCGATCACAAGTGCAGTATGGAGTACCTCAAGGTCAGTACTAGGGCCATTACTTTTCACGCTTTACATGTTACCCTTGGGAGATATTATCAGGAGACATGGTGTTAGCTTTCACTGTTATGCTGATGATACTCAGCTCTATATTTCTTCACGGGCCGGTGAAACACACCAAATTGAGAAACTAACGGAATGCATAGTCGATATAAAAAACTGGATGACGAGTAATTTCTTACTGATAAATTCTGAAAAAACAGAGGTGTTAATTATCGGACCTAAAAACCCCACATGTAATAACCTAGAACACTATCTAACACTTGACGGCTGCTCTGTCAATTCTTCTTCATCAGTTAGGAACCTAGGTGTGCTGTTTGATAGCAATCTTTCATTTGAAAGCCATGTTTCTAGTATCTGTAAAACTGTGTTTTTCAATCTCAAAAACATATCTAAATTGCTCTAAACATATCATATCTCTCAGCGTCAAATGCAGAAATGCTAATTCATGCGTTTATGACCTCAAGGTTAGACTATTGTAATGCTTTACTGGGTGGTTGTTCTGCACGCTTGATCAATAAACTACAGTTGGTCCAAAATGCAGCAGCTAGAGTCCTTACTAGAACCAGGAAGTATGACCATATTAGTCCGGTTCTGTCAACACTGCACTGGCTCCCTATCAAACATCGGATAGATTTTAAAATCTTGTTAATTACTTATAAAGCCCTGAATGGCTTAGCTCCTCAGTACTTGAGCGAGCTCTTATCACATTATAATCCTCCACGTCCACTGCGTTCTCAGAACTCTGGCCATTTGATAATACCTAGAATATCAAAATCGACTGCGGGCGGCAGATCCTTTTCCTAGCGCCCAAACTCTGGAACAATCTACCTAACACTGTCCGGGAGGCAGACACACTCTGTCAGTTTAAATCTAGATTAAAGACACATTTCTTTAACCTGGCTTACACATAACACACTGATACACTTCTATTATTTAAATCCGTTAAAGGATTGTTAGGCTGCATTAATTAGATCAACCGGAACCGGGAACACTCCTCATAACACACGATGTACTCGTTACATCATAAGAAGAATGGCATCTACGCTAATATTTGTCTGTTTCTTTATTATTCTGTTTCTCAGTCCGTGTCCGGATCAGATGGTGGATCGGCGCCGGGAGATGATGTCTGTGACCCTGATCGTCAGCGGAGGCCGGACACCTGGATGAGCCCCGGGGACATATCCCCAGTGAAGACCTCGACTTAAATACAATAAAACTAAAAATAAAACAAAATAACTAAAAATTAGGGCTGTCAATCGATTAAAATATTTAATCGCGATTAATTGCATGACTGTCATGAGTTAACTCACGATTAATCGCAATTTAATCAGACTTTTTTATCTGTTCTAAATGTACCTTAAATTAATACTTTTTAAAGTTTTTAATACTCTAATTGACATGGGCATGGACAAATATGGATGCTTTATGCAATATATGTTTATTATTAGTGAAACCATAGTTAATCTAGACACTAGACCATGAAGACTGGACATGTTTCAAACGTCATAGATGTTTTTCAAAGAACTTGTTCATGTCTATTACACACATGAAAAAGAACACAGAAATACCAGGTTCCCATTACTTCTCTTTATTTGCACTGAGAAATTGACTTAGACAAGCCTGTTTACATTTTCACATTACAGGGCAGATCACTTCTTCTGAACATGCTAAATGTACATTTATTATTTATTATTACATTTGTTTGCCTCTCTGTGCCCACATACTGTATTTTGATGCAGCTAAATTCTCAGTAAAACTGTTTTCATTGATATATTTTTTCATAGATACATTTTCTGTTGTCAGATAACGGAATGAATATGAAATAGTGACTGAAACACGCCCCATTATGACTACATAACCATCTCTACCTTCCAAGATGTTAATCTGCACAAAAATCCTGATTTATAATCGAGCCGTCGTCTGATGAAATCAAATAGCCTAAACATAAGATAAAGACAATAGCTGTTCTGTGATTTCGGCTATACTTGCATGTAAAATTAGAGAAGCAACTTAATATCGGTTTTAAAGCAGCACTATGTAACTAACCCTAAGCGCTCTAGCGGTTAATATACAGAACTGCACGCATCCCGCGGAAGAACATTCTAACCGGAGCTACTTCTCTAAATTTGTCTATGGCGATTCACGCAGGTATGTGTTACTCCGCAGCGGGGACGACCCGACCAGGCTACAATAGTCCATAAATAAGCACTTATTGTAAGTGAACCGTAGTGATTCGGGATTAGACAAAAACGCTGTTTGGAAGATGAATTCATGATGTACTCGCTCATTATATGCATTTCAAATTATGAACACAGAAAAAGTTACATCCTGAACAGAGCAGACACACACACACAGAGAGAGAGAGAGAGAGAGAGAGAGAGAGAGAAAGAGAGAGAGAGAGAGAGAGAGAGAGAGAGAGAGAGTAGTGTGCACAGCGGGAATGAGAGAGCTCGCGCTTGTGCGATGTACAGTACCGGCTAGTCTCAGAAACTAAATAAGGTTTGGGCAAAAACTAAAGATTGGTCGCTAGGATCTTTTTGAAAAAATAAAAAAAATAAAAAAAGTTGCTAAAGGGGTCTGAAAAGTCGCTAAGTTGTCAACACTGACAGCATCTCCATCCATTTCTCCAACCACGGGTTAGGCCAAGGCTCAAATAGAAAATGCGCGCTGCGTTAATCGTGCGTTAATAAAATTAGCGCCGTTAAAATGAATTTGCGTTAACGCGTTATTAACACGTTAACTTTGACAGCACTACTAACTACATAATACTATTATTGTTAGAAATTGCAACAATATAAAAATAGAAATATAATACATTTATACATTTAAAATTAAAACAATAAGTAAAAAAATAAATAATAATATCCTGGCCAGAGGAGAACTGGCCCCCGACTGAGCCTGGTTTCTCCCAAGGTTTTTTTCTCCATTCTGTCACAGAGGGAGTTTTGGTTCCTTGCCGCTCTGGCTTGCTCAGTTGGGGACACTTAATTTCTAACGATTATCGTCAATTTGATTTCATATATACTATTTAAACTAAACTGAGCTAGACAATGACATCTCTGAATTCAATAATGAAATGCCTTTAACTGAAAATTGAGTGTTTAATCTTATTATTATACATTACTGACACTCTATCCTCCAATTTGGTACTGTTAAGTGCTTTGACACAATCTGTATTGTTAAAAGCGCTATATAAATAAAGGTGACTTGACTTGTCTTGACAATTAATAGGCCTATCTTACAATCTTTTTATTAAATTGTGATCACGTTAAATACATTGCAAACAAAACGGCTATTTTAACGGCTATATCACGAAAACTGGACTTTTTATTTGTTACTGAAATGTGGCTTAATGCTGGTGTTTTAAGCCCTCTCTCTCTGAACTTTTACCTATGGATTAGAATTAAAAAAAAAAAAAAAAAAACGTGGAAATGTTGGTTAATCCCTGCAGAGAATTTCGAAGTACAGTCATTTTTAATTACTGTAGTCCTGTATTATGTATTCTTTATATAGACCTCCTAAGAATAACAGACTTTTTTTACAGGATTTTTCCAATTTTTTTATGATCATTTTTATCTGTGATTGTACTTCCCTGTGTTTTAACTTACATGTTTGCTGTCCATCAAAGCCAGAGTTTTTTAAACACTATTGATTCATTTGAAATCTTCTTAACTGGCCCTTTTCATCAGCATGGTCACACTCTTGATCTAGTCTTTTGTATGGTTATTCCTGTGTATAATATAGCAATTTTAGATCATTACTTTTCTTACCATAAGCCTATTGTTTTTAATATTACTCTTACTTGTACAACAATCTATTGCTCATTATTCTCATGCCATTACAGTACATCTAATACAGTTTGTGATTTTTCGTCAGTATTTTATACTCATTCATTAAGTAACACTATTGAGTCTCCATCTAATTCTGTGGGTCCAAAAGAATTGGTCAATATGTTCATTAATGTTTATCCTGATAAGACTGACTTGCTTCATACAAGTTAAGGGGAAAAACGACTGGAACCCAGCTGTGGCTAAATGAAAATACTTGGTAGCTTAGTACAGGAGAGTGGAACGGAAATGGCAGAAAAAATATGCTTCAGGTATCTTACAAAGTTCTAAGAGAGTGTCTGTGTAAATATGAAAAAGCAGTGAAAACAGCAAGAGCTGAATAATTGAACAAAATGCTCATAGTTTTAAAACTATAAATATCATAATCAAACCAGAGTGCAGTGTTGTTCCTGATTTATCAGCATATATATAAAATCTATATGAAAAAATGTAGTATTTATAGTAATAATAATATAATATAATTTTTATGCTAATGACTCCCAGATGTATTTGCCTCTAAAGCCTGGAGATGATATATCTGTTAAATTGCTTTTAGAATGTCTAAAAGATGTAAAATTCTGGATAAATAACTTTCTCCAGTTAAAAGAGAAACCTATTAGTTGTGTAAATCATATGGCAAGAGTCTAGATCCTCTGGCATCTAATCTGTAAAATCTAGGTTTTATTTCTGACACAGAGCTGAAGTTTGACATGCAAATAAATTCAGCTATGAATAATAGCTTCTTTCAACTGTGAATATTGCTAAACTTAAACTCTTATCTTTCAATGAACTAGATAAAGTAATTCATGCTTTCATTTCTTCACACCTTGAATACTGCAATGCTCTGTACCTTAGAGTAAGTCAGTCTTCACTGTCACGTCTTTAGAGGGTACAAAATGCAGCAGCAAGGTTGCTGACAAACACGAGAAAGAGAGATCATATATCCACTATTCTGGCCTTTATAGGACTTCCAGCCTTTACACTGGTTACTTGTCAACTCTAGAGTAAAACAGAAGCTACTCTCTAATACTTTTAAAGCTCTGCACGGACTGGCACTAAATATATATTTTGAGCTATATTTCACTGTTCCCAGAGATCTTTTAGAATCAAAACCAGTTGCTCCTTGAAATTTAGCTTGATGAGGCCTTTGCTACATTGTAAGGATCATTAGATTGGATCAGATGCATTTGTGGTGTTTCTCTGTTGTTGATTTTATCTCCTCTAACATGCTGTCTATTTTTATTTGTATTTTATTGTATTCTATTTTATTCTTATGGTACAATCTGTGGCTTTTAATGTGCTTTATAAATAATTTTGATTTGATTTTGGGGTTTGGTTTGCACTGCTCCTGAGATTTTTTTTCCTGTTCTCCAGGGTTTTGTTTTGTTTAAAGGTGCCATAGAATGCATTGACACAATATTTTAAATTATTCTCTGATATCTACAAAGAAGGTATGTGGCTTAGGTAAGGGCAAAAATTCTCCAGAAACGGTTTTACATGTCCATTTACATCCCTTAGGATTTTTCCCTAGAATGAAATGGTCTGTTATTACCTTATTTGGAAGGGTTATGAATAATAATGTTGAGTTCTGCTCTGACTGGCTGTTTCAGAGTGCGGCTCACACAGCAGGAAGGAAACACGGAGGAAAATATTTCAATATTGTCTCTTGCAGTTATATCATTGGGTAATTTACTGTATATAAATTGCGGGCATCAGGGAGCCGCTTTGAATGCACGATCGCGTTTTACTTTCACTTTCGCGATTTGCGATGGCTCGTGCTCTATGTAAACTACAGCGGCAGTACTTACTTACCACACATTTGACAAGATCAGATGCTTGTCAGTGGTGCTCAAGATCTGTAAATCATTCGCCATCATCCTATCAGTCATCTCTCCTTACTCTGTTTATGTGGTAAGTGAAATCTTATGTACTGTAATGTAACAGGCTATCGTTAGCAAGCAGCTAACCATGTCCCTTTAGTGGCTCGCGTTATTTTTATTAGAATGCGTTATTTTGTTTTCCGTGCCTTTCTGAATACAGACACCAACCCATCCCTGCACAGCCTGGAACATAACATTTATTTCCATGATCTGCCATTTTCGCTGTTGTCCTTGCTTCTTTCTTCATAATACTTTCAGAACTTCTGATGATTCGGCTGTGCAGGTCCGGATGGCCTAGAACATGGGCGGGTATATGCAAATGTTGGGGGCGTAGCTATTAGTGATCTCAACTGTTACGTCACAGTTGGTGTGACGTAACAGTTGTTCCGATTCACCTTTTTCAGTGGTCCTTTGCATGCACGAGATTTACATAAGAAGGAGGAAACATTGGTGTTTGAGGCTCACGGTATGTCATTTCCATGTACAGAACTATTATTCAACTATTCCAAGGTAAATACAGTTTTCCATTCTATGGCACCTTTAATAAACAGATAATAAATGCATTTAGATCATCACCTCAAATCACCTTGTGTGTGTGCCTGCTGACCAACCTGTGACAACTGTGTCCAAATCCCTTTGACTATATATATATACACACACACACACACACACACACATATATATATATATATATATATATATATATAATATCGTAGTCACATAAACTCCATCACATTGTCATAACATTACCATTTTAAAGATTTTACACTTCTTACAGATGTTACTGTTGTTAATATAAGTAAATTTATATCTGCATCCCAAATCAAACTCAGTTCCTTATACCATCAACATGAGACAAATTATGTAATATTATTAATATACACATTGTGAAATACAATCAATCAATTTAATCCCCCTACATCAGCAAGCAGAATTTTCCCTTATATGGGTCTATAGCTAAATGTTGTTCAGTTTTGTAACAAACAATTGGAATTGTCTGCCAGTGCATTATCATATTAAAATTATCTATACAAACAATTGCACATTCATGCTTACAAGTGTGGAATGTAGGGTTGGGAACGGAGAAGCAGTTCTTTATGCAGAAGCTGTTGTTTTCTAAAAAATGCCGGAACTGTGTGAAATTCACAACTTTCTAAAAACGGTTCTGGTGCAATGCTTGGGTGAAGCACTGTGAGTGTACCTAGAATGTGGAAAACATGGGTGGAATAGCAGAATCCAGTAATAAGAAAGCGAATGATTGTATAACGTGGATTGTCACAGAACATGGGAAATTCTGGATCAATAAATCAAAAGTAGGGATGTACAATTAATTAATTTGTGTCTGTGAATGTTGTATATTTTTCACATATGTGGGCTTAACTTACATTACCATAAAAATGCATCATAAATATTTTTAATAATGTATATATACTAATTTTACTATGGGTACTTCATATATACGGTATAAAACTATAAAAATCCTATATAAGCATATCGAATGCTGTTTAAATCAGCTTGCATATATAAATTACACATATATTTTTCACATAAATAGTCTTAAAATACAGTACCATGTAAAAATTCATCGTATAAATATTTATAATATATATAAATACAATATGGGTACTACTTTGCTATGGGTACTTCATATATGGTATAAACTTACAACTTCAAATATTCTTCAACTTCAAATAGTACATATGTAATAATAATATATTGCCTTATAAGACAACATATATAACAACACCATTCGCGAAACAGGGACACTTCATATGATACTTCATTTATTACATTTCTGTATGTGTTTTGTCTGAGCAAGCTGAAAATAGAGCAAAACCAACCAGCTCTGAAATGAATCACAACATAACAACGCTTGATTTAAAGCAAGGTACTAGACACTCACGTGTGAACAAATGATAACTCGGGTTAAAATCACAATGGCTGTATTAATTATAATAATAGGTCTGACAGGTCTATACGCTATTGATAAATATAAAATTAATAATAAAATTGATTTTTTGGGGAATTTGATTGGCATTGTTACTTTCTGAAACCTACTTAGAGAAGAGAAGTGGAGTCAAAAGAAAAAACCTTTAACTTACAATGGGTAAGATGACGCAGCTTTATTTACTGCATCATGAGATCACTCAGTGGTCTCTCACTCTGTCTCTGTGTATGTGTATATGCACTAAAAAAATTGTTTAAAAAAATGGGGTGGTTTCCTACCTTGCCACACTGACCCCAAGCTAAGATGTCAAAGTCATGGACAATGTTTATTGCAAAGTTTCTGACAATTCCAGATGAAGAAAAGGCTTCCCAGGACATTGGTGAGTTCTACATCTTAACCCCATTTGTTCGATCTTGCCTGCAGATTATTCATTAGCTTTCACATCACACAGTTTGCTCTGGGCAGCAGGACATAAAATAAGGAAAATTTTGATATTTCCGTGACAGAAGCTCTGGTATTTTTTCAGCACAATTTCTCCTGGGAATGGTTCAGGACACTGGAATGAATATCACTGGAGATACTGAGTGCTGCCAGTCTGTTACTCAACTACATACAGTAAGTGGATCCACTGAGAATTCTTCACAGGTGAGCAGGAATCTTCAAAGAGAGTATGTTCAGTCAAAGATAAAACACTTAATGAGCTGTTCACAGATGTTCATGTTTCAATGATGCTTGATTTTTTTGCTTACAGGCACTTCTGAGTTCCACTAATTTACATGATCCTTATTTTTCCACCATCAAGGCCTATTCACAACAAGCACGAATTCATAGTGAATGTTCAATGTAAAACTACATTTGGAATAGAATCAATGTATACTAATGGACCTTTTCACTACCTCTAGATAGAACAAAATGTTATTTATGAAGAGCAATCTAGTTTATTTTTCTTAGTTCGACAACAGACAGACCAACTGTTGTTGTTTTGCTTACACTCTGCTGCCAGAAGAAATGGTCAATCTCCAGAAGAACCAAACTCAGACTTCTTTCAGTGACTCAAAAACTAAACAGTGAACAGAGTGAAGAAAAAAAATCTCTGTGTAAAAAATGTATTCACATTTAACCTGCACTTCAGTTAGATGTCTTTTTAATCCTCATGAGTTGTGACAAGATTCCTCATTGTGCTGAATAATTAGAGTAAGTTAGAAAGAAGGGAATGTCTCCATTTAAAGGCTTCCCTTACCAAAAAGAAGTATACTTCAAGTTTTTATTAAGTATACTTAAGTAAAGTTCAAGTATATTTTTAAGTATACTTTATGTAGTAAGTATACAAATAGCAGTGTACTAGTAGTATACTTGTAAGTGTACTATTTCAATACTCCTTGGGACTAAATTGGCCCACTTTCTAGTACATAAAAATACACTTTTAAGTTTACTTTAAGTATAACAGTAGTAAACTTTGAGTACACAACTAGTTTACCTCTGTTTTTTGTACTGTAACTACACTAAAAGTGAACTTATAGGTATACTGATAGTTTACTAATTAAATACTTGTAGCATTTTTAGTACACTTTGAAGTATAGTCTCAGTAAACTACTAGTTTAGTAGTTTTATACTGCAAGTATTCTCGTAAGTGTTCTTTAAGTGAACTTTACATCATATTTTAAGTACTCTATGTCCCTATTTATTAATTTGTATATATTTTGTTATATGAAAATCTGAACACAAAACATCAAAAAGAAAGAACATGATATCTGCTTGTAAACAATAACATTTTATTCTAGCTTCATGCCCCCTTTTTTATAAACACTTGAATGTGGGTAAGTTTTATAAATAAAAAAAAAATAAATAAACAACATTTTAAACAAAAAGCTGAAAAAAGACTGAATTTGATTCAGAATGATAATCAAAACGTAGATTCGAAGATAGTCGATCAACACCCCAAAACTTGACAATCATTATTACCTCTTTAAGGGCCAACATTTTATTTCATAATGTTACAAAGTTTTGATGCTATTTTATGTCTGATGATCATGTTAGATTAACCTAGTGGAAAAAAAAGTATACTAAGTATACTCGCAGCCAGACAAATTGTCAGTATACTTCAAGTGTGTTAATGATTAGTTAACTTTAAATGTGCTATTTTGGAACAACTATTTTTGTACTAAGTGTATTTTAGTTGTAATTAAATTATACTAAAGTATAACTTTAAGTTTATTTAGTGTACTTTTTGATGCTAAATTGGAACAACTTATACTTACTACACTTTAAGTATATGCCTATTTACATGCTTGATTAGTGAAATTAAAGTGTACTTTTTTGTATTACGAGTATATTACAAATTAATTATGAGTATCTTTGAAACACACAAGCAATATACTATAAATGTATTATTTTTGAGTAAAAATATGCTAATTTTTCCCCAATACTGAATCCACTTTTCAAGGTCATTACAATAAATATATAACTTCAATGACAGACAGAGACACATTATTAACAATTCAAACAGTGTTTATTTAAACTTCAAATGGTTTTAGCATTGCAAAACATACAACACAATACAAAACAATTTTAAATTATACATGTACAAAAAATACTACAATTCTGCAAAGAATTGCTCCTTGTTACACTTGGAGCTGATGGCCGCTCGCACATCAGTTGTACTTGTGTGTGGCATGTTCATACAACTTATTCTTTTTACTACATCAGACTGTAAATATCCTGTATTAAACCCATACTACTTAATAGAATGAACATCATGATTAGCAGTGAGGAATTGTATCAGTATGTCACGTCAATATTGCTTCCAGTGTATTAGTCAAACATACAGTATACAACAGAAGTGAGTACACCCAGGTAGCATCACTATAAATCACGATACAACACCATTCAAGTTGAAAAGTATAGTATTTATAGAACAGATCAGGCTAAACTGTAATGTAGACACATGCATTTTCTGTAAAGCTGCGTTGAGAAGTTAATGTACTGTAAATAAGGGCATAAAGTGCAAAAACAGCAGCAGTGCACTGACCCTAGACTTGGTTGACATCACCACTTCGTCTTCAAAGACAATCAAAACATCCAGTGGGTTCCCTCATGACATTTCCTCTTCCTCCTCAACAGCAATGATGGGGACTTCTGCCTTCTGCACCTGGTCAGGCTCCTTTTTCTAAACGCATTCAAAAAGTGTTAGTATATGTCATAAATCATAAAATTAACCTTTGTGTGGAAAGTCATATTTAAATTTTCATAAATGAAAATAACGCTGTGAAGGATCAGAGTAGTGTTTATTCAGTAGGGTGTGTGCTCATTTGAAACCCTGTAGTACTTTTCAAAAATTTATAATTTTCACAACATGTCTTTCAGAGCTGTCAGTCAATTTGATTTATTTGGGAAAAACTTTCAGGAGTGTATCAGCTGAATGTTCTTGAGCTGGAATTAAATTGAATTTTATTAATAAAACAACCAAATACATATAAATTAATAAATATGAATAATTAATCAATCAACACACCTTTATGGAAACCCAAAGAAACTTTAAGATAGGTTCAAGTGGAAATGTAACACACAAGACCTTTTTTGTAATCCATATTAAGACAGCCTACTATAACCAGAAATTTCAAGACCCAACTCGTATTCTTCTGAAGCATAATGACTCTGAATCAAAGCCAAACTGAAATTTAATATGTTATTCATTCTGCCAATACAGTCTGAATCAAAAATGATGGCACACTACATTACATCAAATATCATTGATCCTTGGATATCATGATGTCCTTCATGTGGTGTGAAAGAACCAGTACTTGTCTGGGCTGTGTATGCATGAGCTGATAAATATATAGATTTAAATTTCAGTCTAAAATATTGTACTGCTCCAGAAGACCCATTTGTGCTGCTACATTTGTAAAAATAGCAATTCATCCAAAAATTAAAAATGAAGAAATATACTTAACCTTTCATAAAGTGATGATTTACACCTCGCATAACACTAAAACCCTTCAATTAAATCAATGTGAATTCTACTTACATCATCTTGTTGCATTTCACATCCAAGCACTCAACGCTGCCTTTGCTCTGAAAAGATTGATTTCAAAAACATATGCAAGTATGAGTTTCAAATTAAAAAACATGAGGAGCAAATATCAGTCTGAAATGGTAAATAACGTTAGCCATCATAAATGCTCCTCGAGTCGCTTTGTTTACCGGGGCTTCGCCTGCATTAGTAAACTTAATTAGCATCACATGGATATGCTAAATGAAACTGACGAAGCGGAACATAAATAACGATTAACACATAGTTAAAAGTTATTGTAATATAGTAAATGGGTGGGTTTGTCTTACCTGTTGCTTTACGTTAGTTTCTGTGGCGCGAGTGTCGGTTAGATCTGTCACTGTCAGCCGTCTTTCTGGTTTAAAAGACAAAAATCACCGGACTTGTTTGTCTGTGTCCAACTGAGAAAAGCACAAAAACATATATATATATTTTTTATTTTCCCACTGACAAACTGTGGTGTAAAACATTGCATATATAACAGTTGCCGTTGATAACTTTGATGTTATGGTGTCTGGCTGGTTAATCTTCAAAATAATAAGATACGACAATAAATCATAAACGTTCAAAAGTGCTTTAAATAGGAATGAAGCTTGAAATGCTTACCTTTTTCTTTTTGTAACTCTTTGACTTTGAGTGAGCTGTGATTGGACGGGCTGACGTCATGGGACTGACTAGGAAACGGCTGCGGTTTTTGAATCTTTTTAGGAAACACTAAAATATATATTTTGTCATAAGTAAAAGCTATTACGTCAAAAAAGGCTTAATGTAGGCTTAATATGAAAGATTTATGTACACTGAAAAAATTTAGTTTTTAAGGTAACGTTAAGTGGTTGCAAACTATTTATTTTAGCTACATTTAAATAAAAAAAGTTGAAAGTTAGTCAACTAAATTTGTTTATTTAAATGTAGCTAAAATAAATTGATTGCAACCACTTCCCTTAAAAAATGTAGTAAATTCAATGAATCATTTTTTCCAGTGAAATATAGTAAATATTAGTAAATATATAAATAGTAAATACATTTACTATTGTTTATGTATTTATTTGATTAGCTTTTAATTAGTTATAATAACCTACAGTCTTATATAAATAAAAGAAGAAGAAGAAAAAAAGAAAGTTGTTTCAAGTCTATTCAACATGATGCAGTCGTGTTTGAATGGGAAACCTGATATGTGGTTTTAAATCAAAAGGAATTGTTTAAATAAAGTGAACAGCATCAAAAATATTTTTTTTCAGTGAGCAGTGTTTGTTATCATTCCTGTAATAACACATAACAAAAAGAGAAAGAATTCTGTTGTACAGTTAAATAATGGAACATTCTGATAAATTATGACCTTGGTGGTTTTCAGGTGTGAGGATGGGGATCTTTTGCATCCACTACAAACAGATTCTGTGTTTTTGCTAAAGAGCTTGCATGGAGGAAAATGTTTTAGAGATGTTCAGCTAAATATATCCTCAACATTTGCTGTCCATCCTCAATCTTTCAAATGGAAATGTGTAATAGGTCTAAGGACAAACTGTATGTCAATCCACTTCCAAACAATATCGAAAGAGGCTAAAAACTAATTTCTGGGGAACTACTTCTGCAGCTTTATACAGATATCAATGCCAATTGTTGTTTTTCAGCTTTATTTCTCCATAAAATGTATAACGATATGTTATAAAAATGCAATGATACAATATTAATGCAGAGTGAGTGAATTTCAGTTTTTGGCCTTGCAATATAGACAGTGTTCACTTTATAATGCATTCGCTTTATTTATTTGCTTTATTTATTTGTTTTATAACTTTCTTAAAGCAATGTATGTCCAAGTAATGAAGTGAATTCCAAGCATGAAGAAATAAACTTAAAATTTACTCAAAAATGTGACTTAAAACATACTACAACTTCAGGTTATTTAATAATGTACTTTGAAAGTATACTTTCAAGGCATTGTTACAATGACCATTTTCAGCACACCATTAAAAAAATATTCATAAAATATATTTATAGTAAAGTGCAAAAAAAAAATAAAATAAATATATATATATATATATATATATATATATATATATATATATATATATATATATATATATATACACGTATAAAAAATAAACAGAACTTTCAATTCAAGTATATTTTTGTAAAATATATTTTTAGAAAATATACTAAATTACAATTATTTTAAAGTGTGTTAAAAGTTGTATTGTGAAAATATGCAAAAGCATGATGCTAATATACTTTTTATATATTTAAAGATAGTACTTTTTTGTTAGTATATTTGCAATGTATTATTAAAACAGGGAATATATTACAAATACAATAAAGTATACTTTTTTTCACTAGGGTAGGTGTGAAAGCATCTGTTGTCTTTCGATTTCTTCTTCGCTTGTGTTTTGGAAATTCTGTAAAGAAGATATGCAATATCGCCCTCTACCTAATAACAATGAACACATGGATTCTCAAGCACAAGTATAGCTCAAATAAATTTAGACTTTTTCTAAGTATAAGTCAATTATACTTAAATGTCATTTTAAGTATATTTCTGAGAAGTACATAAAAAGTAGATTGAAAGTATACTTTCCTATTTTTAGTTTAAAAGAAGTATACTAATAGCACACCTGAATAAACTTCTTTTTCATAAGGTTTATAACATTACAGGACATTGACAATGTTGTAAAGCAATAATTTACCACTGTTATCGTTTACCATCACTTCGATTCCTTCACTTACTGCTCTTTCTTGAATATTTTGATATCAAACTATGTGATGGCGAGAGGTTCAGCACATCTCAGTCTAGTATTCCTGGTGATTAAGGCTGGGTCTCGTTACACATAGAGTGATGGAGAAAAGAGAAGGTAATTAAATTTGACAGAGTCATTTCACTAGAAGCAGGAAGCCAAATGTTCTAGGATGATACATTTACCAGAAGAGTCCTATTCACACTGCACCCTGAAGCTGTTTACAGTATGAATACAGTATTACCCCTATGAGTACAGTATTACCCTTGTAGAGGCACAACATTAGGACATTGTTGGGATAGATGCATAAATAAGTTCCTAGCTGACCTCTGCTTGTTTAGTTACTTCTATGATGTATTATACTATTTATACATTAATTAGCAGATGTCATTAATTAACAGACCACAAATTGGATCCTTCCAGATCGCAAGACAACAGTTGCACCATTTCTACAGTTTAAGTAAGCAACACATCAAAACAAAGCTCCTCTTCCTTGCTAAAGATGCAATGCACCACATTACTGATTAAAAAGGAGTTTATTTTAACAGTAGTGTAGACACAGAGCAAAAGCAATTGCTACTGTCTTTAAACACCATAGAAAATTATATAAATATTCATATCCAATTTTGCTGAATTGATAAAATATTTTAAGATTTGCAGAGAAACATTCTCATACACCACACTGCTTTGGCCCCAATATCCTTATCGCTGAATGAGTATTTTCAATTGCTTTACAAAGCTGTTCATATGGAAATTTAGAATTATTCAAAAAAAGTACTGTCCAGACTTCCACTGGGATAGAAAATACAGAGACTTGACCTATTGTAACCTTAGTTGAATAACCCTGATGGCACTAAGATGTATCATATGTGAATATATTTTACTGACATAATATAATGGAAATTTGCATTTTACAGACGACAATCTCCATCATACTAAAGCATATTCCCAGTGGCCTCATGCCAATTTTAAACGGAGGGGGCATTGCCCTTGTCAGATTTTTTAGCCAAATGGATTTTTAAAGCATCTTCCAAAAGACAAAAAAGGATTCACAGGGAAGGATTCACAAAATCCACTACCAAATGCAGATATAATTTAGCCATGCGGTGTCCAAGTCAAGTCAAGTCAAGTCACCTTTATTTATATAGTGCTTTTAACAATACAGATTGTGTCAAAGCACTTAACAGTATCAAATTGGAGGATAGAGTGTCAGTAATGTATAATAATAAGATTAAACACTCAATTTTCAGTTAAAGGCATTTCATTATTGAATTCAGAGATGTCATTGTCTAGCTCAGTTTAGTTTAAATAGTATCTATGAAATCAAATTGATGATAATCGTTAGAAATTAAGTGTCCCCAACTGAGCAAGCCAGAGGCGACAGCGGCAAGGAACCAAAACTCCCTCTGTGACAGAATGGAGAAAAAAAAAACCTTGGGAGAATGCACCACATTACTGTCCAGTACTGATGGTTTAAATTCATTTGTTTCTATAAAGATAGAGAATACTGAATCAATGGAAACTTACAGCACAGGCCTAATATTTGAAGTAATTAGGAATAGCATCGTAAGCATGACTAGATTGTAGAAATCAACCAGAGGTCTCTATAATCAACTTAGACTCACAATCCTTTTGGCAATCATCAGAGTCAATGCATTACTGAACTGCAATTTATCATTACTATGTTAAATGTCAGGGTTCAAAATCAACACCTGCCACCAGTCAAATGTAGGTGAAAATCAACCTTGGTGGCTAACACATATCAAAATCACTAGCCAATTTGGCAGGATGAATAAATAATGTCCTCCAACCAGGAGCCTCCAACATTAGCAAAACAAAGTGTAAAGAGGGTCGCACACTGGATGAGAAAAATTGCAACACATCCTATGGGTGTACTTGGGGAGGAGAAAGGCGGTGATGATTATTGGGGTCCCAGGCTTTTTCAAGCCTTTTTTCGTGATTTCAACCTGAGGAGGCCCCCAGCAACAACCTGCGGGGCAGTGGATACAATAACTACAGACCAACTATGACTCCAGAATCTACCTTTCAAAATGCTGCCACACCATTCACATAGTTTTCATACTGACTTCAGCCTAGGAGACCCTTTTTCTCTTAGTGGTTTATTATAATGGATGTCAATGAAGGAGACACTTCAATATGCAGAGTTCAGCAGGCCGAATTTTGTGAGGAAACAGCTGATCACTTTATAATTGATAGCCTGTAAATTGACTGCCTTCAAAAAATTAATTTTGGAGTGAGATATATTTTTAAATTAAAATAAGAGAAGTCGCATTGAAGTGTTTTTAATTATATTTTATTTTATCCAGAAATGATTTCATGTCATAAAACTGAAAGCCATGCAATGATTCCGAATCAGATTTGATAATAAATATTGCACAAGTGTTGCTCATTAGCATTCATGCCACCACCTGTTTCCACAGCTCTCGGGTCCACCCTGCTTGCCCCAAATATATTTATATCTAAGCAGTGATTTTAATAATCTGGTTTAATCTGGTTAATTTTTTTTTTTGTTCTTTTAGTTTTGGCTACTATAAATTCTGAATGAGCAGTAACTTTAGTAGCCAAATTGGCTGGTAAATGAAAAAGTTAATTTTAAACTCTGGTTGTAATGTTACTGATGTATTTCCAAGGGCATAAGAGACCAGTCTTTTAGTCTATGCTGTTTTAAGTTGATGTGTGAATAAAACTTCACTAAACTTTTTTTTCTTTTTTTTTTGTAGTGTGGCTGCCACAAAAAAAAAAAAAAAAAAAAAAAAAAAAAAATCACACTAAGATTTACTACTTTTAACATCAAACAAAAGTCTCAGCTTTCAAATTCTGTCAGTTTTATCATGGAATGCAAATAATAAATGTCATTTTGATGCTTTTCAAAGTCGTGTGACAGATCGCTGTAGCTGCCTCAGTTTAAGTGACAGTGCAGAGTGGAAGTGAATTGGTCTTCTCTTCCTATTTACTAGTTACAGTATATGACAAAATAAATGTGAACAAACAGAAGGTATTTTGAAAAAAAAATAAATTAAAAAAAACGTATGAAATGTATTATGTCTCATGTAGTCACTCTACTGGAATAAAAACTGTCATAATGTTACATTTACCTCATTCACTTGCCATAGCATGTCAGTAAGCTAGAAAATATAACTCTAGCAAGGAGCATTTAACAAATGCAATATTATTACATACTGTATGTATTATATTTTTACTTGCTTTACCTTTTAGTGGTGTCTTACTATGTTTGAATAAATGTGTCATAAAACATATGACAGCCACCATTTAAAATGTTTCTATTTCAACAAAAAAATAAAATAAAAATGGAATAGAAACATAATTATATAAATATAATTAGAACGTTTATATAAAAACTGCCAGTTTTTATTTGAGAGTTTATTATATCTAAAACTTAATATAATTGATTTTAATAGTTTGGACTCTGTTGTTGATTTAAGCCTCCTACTTTCAACTGCTTTTTTAACATCAACTCATTATGTGTAAATATTTGTATGAACATAAAAAAGAATCAACAACTGAGACATAAACGTAATAAATTTCACAGACGACAAACAGAAATGGAATAATGAGTACCTGAACAGAGCAGGGGTCAATCAAAAGTACTACAGTGCATCCCATCTTAATTAAATGAGAACAATTTGCCAGTTCTTGCTGTGAGATGTTACTCCACTCTTCCACCAAGGCACTTGCAAGGTCTCGAACACATCTTGGGGTACACATGGTCACATGTTGTCTGGCATTACAAGGAGGATCAGTTGTCCTTCCTGTCTGCCTTTAGCGCTGTCTTAGGCCTCTTACATTACGGACATTGCAGTTTAGCGCTCTGGCCACATCTGCAGTCCTCACGCCTGCCTGCAGCACTGGCCATATTGGTGGAAGAGAGAGGCCATAAATGTTGAAAGCATATATCTTCTAAACGCTAATTTTGTCATCGTTTTGGAGAATGCCAGCATATACATAACCTCAGAGTTAACATATTTACACTATAAGCCACAATACTCCAGTTTGTATTTCAGCAGGTCTTGGAAGGAAGCTATTCAATATAGATTAAACAAAAATATTTTTTGTCTTTAGAATAATGCACACTGATTAATCATTACTGATTTATGTATACTGGTATGTTAGTGGGAATTCTGTTCAATACACCTTTCACTTCTCTTGATGTCACTACCCAAAATTTCAATAGACTTCTCAAAAATGTGAGAAACACAATCCCATGTATCAGTTTTTACCCCAAATATTGGCATTTGTTTTGCTCAGTGTAAACATTTTGTGGGTACACAACATCAAGCCTCTGGAGTGAAGGTCTTCAGGAAGGAATTCTGCATTGAAGCATTATGGGGCAGAAACACATCCCACTCTGTCAGCCAGAGTCTATAATCGAGCATACATCATACTTTTTGCAAGTAATGATGTAAGTTTGTGCTGTATGTCAGTGTTTGTGTCTCTGAGGTGCTGAATATGTTTAACTGCAACTCAATGAATCAGTGACATAATAATGCTGTGTCAGTTCCTGTCCTGAGCTGCATGATAAACAGTCTCTCAGAGAAACCCGTCAGGCTCTAGCGACCCCTGACGCACCAATGGTGCTGTGATCATCAAGCCTTATATCAGTACCAGCCTACAGCAAGAGACAGCAGCAGCTCTGGGCATCTGGCCAAAAGCGTGAATCTTATTGCTTGCAGTGCAATGGAAAAATGATTAGGATGTAGGATTTCTCTGTATATGTAGCTGTCTAAAGCGCAAACCCTGTGCTGTCTTGGTCCACAGGACCATTAAGGCTCACAGCTCGCATGGAGACAACTGCAATAATATAGTTAACATTTTGTGATGATATAAACAAAAATATAAAACTGTGCAATAACACAATTTACAATTTGTGGTGATTTGCTTTATAAACTAGTAACCAGCACAAAACCAATTTCCTGATGAGCAGCTGGCAATGTGTTTGCAGTAAGTAGCGTCTTACTACATATGCTGACTGATATGATTAAATTCTGATTTAAAGTCCATCTTGCAGACACACAACATTATATGGCAGGAGATGGATCACAAGTACTCGAATGATTCCCTCCCATTGCCAGTCGCTCCAGATAGTAGTAGAAAGTATGTTTCTAACAAATTCTTACTTAAAGATGTCATGAACTGAGAAACCAAAATTATTCCTGTGATCTTTTGACATGTCATTGTAATATAAAAAGTACACAAGTTTCAGAACTCAAAACTTTGTTGTTAGTCTAAAATTATAATTTTAAATTATAATTTTGTTGATTGTTTTTAAAGCACTTAATGGACAAGCCCCATAATACATTTCTGATCTTTTCTCATTTAATTCTGCTCCTAAGTCCCTCAGATTTGCTAATAAAGCTCTTTTATATGTCCCACGTTCACGACTTAAGTTTAAAGGTGACAGAGCCTTTGCAGTAGCTGCTCCACGGTTATGAAATCAGTTGCCACCTGACATTAAGTGTGCTCCGTCTATTTCGGTTTTTAAGTCTAGACTTAAAACACATCTTTATTCTATGGCTTTTCCTGATTTTTAATTTATGATTTAGTATTGTTATCTTGGATTTTAATCTGTATTTTATTTTATACTTTACTGTATTTTATGATTGTTTTGTACAGCACTTTGGTCAGTGTAAGCTAAATATTATTATATTGAATATTATTATAATTATTATTAAATTGAAATTATATTATAATTATATTATCATGTTGAAGGTAGTTCGCCAAAACGACAGATTGTGGAATGTTCTAATCTATGATGTAAGATTAAGATGTAAAGGTAGTGTGGAGCACCACCTCTGCAGAAGAAGATCAACGCCTGCTTCTAAATCACTACCTGTTTAGCCCCGCCCACCGATTCTACATCACTGCCTGTTTAGCCCCGCCCACCGATTCACGCATGTAGAGTTTACGAGAGGGGCAAATGCGCAGGTCCACAGAGAAACCAAACGATAAAAATGCTCTGAAGACAACAAGACTCTGTGCAGTGCCAAGCTGTGGAAAAACTGTCTTTTACAGCCTTCCTTTTGTTCCCAACATTAGGAAAGAGTGAATGAACTTTATTTTTAATGAAGATCCAGACCACGTCAGTAAGAATTTGGTCCTTTGTTCACATCATTTTACCGTGGATTCGTTTACAAACAAGGCACAATTTGGCACGGAATTTTCAAAAAAAACTATATTGGATCCAACAGTAATGTCGCAACACACAAGTGTGAGTAACTGTTTTCATTATGTGGTTAATACTACTTTGCCTTTTCTTCCAGATCGTTTGATATGTATTGAGTTATTTTTGCGTTTTTGACCTAAATCACAGCAGCGTCCATCTGTGAAGGATGTAGGCTATCAAACATACACAACTGTTAGCCACTCATAGCAATGGGAAATTACTTCTGAGTCTACAATCCGCCACGCCTATTCAAACAGAGCATTCTGATGAGGAAGATCAAAAAAAGGACAGAAAAATGCCTATTACTTCTAAATTATGTTTTTTGATGTAAAAATCTTGATAACATTATAAGTGGACCTAGGGCCTTATGTTTTCCGCGATGTGGAAAACGTGGAATCCAGTCATTAAACGGAAATTACAGTTTAACGCACAGAATTTGTCAAAGTTTGGATGAATTAATCAAAAATAGGTCATTACACTTCAATCAAATCGTGATATAGACTAGTATTTGTAAATATTAAGCTGCAAAAAGACTATTTAAATATGAATTCTGCGTGTCTCAGTGTTAATGAATGGTGCAGATGTGCGGTTTTGTTTACTACTCGTACTGAAGCATGCGTGACGCTCATGGTGATATTAGCATCTGCCATCTCACTAAATGAGGACATAAATACATGAACAACATCTCCAGAACTGCTCTGAGAGTCACTTCATGAGCATTTTACCATTTCATTTGAGTAAAACTATCATATTATCATATACACATCATAGTATCAAATTTTAAGGTATTCACTGCAACCCGTCAAAATAAAAGTTTGGTTTAACTTGAAGACATTGTGGCAGAAATACATTACTACTGTTCAGCAGAATGTACATAATACTACTACTCCTACTAAAATAATTAAAATCTTATTTTTAAGGAATAATCATACAATATTTCTTCAAAATTTCAATTGTAATAGTAAATCCCCTTTATTTGCCAAAAAAATTAATTTGTTTAATTTTCATTAATTAAAAGATAAATTAAATTAATATTTTATACCTTCATTTGATAACCAGAAAAATGTAAATACACAACACAGAATTTCAGAGAGAGAGAAAAAAACACTTCATAAGGCTATTGTAAGAATAAATAAAACTTGTTTTTATGCATTCAAATAATTAGGCATGCTAAAACACAATATTTTGCAGCAATAAAACATAAGGTAGGAAAAAAAAATTAAGTTAAACGTCATTTTTGTTAAACTTTTAATAAACTGATGTTAAATTGTTTAAGGTTCATAATTTTAATTAATTAGACATGCTTTTTGATCAATAAAATTTAATTTAACCATTACAAAGGAGTGCAGAAAAATTAAAATGGAAAAAAAAAATGGAGTCCAGAAAAATTAAAAAGGAAAAAATGGAATTTGGAAAAAAATAAAACGGAATTTGGGAAAAAATAAAATGGATTTCATAGGGCCTAGTGGACCTCAGAGAACAGTACAAAATAAAAAAAACAGAGGCAGTTCATGACCTCTTTAACACAGTCATTTAAAAAAATTAAATAAATAAAGAATAATAATAATAATCTAATCATGTTTCTGTTACGAATCCGGTCCCTGGCATTCCTCCCACTCACCTCCAGAAGTCTTTATCTCCGTATCTTCCCGGACTAAATTTCCCATAATCCCCAACCTAGGAACTGATTACAGTCACACCTGTTACCCATCAGTGACACTATATCACTATATGTTGAAAAGTCTCGTTTAGCTACTGCGGACTCTTCTGAGCATTTTTTCCTGTTTTCCTTGCCTGTTTTGCTCATTGTCTTGCCTTGCCTTTTGCAAATATTAAGTTAAAACCCAGAGCTTATATAGGCAAACCTTAACAAGCAAACTAGTCACAGGTGGAGGTAAACAGGCCATAAAGAGTTCATGAATAGCATACTGGGAAATGTAGTTCCTGGAGAAGCTAAAGAGTAGGAAGAGTGCCCTCTGATGAAAATCATAGGGCACTTCAGCTAGTGGGCGTAACAGATTTATTCAATAACTTGATCACTTGTGGATTTTTGGCCAGATTTTCACACAGAACTGCCATAATAAACCTACGGCCTGACGGTTGCAACTCTAACTCTTAACAGGGTGGATGCTTCTGACCTAGAATTATTTTCTCAGCTTTTTTTTATTGTGGCATCTTTTGAAAAGACACTTGGAGCTATATTTACCAAGTTTTCATAATTTTTACAAATAAAAAGTATGAATGTTACAGAAACAGAACTACTGTATAATGGAATGGGTTTTTGAATAACTTCTTTTTATCATTAAAACCAATAATAATAAATATGCCTGTGACACCTACAAATACAATGCCACGAGTGTAAATAAGTGTAAAGAAATTATGTTTCAAATTGGAGGATGATTTAACAAAAAAACAAAACAAAAAATGTGAATGCAGATTACAAATCTGTCACAATGCTTTCCTCTTAGCTAGTCATGTGATAGCTTCAAAGCCAGAGTGAAATCACATTGCTCAGACACACCTGCTGATTTGCTGGCTTCCATGGCTGCAATACGCTGTGTTTTCCACCAACTGGCAACTCAGGGTGTCAAAATAGTATTGGGTAAATTGGCAGTGGGCCAAATCACAGGCAAAACAAAAACAGACATTCCAGCATGAAACGCACATTTCAAAGTAGAATGGCAACTGTAGCACTGTTTTTCAGATAACAAGTATGTGAACTTAGCATGTTTCCTAAATATCTACAAACATATTGTTATTTTTATGCTTTAGTACAGTCAAAAGAAATTACACATAGCATGTTTAAAAGTCTTTGTCCCACGGCAAACCACCAATATTACAGAAAGGCACAACTATTCCATCAACACAGCACTATGTGTGTACATGCAGAGTGTCGGCCAAAACGACAGATGGAAGACTACAATCTGACAACTGATTTAGAAAAGACATCTAGTCACATTACAATGGTGCATGTAACAACAAATATGATCCTGACCAGCACATATTTATGCCTAAAATGTAATGATGCAAGAAATATACGTAATGTAATAATGTTCTTTTAATTTGAAGCAAAACAGCAAATATAATAAGAGGTTAAGACAAACCAGAGCACTACAGACTCTAAGAGTGAGCACTTCAACCCATTCAACCCAAATACCACAGGAGGACATTAACCGACATTACCTCGTATGACCAGACGCACTGGGTCCCTCCAAAACGCCTGACGCAGCGTCCTATCTCCACGTCTTCATGAGTAGTGTACATCTCTCTAAGACAGGCCCTGATGTGTGGCACCATCCTGCGGAGAACTTCTCGGCTGAAGATCATCCCTGGACCACCCATGCAGAAGTTCTCTCCAGGCTCCAGGGCCAGTTTACCCAGCTCCTCTATGGTACCAAGACCAGTCTGACCCAGATACAGTGGTTTACTGCTGTTAAGAGAGCGAAGAAACAATTCCAACTTCTCACCTACAGGAGGCAGAGTCATTAGAGAAAACAATGTGATTAAGAGAAACAGAACCTCAAACACATCTTTGCCATTTATATCAATTCTGAATGGTGAGTAATTGATGACTAATGTGCTTACACATACTAATATGTACATTAAATAATGTACTATTTTAATGTAAGTAACATTTTTCATCAAATGCAATATACAATACAGGCAGTATTAAGTCACATTAGGTTACCTCACTTGCTCCATGTAAAATAATTGGCTACTGATACTGATTTATCATGTAATTTTTGCATTATTTTTACATTCTTCAAAAGTACTATTCATGTCTTTGTGTAAAACCATTTGATGAGGAAAAAAAACACTGACTTCAGGAAATGTGTGTTGACTGATCAATGTATTTGTGTTGACATACATGTTATTTTTATTTTACCCTCCAATTCTGCCCTACTAAAAAAATAAATAAATTAAATTTATTTGAAATACATTTATTTTGTACTACAAATACATTTACATATTTATGTGCTTAATAAAAATAGCCTGCAATTGTACTTTTTTGGTATACTTAAAGTCTGCTAAATTGGACAAACTAATTTTGTGCTTAATGCACTTTAATAGTGCGAAAGTAGTGCTGAAGTCCAACTAAAGATATACTGAAGTATTTATTATAAGCACTTATTAGTAATTATTAGAAGTACTGAAGTAATTATTAGATTGTGCTAAAGTGGAACTATTGCAAGTATACTTCAGGTGCACTTGCATTTAAAGACTGATATTATCCAGAGATCATACAATCCTTACTAAAAATGATACTAAAACACATTTTAGACATAATATTAAGAAATGTGCACTGCAATATAGAAATACCAAATAAAGTTTCATTATAATTTTTATATCAGTAAGTCTTAAGTGATATATCAATAAATATGTTAATAGATTTGAAGTATACTTACATTTACAATTACATTTAGTCATTTAGCAGACGCTTTTATCCAAATCGACTTACAAATGAGGACAGTGGAAGCAATCAAAATCAACAAAAGAGCAATGATATACAAGTGCAATAACAAGTCTCAGTTAGCTTAACGCAGTGCACATAGCAAGGTTTTTTTATTATATAAATAAAAAGAAAACAAATAGAATAGAAAAAGAATAGAGTAAGCTAGTGTTAGAGGCCATTTTTGCTTTTGTTAATTGTATAATAAATAAAAAGAAAACAAAATATAAAAAGATTAGAAAAGCTAGTGTTAGTTTTTTTTGTTTTTGTTTTTTAAAGAAAACAAGCTTTAAATGAATAGAGTGCAAGTCTAAAAGGGACAAGTTTTTTTAAGAATAGAATTAGAATAGAAAGGGCTAGAGTTATACTAGAGTTATACTATAGTTAGTATACTTATTATGAAATACATGTATTTTTAATAAATTATGGCATAGGTTAATTTTTTACTAGGGTCATTACACTAATATATAAAAAATAGTTATTTAAATTAAGTGTTTATAGTCATAAAGTTTACTGTTACTGAATCAAATGAGAATCACCAAAAAACAAAATGTCTGGATGCATTGCAGTAATAAGTAACTGGGGGAAGCTCAACTGTCAAGAAAATAATGTCACAAGTTTAACTTATTGCCAATATTTTAAAGGCTGTCAGTCATAGAAATATTTCTCAAGCTCTACTATTCATCAAAATGCTTCAAAAGGTACTTTTTAATCTTGCTCTTCATATTCCTATTATTCACCTCTAATGTAGACATCGTCATCAGCCCTCATAAACCACTCGTATTTATCCAAATAATGGTCATGCATGTACTTCAGCATCATGAAAGATTTTTTCTGCGGAGGGTATGAATCATCCACTCCTGTGAGCGGGATGACAGGCATTGGAATTGGCAGGGGCACCTTCTCAGAGCCCTCACTGGAGAAGAACTCCACGCGCCCAGGGATGCTGGGGGTCCACGTCCTGTAGGCAGCCACAGCTCTGGAGGCCAGATATTTCTGAGCTGTCATGACCCCCACATACAAGAAGCTAGCTGGAGGTACAGGAGCCGCTCCATCACTACTGTTCCCTGTCCTATACAGCTCCTCTTCACCTTCATCACTGTCTTCCTGGCTGGAGAAGAGTGGCTGCAGATGCTTGTGTCTGCCAATGGTAGATGAGGTACTGTGGGCGGTGTCTGAAACTTTAGCCTGAGCCCTGCCGTTACTGTAGTATGTACACACTGAAGACCTTCTGTTCTTCACACTGATCTCCACAACTCTGGGCACAACCAGCCACGACGCGGCTGTGAAGCCAAGAAAAACCCCCACGATGACGCTCACCAGCGGTCTTCTGGACCTGAGGGCCATCGCGCAGTCAGTACAGCAAATCACTCATACACAACAATCCCCTCAGACAGATATGTGCATGCGACTGTGATTATCTAACATCTGCAAAGTGCGTTCGCGTACACGTTGCGAGACCCGAAGGTGAGTGCTGTCCTGTTATACATGAGGTAAACATATTTCAGATGTAGCGATCACAATATTTATTGGTTAAAACTCATCCAAATGTTGATATTGCAGCTCTCTGGTCACTTCTGTCTTGCTCGATGAAGACAGCTTTTTCGGTAGCTGCCAAGGGCGCGTACAATCCACATTACTGAAGTGAAAACGCGTCACGCTGAAATGTCCATAAAGTTGACGCTTCCTTTTCCATGCAATGAAGGCTCGCGCTGTGCCGTACTCCACTGAAGACGACAATGTTTCCTCATCTCACTACAAAGATATACTCCATTCACATAACCCTTCTCCTTATTCAGTCGCTTTAGTCTCCACAGACTCGCCATTTTCTTCACAATTTAACGGGAGGAAACGGAACTTTTTCCCCTTGTCTTTCAAGCATTCTAGTTTCTCTGGGCGCACTGATGTAACGGGACAAACGCTCCAGTCACGGGGCGGAGCGAAGCAGCTGCGCTTTCTCTTTTCAAACTGACGTTTGCAGGGAAATCCAAACAAGGCAGGAATTCTACTGCTCTGGGCTTCATCATTGTATTGACTCTGACAGGGGCGTGCACAGACATTTTGAGGGGCAGGGGCTCAAGTATATTTAACGTTTTCTAAACAAAACGCTAAATATATTAGGGGTGTGCGATATTGACAAAAAATATATCTCAATATTTTCTGGGATTTTATCGATAATGATAATTAGACGATAATTTGCTGAGTGTGTTATTGTGCTGGTATCTTAAGGACTACCGTGGACAGCTGACTCCTAAAGTTTTTGATATTCTTCATATTCTGTGTGGTGATCAGTTCATAGCAGTCATAGAAATTAATCTTTTCGAATAAGTCAATTTTTTACCTTTTATGGACATTTTTACCTTTATAAAGCCCTTTTTTCTAGAATTGTGCATCATCTTTTCAGTGAATCAGTCAATTGGAACCATCAATGAATAATTGAATCAGTCAATTAGAATAAGAAGTCATTTGGGCTCTTACCAAGCAAATGAAATCAGTATTGACAAAATTAATCTTTGCAATGCAGAGAAAACACAGAAGCTGCATTAGAAGTGGCGTTTAGATATATTTACACACTACTGTTTAGTGCAGAACATGAATGCATTTAACCTGCAGTTACAAATGAATTAATACTGTTTTGATATTTTAAGCATAAAAAGCTGAATACTGATATTTGAAATTATTTTAAAAAAAATGAAAAGATACTTTTCATTTAAATTAAAACTAACAGTAGGTGGCAGCAAGTCACTTAAGCGAGTGAGGCCCCGTTTACACTAGTGCGTAGGGATGCAACAAACGATTATTTTGATAATTGATTAATCGAACGGTTATTAGAACGATTAATCGACTAATCGCCGATTATTCAACTGGTTAATCAGTAGACTTTAATTGATTATTCAGCTTTTGTAATTAGTTAAAATATTGCGTTATACATATTCTAACAAATAAATAAAAGTAATCACTTCAGCTTTTGAAAATCATATGTGACCCCTGGACCACAAAACCAGTCATAAGGGTAAATTTTTTGAAATTGAGATTTATACATCATCTTTACAAAGCTGAATAAATTATCTTTCCATTGATATATGGTTTGTTAGGATAGGACAATATTTGGCTGAGATACAACTATTTGAATATCTGGAATCTGAGGGTGGAAAAAATCTAAATATTAAGAAAATTGCCTTTAAAGTTGTCCAAATAAAGTTCTTAGCAATGCATATTACTAATCAAAAATTAAGTTTTGATGGAACAGGGAACATGAACATGATCTTTACTTAATATCCTATGATTTTTGGCATAAAAGAAATATTTATAATTTTGACCCATACAATGTATTTTTGGCTATTGTTACAAATATATCTGTGCTACTTAAGACTGGTTTTGTGCTCCAGTGTCACACATGTAATTAATTACAATTATTACACAATAAATTGGTAACACTTTAAAATAAAGTTTCATTAGATAACATTAGTTGACTACATTAGTTAAAGCTGCAGTCCGTAACTTTTACCTCTTTGTCGCTCTCTATGTTTGAAAACCTGGAATTGCAGTTTCTTGCGGAATTATCTTCAGTGCGCGGGGTTTGTGATCCGGTGTTCCGGCACGGCTCCAGCGCGGATGAATCTAATGTTTTGAGGTGAATGTGTAGTTGAAAGTGGTTTCCGGAAAGGGCGAAACACAATGGACTCTGTGTTCTGCTTGGAAGCTGAAATAAGAAAGGCACAAGTTAACAAGGAAGTGTTAGTAGGAGTATTTTTCAATGTTGAAAAAGCGTATGACATGATGTGGAAAGAGGGACTTTTAATTAAATTAGAAAGAATGGAAATAAAAGGTAGAATGTACAATTGGATCAAGAGTTTCTTGTTTAAAAGAATTATTCAAGTTAGAGTGGGTTCTGCATTTTCTCAGATTTATCCAGTAGAGAATGGAACACCTCAAGGAAGCATTATTAGTCCTATTCTGTTCAATCTAATGATTAATGATATATTTACACAGATAGACATGGGTATAGGAAGGTCCTTGTATGAAGATGAGGAAAAGGGGGCGCAATGTGGGGCATGTGGAGAAGTGTATGCAGACTGCTGTTAAAACAGTAGAGAATTGGGCTAATGAGTGGGGTTTCCGCTTCTCTATATCAAAAACTCAGGTGATATGTTTTACAAAAAGGAAAACCAATCCAAGTATGAATATTAAAATGTATGGACAACAATTGGAGTAGGTGTCAGTAATTAGATTTCTAGGAATGTGGATGGATATTAAACTGAATTTTAGAATTCATATCCAGAAAATGGTTGATAAATGCAAAAAAGCAATAAATGTAATGAGGTGCTTGGCAGGAGTTGAATGGGGAGCATGTCGTCAGTCTCTTAAAAGAATATACTGTGCATTGATAAGAGCAGCTATTGATTATGGTAGTATGGTGTACAGCTCTGCATCTAAATCACAACTTTTAAAGATTGAGGCAATCCAATCACAAGCACTGTGAATATGTTGTGGAGCAGTAAGATCATCTCCAATAGCAGCAGTTCAAGTAGAAATGGGTGAAATGCCTCTAGAAATTAGAAGGCTCAAGTTAAAGATGAGGTACTGGATTAATATAAAAGTTCATTTAAATAGTCATCCAGTTAAGAAAGTTCTGAAGGATTGCTGGGAATATGAGTATAAAAAACTGGCAAGTTTTGGTTGGAATGCCAATGAGGAGGCTCAGAGTATGGGATTGTGTGACATTGATATAGCTCCTTCTGTGGCAACTTCAGCAATTCCTCCTTGGCTTTTCCCTGTGCCTGTAGAGGATATTCAACTATATGAAGAAAAACATAAGGAAAAAAGTATATTAACAAATATAGCAGTGCAGCAATACATTGAACAAACATATTATAGCACAGTACAAATATACACGGATGGCTCTAAAGATCCTGATTCTGGAATAACAGCAGCAGCAGTTTACATACCCAAATTCAAAGTCAAAATATCAAAAAGAATATCAGATCATATATGTGTTTTTACTACAGAGATTTTAGCAATATATTTAGCTCTTCAGTGGATAGAAGTACAACCAATAAGATTTTCAGTTTTCAATAGCTTGTTAAGTGGATTTGCAATAGAATCAGAATCAGAATCAGAAAGAGCTTTATTGCCAAGTGTGCTTGTGCATACAAGGAATTTGTTTTTGTGTCATAAACTTCCAGTACACAGAGACAACAACAGCACACAGACAATAAAAATATGATGAGAATAAAAATTACACACATGTAAATATAAATAGACAAAAATTTGAAAAAAATAAATTGAGAGATAAATAAGTGGTATGTACAGTTGTGCTATAGATGATAAAATGGAATAGAATAGAATGAGAAGCAGGGATGTGGTAAGATGGAGGTGGTAACAATCACATATTAGGTTATTGCACATTGTTATTGCATAATGGGGGGAACATTTAACTGTTCATTAAATAGATTGCCTGGGGGAAGAAACTGTTCTTGTGCCTGCCTGTCCTGGTATTCGGTGCTCTGTAGCGCCGACCAGATGGCAGGAGTTCAAAGAGGGGATGGCTTGGATGTGAGGGATCCAGAGTGATTTTCTGAGCTCTTTTCCTCACTCTGGATGTATACAGTTCTTGAAGGGTGGGCAGGGGAGCACCAATAATCCTCTCGGCAGTCCGAATCGTTCTCTGTAATCTTCTGGTGTCTGATTTTGTAGCTGAGCCAAACCAGACAGTTATTGATGTGCACAGAACAGACTCGATGACGGCTGAGTAGAACTGTTTCAGCAGTTCCTGTGGCAGGTTAAACTTCCTCAGCTGGCGAAGGAAGTACAACCTTTGTTGGGCCTTTTTTTACAATGGAGTCAATGTGAGTGTCCCACTTCAGGTCCTGGGAGATGATGGACCCTAGGAACTTGAATGACTCCACTGCAGCCACAGTGCTCTCCATGATGGTGAGTGGGGAGAGAGCAGGGGGGTTCCTCCTGAAGTCCACTATCATCTCTACAGTTTTGAGCGTGTTGAGCTCCAGGTTGTTTAGACTGCACCAGACAGCCAGCTGCTCAACCTCCTGTCTGTAAGCAGACTCATCATCGTCCTGGATGAGGCCGATGAGTGTGGTGTCACCTGCAAACTTCAGGAGCTTGACAGAGGGGTCTCTAGAGGTGCAGTCGTTGGTGTAGAGGGAGAAGAGCAGTGGGGAGATAACACATCCCTGAGGGGCGCCAGTGCTGATGGTGCGGCTGTTTGACATGAATTTCCCCATTCTCACTAGCTGTTGCCTATCTGTCAGAAAGCTGGTGATCCATTGACAGATAGAGCTAGGAACAGAGAGCTGGGTTAGTTTGGTCTGGAGGAGTGTTGGAATGATGGTGTTGAAGGCCGAGCTTAAGTCCACAAACAGGATCCTCACATAAGTCCCTGATTTGTCCAGGTGTTGCAGGAGGTAATGCAGTCCCATGTTGACTGCATCATCCACGGACCTGTTTGCTCGGTAAACAAACTGCAGGGGGTCCGGTAGGGGTCCTGTGATGTCCTTCAGATAAGCCAGAACCAGTTTTTCAAACGACTTCATGACGACAGACGTTAGCGCCACAGGTCTGTAGTTGTTAAGTCCTGTTATCTTGGGGTTCTTTGGGATAGGGATGATGGTGGAGTGTTTGAAGCAGGCAGGGACTTCACACAACTCCAGAGATCTATTGAAGATCTGTGAAAAGATGGGGGCCAGCTCGTCAGCACAGGTTTTCAGACAGGCTGGTGTCACACCATCTGGGCCTGGTGCTTTTCTTCTTTTGTTCTTTCTGAAGACCTGGCAAATGTCATCTTCACTGATCTGCAGTGGAGGAGGGGGGGAGAGGGGGGTTGCTGGAGGTGTTAACGGTTGTGTAGAGAGATGGTCAGAACAGGTGTGGGGGGTTTCGAATCTACAGTAGAGCTCATTCAGGTCTTCAGCAAGTTGTTGATTCACCTCAGTGCTGGGGGATGGTGTCTTGTAGTTGGTGATGGCTTTCAGACCTTTCCGCACTGAAGCTGGGTCATTCGAAGTGAACTGATCTTCTAACCTTTTTGCATAGGTCCTTTTAGCCACTCTAATCTCCTTGTTCAGTGTGTTCCTGGCCTGATTGTACAAGACTCTATCCCCATTTCTGTAGGCATCCTCTACTTGACGAAGATGTCTGAGTTTTGCTGTAAACCATGGCTTGTCATTGTTGAATGTTAAATAAGTCCTGGTAGGAATGCATATATCCTCACAGAAACTGATATACGAAGTTACAATCTCTGTGAGCTCGTCCAGATTGGTGGCGGCAGTTTCAAAAACACTCCAATCAGTCGAATAGAAACAGGCTTGTAAAACCCGCTCTGTTTCTTTGGTCCATCTCTTTACAGTCTTTACTACAGGTTTAACAGATTTAAGTTTCTGCTTGTAGGTTGGTATGAGATGAACTAAACAATGATCAGAGAGTCCTAAAGCTGCCCGTGGAACAGAGTGATATGCCTCCTTTATTGCTGTGCAACAGTGATCCAGTATATTACTGTCTCTGGTGGGACATGTGATGTGCTGTCTGTATTTTGGCAGTTCACGGGAGAGATTGGCTTTATTAAAGTCCCCAAGAATGATTAAAACAAAGTCCGGGTGTTGTTGTTCTGTGTCTGTGATCAGATCAGCTAGTTTCTGTAAAGCTGAGCTCACGTGTGCTTGCGGAGGAATGTAAACACTCACGAGAATGAATGAGTGAAACTCCCGCGGCGAGTAGAAAGGTTTACAGTTAATGAAAAGCGTTTCCAGATCAGAACAGCACATCTTCTTTAACACAGTTACATCTGTACACCACCTTTCATTGATGTAAAAGCACGTCCCGCCGATTTCCCCGTTGATTCTGCCTCGCGATCTGCTCTGATCAGCTGGAAGTTAGGCAGATGTAACACGCTGTCCGGTATGGCGTCATTCAGCCAGGTTTCCGTGAAACACAGAGCAGCAGAGTTTGAAAAGTCCCTGTTTGTCCGGGAGAGCAGAAGGAGTTCGTCCGTTTTGTTGGGAAGAGAGTGGAGATTCGTCAGATGGATGCTAGGCAACGCCGTTCTAAATCCGCGCGTGACGAAAATTTGTGCTACCCGCTCAGATTGTGCAACCTCCCATTAAAAAGATAGGTAGCATATATCGATAGCGAAAAATGCTACCTATCAGATTGTGCTACCAGCATCTTATTCATGTGGTTTGAGGCTTTTTTTTTAATGTCCATACCTACCCCTACCCTAAACCTACCAGTACACCTACCCTTACCCTAAACTTACCCTTAAAAGAATGCAAATATATTATTGCTAACACAATCTGATAGGTAGCATGTTTCGTCGGTACACCGGCTCGCTTCCCCCGTCTGCGCGTCCTGAAGCGTTTGATCAGCGCCACAGCTCCGCCAACTACAACGTTCAACAAAACGTCCGAATACTCGAAAACCGGTAGAAGATTTTGTGGTGTGTTCTGCTGAATGTTCAGCAGTTCTTTCCTGGTAAAACTGATCGTGTTTGCAAAACAAAAAACAGGAAAAACTAACAAAAACACTAAAACAACTGGAGAGCTAAGCACAGTGGCTGCCATGTGCGGCGCCATCGTGAATGTAAAATTAAAAAATGCAAGACAAGATATGATATTTGAAGTGATGCAGAGTTTATTTAGAATAAGACAATCTGGAATTATAGTAAACTTCATGTGGGATCCATCACATATGGGTGTGGAAGGAAATGAGGTGGCAGACCACCTGGCTAAACAGGCTTTGAAACATGCACAAATTGACATTAAAGTGTCAATGAGTAAAACAGAAGTAAAAGGGTTAATTGCAAAAGAAAAAAGAAAGAAATGGCAGAAGGAGTGGGATAGTGGAATAAAAGGTAGACACTTATATCACATTCAAGAGAAGGTAGGCCAAGAAAGAAGAAAGTTTGGCAATAGAAAAGATGACGTTTTAATATCAAGAATGTGTATTGGGCACTGTTTGTTGAATCAATGTCTGTATAGAATTGGGAAGCATGAAAATGGAAATTGTGATAGTTGTGGTCATGTTGAATCAATAGAACATGTACTTATAGAGTGCGATGTGTATGAAAGAGCAAGATCTCAACTTATTCAAGCGTTAAGATCTTTGGGTATAAATAATCTGTCACCTCAGGTTCTGTTAGGAAATGGCCCAACACAATCAAGAATATTTCATGAATTAATTATTTTCCTAAAAGAAACAAATCTGATTAATTTGATTTATTTATGGAAATGTGTGTGTGTATATATATATATATATATATATATATATATATATATATATATATATATATATATTTTTGTGTTTTTTTATTTTTTTATTTATTGTTTCCCCCCCCCCTCTTCACTGTCCCTTTCCCCATTGTCATTTGTGTTATTGGTTCCCAACTTCCCAATCATTACGCGCTCCACAATCCTATCCAGTAGGTGGCGGGAATGCACCATTCAATTTGGTCTGCCAACCGCCATTAACACCAGTAGAAGAAGAAGAAGAAGAAGAAGAATGTGTAGTTGTCAGTCACTGCACCGGTGTGGATATTTACTGCCTATGTCTGGGAATATATGACCCAAATCAGAATTTTCACCATAATTTGCCATCTTAACAAGTAAGTAACAAGTCTGCCACGTTTGTTCTGCACAACTGAGGAAAAAAGCATTACAATAAATCGCGCTACCAACAGTGATTAAATCTAAAGATCAGTTAGCTCATATCACATCTAACTGTGCAAAGTATTATTATTATACTTTGTTCTCAAATTATTAGTGTTAACAACATCAGCATTGCGTGACTATGAGTATAGTATTAGCGTGTAGATTTCAATTTCTTTACATTCTAATATCTACTGTAATTGTCATACCATTCAAATTTCATATTAAGAAATTATTTTAATCCAAAAAGCAAATTAATCTTCCTTCAAACTGGTTCTATTTAAAATAGAAAAAACTTGTGTAATCCCACTATCTGTAATCAGAACCACATTTAAAACTGGAATATAATTTAATTTCATTCACATGTGTTTCATAAACACATAATCCTTTCTGGATTACAATCCGCCATCAAAATGATAAGTTTAATTATTCGAGCTGCTGTGAGAAAAGGCTATAAATGATCCACCACCTGCAGGATCCTCACGTGCCAGAGCCTAGTAGCCGGGAAAACTTCTTCATGTTTACAGATGTGACGTAATGACGCAGTGCCATGCTCGAATTTCCCGCGGAAACCTACCCGTGCCACTCAAATTAGAAAACATTATTATAAGCTAACCATTGTGAATCGGGCTGAAGTAAGGCGATAGTTTTGAACACTGGCTGGTTATGTACTTTCTCAAATACTGATTTCGGATCATTTTTAATCAAAAAAAGTTACGGACTGCAGCTTTAACATGATCTAATAATGAACAATACTTCTACAGCATTTATTAATCTTAATGTTAATTTCAGCATTTACTAATGCATTATTAAAATCACAAGTTGTGTTTGTTTACATTAGTTAATGCACTGTGAATTAATATGAACTAACAATGAAGGACTGTATTTATTATATAACATTAACAAAGATTAATAGTGTAATAAATGTATTGTTCATTCATGTTAGGTTATACATTATAACACCTCACTGTAAAAGCGTTACCAATTAATTTATAAAAATAGATATATTTGGCACACAAAATGAAATTACAGACAGAGAAACTCTCTTAATCACCATTTAATTAGCTATATATAAAAAAAATAACTGAATGACACATTCTGCCTAAAATCTCCTTTTGTAAGGCATGTGGATAAGAAACAAAATAAAGGTAAGTGATAAGACGCTGTATTTTTTGGTTAAACTATTTTAACCGCTGTAGGCTGTCTCTCTTCTTCTCTTGAACTGCATCAGAATTAGTCTTGCGCTACAGCGCCACACTGGTCCAACCACATTATTGCAGGCTCTTACATTAGGTCATATGAGATCAAACGACTACTCGACAACAGAAATATTTGTTGACAATTTTTTATTGTCGACGTTGTCAATAATGTCGACTAATTGTTTCAGCCCTACTAGTGCGTTTTCGTTTTAAAACGCATAACTTTTGCTACAGTTACGCCTATCGTTTACACTACTCCGGCGTTTTCGAGGTCGAAAAAACTGAGACTTTTGAAAACGCTGCAGACCCCGTTTTAGTTTGAAAACTCCGGGGTTGCGTTTCAGTGTAAACGGACCAAAACAGAGGAGACTTTTGAAAACAATAAGCTATAAATTTGAAGCACAGGTATTTTGTTCATCATCACTCACCTCCACACCAACACAAACACAACTGGAAAGGAAGGGAGGGCTTCACGTCTGCGGCTCTCTGCCTGTCTGTGATGCGCATGTGCCGATCGTGCTACACCGCTGTGCTGCGCACCTGCGTGGAGACGCGGAGGGGAGAAAGGCATCGGAACTCGACAGACGGTGCGTTCCAAACGGGATATATCGCCCTCCGAAGGGCACTTCGGAGTGAAAACAATCATGGCCACCATATTGAAGGGTCGTTCCAAACCGAAGTGCTCAAAACTAGCCACTTCAAAGGGCCCTTCGGAATGAAGGATTTCGAAGGCTACAACTAATGGACACTTTGGGCTCCCATGATCCTTTGCGCAGGTTCTTTGCATGATAATGGCGCCTCCGTGTGGGAACGGGACAAAGACGCAGAAGGGCACTTCAAGAAACAGTTGTTTGGTCCCCTACACCCTTCAACCCTTCGAAGCTCTCACTCCAGAGGGTAAACCCTTTGAAGGGATTAGGGCATAGGGATGAGCCCTTCCGAATGGAACGCAGGGAGAGTCTCAACATTTCCCGACCCAACCTGATGTTTTGATTTTTTATTTGTTTGACAGGGAATGCTGTGCGCAAACAGAAACACATGCACACATATATAGATAGGCCTACTTATATTTATTTATTATAAAAATAAATAAATAAATAAAAAACTCCCCAGAAAAAAGGGCACTTTCTCTCGAGGAAGAAAAAGGGCAGGTGCTCAAACCCCCTTTAATGTCTGTGTGCACATGCCTGGACTCTGAATATCTGATATAGGCTAAACATAGGCTACATACACCTTTGTGTCAATGGACAACTCAGTACCCAGGAAAACAATGACAAATTAAAGCGTTGTAAATGATGTTTTAAAAATATGAACACCATCTGTTATCTGACAGATATCAGCAACAAATCACACTTGACTGTGTCACAGTGGGAGTAAATGATTTTCACTTTTGGGTGAACTCTCCCTTTAATTAGCATGCTACACACTAAATATTAATCATGCTGGGCACATCCACACATTGCTACAACATTTAATTTCATTCACGTTGGCGCATTATGTTAGACCTTTAGTAATAGATACTTGTTATTTGCTCTTTACAGGTGCAATAATGAAAGCTCCCAAACAAAGAACTCACCGGATTAAGATGTGGAAACACGTTACACCACAACGACCATAAATCCTGAGCGATTTGAAAATGAGCAACAACCAAGGAACAGTAGTCATTGTTTCTCTCAAAAATGATCCATGGTAAAAGTTGTATATTATTAGATAGTTCAGTTAAAGTACAAAATGTGTTTAATTTCAAAACTTTGCCATTTACCAATGTGTTGTTGAGAACACTTAAAGTTTTGGTAACAATTTACAATAAGGTATCATTGGTTAACATTAGTAAATGTTGAAATTAACTAACAATGAGTGATACATTTGTTACAATATGATCTTTAAAAAAAACTGTTCTTTGTTAGTTCATGTTAGCTCAGACACTTATGTAATTATGTATTAGTAGTCTACATGTTGAAATTAACATGAACTAAGGTTAATATATGCTTTAGAAGTGTTTGCTATTGTTAGTTCCTGTTAGGTAGGTACAGTAACTAATGTTAACCAATGTAACCTTATTGTAAAGTATTACCTGAGTGTTTGATGTTTATACTTAAAATTATTACATTTTACAATCCAAGTATAAGTAAATGCAAGAGTAATTTTGCTGTGTTTTTTTTATTTATTTATTTATTTTTTTTGTGGCTGTAATTGCATGTTTTGTAAATGAATTCCTGGGTAAATATAATAAATATGATTAAAATGAAAGTAAACATTTAGGCTGTGTATCAATTTTAAATGAAATATTTAAAGTTCGACGGAAAGGATGTGAAGTGTGGCCAAATATGGTGTCCCATACTGTGAATTGTGCTCTGCATTTCACCCATCCAAGTGCACACACTCAGCAGTGAGCAGTGAGCAGTGAACAAACAAACACACACACACCCGGAGCAGTGAGCAGCCATTTTTGCTGCATGCCTGGGGAGCAGTTGGGGGTTCAGTGTCTTGCTCAAGGGTCTCACCTCAGACATGGTATTGAAGGTGGAAGGTCATTCACTCCCCCCACCTACAATCCCTGCCGGTACCGAGACTCGACCTTTGAGTTACAAGTCCGACTCGCTAACCAGGCCACGACTTTGGGAAACCTACTTGGAAAAAGTCATTGTTAAGAAAGTTTTAGCTCTTTATCTTTCGATGCCGTCCGACTATTCTCAGTCCTTGCATTCATGAAGACATGGGCCCATGGAAAGAATTATGAACAAGACGCCAATTGTCTTTTCACAAACTTCTTCCAAGTTTATTGTTACATCCATACATTATATAGTCTCATTGCTAGGGGTGGTGCAGTGATACATCCAATGAGAATTATACACCACATCTGTGTGGTATCCGCGCCAAGAAATATACGTTATATAAAATGGAAGTCTGGCCAGGAAGTTCTGGACATATTAGGGATACACTTGGACGGAGAGAACTACATCTTTATGCCAAATGTCAATAGTACAGACTAAACTCAGTCACCTCCGAGCTAGGAGGCCCTCTTCCTCAGTTGAACATTTGAACCTGGATGTATGTATGGATAAGAGAGATACAGTCAAACAGAAGAGAGAGAGAAAGCACAAACGGGAGGAGGGAGTAAGACAGAGAGAGAATGGGGAAAAACACGTATGGGTGGAGGGAGCGATCAGAAGAGAAAAGGAGTGAGATGGAAGGAGGGATTGCATAGAGGCAAACTCACAGAAACATCTGGCAGAGAGCATGATATATTTTAACAGTCATTAACATCAAACTTATTGTTAATTAAGTGTATGCTATAGCATATGTTCTTTAACCTATGACACGCTAACATCAACTATGAAAATACTTTACTTTGGTGTTTTGAAATGTTTTGTCTTGACAGTATGCAACTTGTATCTAGATGCATCTTGTAAATTTTTTAACCACTCACTTTCTCTAATCATTACTCCATTTTCGATGATTGCAGATTTTGCTATTCTTGTAAGCACATTTAATCCCCCCAATGCATGGTAAACAAGTCTTTCAGTTAATCACAATCATGTATTCAATCTAATTACAGCTGCTTTTTTTAAAAGAAAAAAAAAAACTTATAGTTACTTAGATATTGCTCTTGTTGTCAGGCTTGAGTCCTGTTTTTTGTGGTTTTCTGTCTCATGTGCTCCCCTTGACCTAGTTTTTCCTCATGTATGCCCATATTTGTTTATGTTCCTGTTCCTGTCTTTGTTTCATTATTAGTTAATTAAGTCCCACCTGTGTTTGATTACGTTCCCTGTGTTTATAAGCTCTGTTTTATCCTGAGTCCAGGGACGTCGATGTTGTGTTCCTGTGTGTCTCTGCCTGCCTTTGTGTTACCCCATTTGAGTTATGGATTAAAGACTGTTTATTTTGAAGTTTACCTCTCGTCTCCTTGTTCTTTGTTTTGCCACAGTGCTCAATTGTGACAGAATACCAGACCAAAAATAGCTTGAGCGGCGCGCCTTTTCCCCCGTTTGTTTTTCCGTTTGTTTTGAAGTCTTTTGTTTTTCTGTTTCTCCTAGTTCATCAGTCTGCCAGCCGTTCTTCAGTCAAGCCTGCCGGCCACGGCTCACTCTAGCCCACCAGCCATATCGAAGTCTTTTTCGCCAGCACCCCTGAAGTCAAGTTCACCGGCCACTCCGAAGTCAAGCCCGCCAGCCGCTCGTCAGTTAAGCCCGTCAGCTGCGGCTTCCCCAAGCCCACCGGCTGCTCATCTGTCAAGCCCGCCGGCTGTGGCTCACTCAAGCCCGCCGGCCACTGCTCACTCAAGTTCGCCGGCCTCTACGAAGTTAAGCCCGCTTGTCGCGGCTTAATCAAGCCTGCCGGCCGATCCTCAGTCAAGTCTGCCGGCTGCGGCTCACTCAAGCCCGCCGGCCGCTGCTCACTCAAGTTCGCCGGCCGCTCATCAGTCAAGTTCACGGGCCGCCGCTCCCTCAAGCCCGGACCAGAGTCTAGTCATGTCCCCTGAAGTATTGTCCACAGGAACAATTCTAGGCGGTCTTGTCAGTCTTGTCTTGTCTGTTGGGGTTAGTCAGAAGCAGGCTGCTTCTCCTGTCATGGCCACGGAGGCCATTCCCAAGCCGCTTGTTTCTTTTGTTGCCTCGATGGAAGCGGTTCCTGAGTTCACCCCTGAGAGGTCCCTTGTCACCACGTTCAGCCCAAGGAGGGCTGTGGGTCTCATGTCTGGCCCAGAGAGGGCCTCAGATTCCGAGCCTGTCCCAGAGAGGGCTCCTGTTCCTGTGGATAGCCTCGAGAGGGCTCCTGTTCCTGAGTTTAGCCCACGGAGGGCACCTGTTCCTGAGTCTAGCCCACGGAGGGCCTCGGAGCCTGTAATTTCCCCCAAGGAAATTTTTTTTTGGGGGGAGCGGGGGGTTATAGAGCCGAAGGATGAGGCCAAGGCCATGGAGGCCGCCCAGCCATGGCCTCCTGAACTGTCTGCTCCGCCATGGCCTCCTGAGCTCCCTGCTCCGCCATGGCCTCCTGAGCTCCCTGCTCTGCCGTGGCCTCCTGAGTTCCCTGCTCGGCCATGGCCTCCTGAACTACCTGATCCACCATGACACCCTGAGCTCCCTGATCCGCCATGGCGCCCGGGACTGTGTGTACCGCCGTGGAGGCTGTCCTGAGGGGCCTCCAGAGCGCCCACTCCCCCTCCCTGTTGGATGTTAGGAGGTGCATGGACGCGCCTTCCGGGAGGGGGGAATAATGTCAGGCTTGTGTCCTGTCTTGTGTGGTTTTCTGTCTCATGTGCTCCCCTTGACCTAGTTTTTCCCTATGTGTGCCCATATTTGGCTATGTTCCTGTTCCTGTCTTTATTGTTTCATTATTAGTTAATTAAGTCCCACCTGTGTTTGATTACGTTCCCTGTTTATAAGCCCTGTGTTTTCCTGAGTCCAGGGTCCGGTATTAACGTCGATGTTGTGTTCCTGTGTGTCTCTGCCTGCCTTTGTGTTACCCCATTTGAGTTATGGATTAAAGACTGTTTATTTTGAAGTTTACCTCTGGTCTCCTCGTTCTTTGTTTTGCCACAGTGCTCAACCGTGACACTTGTGACATTTTGACAATGTTTAATTAATTTTACAATATTCGTTAATATGTGCATGCTTTAACTAGGGCTGATATAACTAACCTATGATATTTCAAAGTTTGTTTCACATTCAATACCATGTTAGTTTCAGAATGAAAATTACACAGAAACACTAGAGTGCTGATGGCATCAGCAGAGAAGTTTTAAAATGAGATCATGTTTTTTAAAGATGTAAAATCACATCCACAAAAGCAGCAAGAGGTCAAGCTGGTGGTTATTATGGCTATCAAAAATAGCAGAGCAGTGATTTGCTCAAGAAAAACATTCACAGTACTCTACAGTTAACCTGACAGCTCAGCCATTCAAAGTGTTGCGGGGTGGAGTCAAAGCTTTTAAGTTTAACAAGAAGCAATTCACAGAACTCACACAGACAGACATGTTGCACACAATAAAATGAGTTCTTCAAGCTGGTGAATGTTTAAAAAAAAAAAAAAAAAAAACCTTGTAGGGAAACAAAAGTTAGACTAATGTTTAAACCAGTGTTTCTAATGATTTTTTTTTTTTACAGTTTTTTCAATTGCTAACATCCTTTTGTCCAATCTCTAGTCACATTTTCAAAACTCTAAATACAATTAACACAACATCTGTCTGTTGTGACCATACCTTTAACACAATTTGTGTTGTTTTCACACAATATGCAGTCAATTACCATGTTTCTAAAATGCTTACATTTTCATACAAGCTTACCCAAAACCAAAATCATGGATCTTTTTAGTCTTATTTACAAATGCTTAAACACAGCATGTCAGAAATGAAGACCTAATGTTCCAAACCTTAAATATAGTATAAAGCTTCTACTTCTGCTACAACAGCAGCTCAAAAGTATTGAAAAATCTCTCCATATAAAATATTGTAACAACTTATAAGCATTTTTAAGTAATAGATCACTGAAATATTTAGAAATAGCTGAGGTTCCCCAGCTGTTTCCCATTTTCCACACCCCCTTGTTATCTTGTTAGCTTGTTCTCCTGTGTATAAATAGCCCTTGCGTTTCACTTGTGCTTGGTCAGTTGTTGTATGTTATGGCTTATGTTATGTTATGACTCAGCTGTTTGGATTGAGTTGGGCAGGTCATTCCACCAGGAGGCCACATTTAATTTAAAAGTCAGTGAAAGTGATTTTGTGCCTCTTTGGGATGGCACAATAAAGCGACGTTCACTTGCAGAACACAAGCTTCTAGAGAGCACATAAGTCTGAAGTCATTAATTTAGGTAAAGGGGTGTAGAGCCAGTGGTGGTTTTGTAGGCAAACATTAATGCTTTGAATTTTATGCGAGCAGCTATTGGTGGCCCGTGCAAATTGATAAACAGAGGTGTGACATGCATTCTTTTCAGCTCATTAAAAATTAATCTTGCTGCCGCGTTCTGGATTAATTGTAAAGGTTTGATAGAACTGGCTGGAAGACCTGCCAAGAGAGCCAGCCTGGACAGAACAAGAGCCTGAACAAGGAGTTGTGAAGCATGTTCCGAAAGAAAGGGCCTGATCTTCTTGATGTTGAATAAAGCAAATCTGCAGGACTGGGCAGTTTTAGCAATGTGTTCTGAGAAAGTCAGCTGATCATCAGTCATAACCAAGATTTTTGGCTGTTTTTGAAGGAGTTATGATTGATGTGCCTAAATGGATGGTGAAATTGTGATGAAAAAATGGGTTTGATGGAACCACAAGCAGTTCTGTCTTGGCAAGGTTGAGCTGAAGGTGATGGTCCTTCATCCAGCAAGAAATGGATGTTAGACAAGCTGAGATGCGAGCAGCTATCGTCGGATCATCAGGGTGGAATGAGAGGTAGAGTTGAGTGTCATCAGCATAGCAGTGATATGAAAAGCCATGTTTCTGAATGACAAAACCTAGTGATGCCATATAGACAGAGAAGAGAAGTGGTCCAAGAACTGAGCTCTGAGGCACCCCAGTAGTTAGATGTTGCAACTTGGACACCTCACCTCTCCAAGATACCTTGAAGGACCTATCTGATAGGTAAGATTTAAACCACTGGAGTGTGGTTCCTGAGATGCCCTTTGCCAATAGGGTTGACAGGAGGATCTGGTGGTTAACCATGTCAAAAGATTTGGAATCCGCTCTTGCCAGTCTTAGGGTTTCAACAACCGAAAGCAAGGCAGTCTCGGTTGAATGTCCACTTCTGAAACCAGACTGGTTGCTGTCGTGGAGGTTGTTCTGTGTGAGAAAGGCAGAAACTTGGTTGAACACATCTCGTTCAAGTGTATTTTCAATAAAAGGAAGAAGGGAAACTGGTCTGTAGTTCTCTGAAAGAGATGGGTTAAGGGTGTGTATATATATACAATAAATATTTTTTTACTACACTGGACAATGTGTTCTCCATTTTTTTATGTAGTGTCTAATGAATGATCTGTAGTGCGTAGTGGTTGAACGGATCGGGGCCTGCATTGTCTTCATTTGCTTAGAAGCTCTAACTCAGTGTTACTGTTAATAGAAACACTAAACTAAGCTCTCTCTGCATAGTAGCTCTAACATTACTTTCTGAGCATAAAACTTCTAACACATTAAAAAAAAGTCGGTAACACTATGAAGCCCATATTTATAATAAGGGTATTTTTAAGGCATTCATTTTTAATGAATGCATAATGCATTAGGGGTGGGAATCGCAGGGTACCTCACGATACGATATAATCACGATACATGGCTCACGATAACGATAATATCATGATACAGCGATTCTGCGATAATCGATATATTTCTAGAAAATCCTATAATGATATATCGCGATATCTGTCTAAACAAAATGCCTGTGAAAAGGTTAAGTGCAAGTTTTCTTTCTTTATTCAAGTCCAAACTGTTAGAAAACAGCAAAAAAAGTTCTGTAAATCAATTTTAACATGTTGAGTAAATTAATAATTTTATTCTTGGACTTATTAAAAGCTTACACTTTTCTTTTTCTCTGTGTGTAAACAAACACATTTAACTGCTTAACTTATATAGCCTCTCTCTCTCTCTCTCTCTCTCTCTCCATGTATATATAAATAAACCTGGTACATTTCAAAATTTACCCGGAGTGCTTTCTCAACCTTTCTACTCCTCTCATCATAAAAACGGAGCCCCGCACGGAAAAATAGCCGTTCACAATCACATCGCGTCTTTTGCGCGCTCGGGTTGGTTATTTCAAATGTAGACGCGCGGCAAGCACACACACACACTGCACACTTCTGCGCCGCATTACGGCTCTGACAGTGTTTTGTCTCGTCCTCCATGCCATAGGTGCAGATTTATGTTTCTGCTGGTCGGTGCCCACTGTTCACACTGCATAACGCGCACTTGTAATATCTGTGAGAGAGGGAGAGCATCCAGTTTTGTTCACATAAAACTGGACGCACCGGCGGCGTTCTCTCTCACTCATATAGTGAGGGAAATCCACCTGCGATCCGAGCGGAGAGGTTAGGCTACTCATGACTGAATGTGCGCTCTGCAATAATAACGTGATCGGTGCCTATGGTCCACGCTGATAACTGTTCCGGGGCAGTTTTTTAGTTTTCATCTCCATAAACGTGTATATATAGCAGTAGAGCTAATACAGTGGCTGAAAATCTGTTTATCATTCGGTTCCTCGTGCTTCCCCATCTTCAAAGAGAACGCGCTTCATAGTTGCTCAGAGCGCTCTTGGAAAGAATGTGGAAATGGCGCGGCCGCGATTTCCACGCATTTTTAGATGCTGGGAGCAGGAAAATGTATTTAGAGCACCTTATTGCATTAATTAAAATATCGATATTTGGCGCCAGATATCGATTATCGTATCGCATGGAGAAGGATCACGATATATCGCCATATCGATTTATTGTCCCACCCCTAGTCCACAGATGCTGAAAAGCTTCTTTACCTGTAAGAGAAAGTCAGTTCATGCAATGTTAAAATCAAAGCTTGCCAATATGAAACATTCGTTTCAAATGATATAAAGTCTTATTTGCAATGCAGAAAGGCGATTCTTGTGTTAGATGTTTTATGTTCCAATAGTAAAATTAGATCTTGTGACATAGTGAGTGTATGTAACACGCAAGTTAAAGAACCATACCACAATGTCTTGTTCAAGATAACTTTATTTGTTGTTTCTTTTCACCTTTTTCAGTCACATGGAAGGTGCACATTCCAGTGTGACTGATGTTTGATAGTATGGTGTCTTGGTCTCTGTAAATAAGAAAAGGTAAATGGAAATTAGACAAATATTGTTTGTTTGGGAATTATGATTCTCTTTGTCTTACCTTTCCATATGGAGCTTCCTAGTAGGAGGGGCCGGCCCGCAAACAGGAAGCCATATTTATTTCATCCATGGGAGGGGAGGGGCTTATTTACTGAGAATGTGGAGAATGTTATATGAATGTTATCTGGGATGCATGTCTTTTGAAATGCTCATTGGTTTTCATGATGAAAATAGAGTCTATTAAAGAAGATGCTAATGTCAATGTTTGTACGATAATGTTGAAGATCATGTATATTCTCACGTGAAGTTCAGTCTAATTAGATTGTAACTGAAAAAGGATCATCACTGTGAGCTAACAACGGGTGGAAGACAAGGACAACTGGAAGTATCAGGATGGCTGCCAAAGCGCATGCTGCACCTCAGCGAGTTACCAGGGCTCACCCAGTGCTGTTTTCAGAGGAGGAGGGGTGGGGTTACATCACCTGCACCTCCAGCTCACCCAGTGGACAGTCTACAAGCAGCAAGTCAATCACCTGCGTTCAGAGGCCTCACAGTACAATCCGGGGAGACTGTGAGAGAGAACTACAATCGTATCAATGGCCTGTATAAGAGATGGATGCGACCAGAGACAAAGACCAAAGAACAAATGGGGGAGAAAATTATTCTAGAACAACACATGTGGATGCTTCGCCAAGACGTAAAAGTTTGAAGATTTTCCACTTTTAATTGAACTTGTCAATGCAATTCCCAAAACTTGTGCAGTGGTTACCCGATCACAGAGCAAAGGTTTGCAGCCTCTCCCTAATGCTCATGCAGATTTGTTTGATTCTGGTGGGAAGGTTAAGAAAAGCAAGAGAGTACGAAGGCAAGAAAAACATAGGGGTAAAGATAAAGCCCAGGATAACATACCAAATTTCCCTGGTCCTGAGTCTAATTTAATCAAATCTCATTGGCGGGTCCATGACAATTTTAGGGAATTGCAGAGCTCAGATGTTACTTTACAACCTCTGTTTCAAAAAGTTTGTGAGGTTGATGGTAAAGCTGTGGGTGTATCATAATTAGTTGGGAATGGGCACATTCTAAAAGACAATCTTTTGTACCTGTCAGACACAGAAAATCCCAGATTTGTTGTTCCTAGTAAACTCCATGAGATGATCTTACATTTGGGTCATACTATACCTTGGTAAGGGCACTTAGGTCAGCAGAAAACCTATGAGCGAATCAGCCAACGATTCTATTGGCCTAAATTGTATCAGGATGTACAAGAGTATTGTAGGACCTGTTCTGAATGCAAGATGGTAGCTCCTGTTCGCAAGGCAGACAGAAGTTACCGACAGCCTTTACTTATTATTGGTACCCCTTTTGATCGCATAGACATGGACATAATTGGGCACTTAGTAAAGAGTAGCTCAGGTAACCAGTTTGCTTTGGTAATCTGCCAATCTTTGGTAATCTTTGGTAACACCCTGAAGTGTACCCTCTGCTATCTATACAGGTTAAAAACATAGTGAAGTGCTTGATTGATTTAATTTCAAGGGTGGGAGTACCTTCTGAAATTATCACTGATCAGAGAACCAATTTCATGGCCAAGCTGATGAAATTACTGTATAAACAACTGGGAATAAAGAGTATCAGGACAACACCATTCCACCCCCAAACCGATGGTTTAGTAGAACGTTTTAATGGTACCCTGAAAAACATGCTAAAAAAATTTGTGGATGAAATTGGTAGGGATTGGGATAAATGGATCCCTTTCCTTTTGTTTGCATACTGAGAAGTACCCCAATGTTCAACTGTTTTTTTTTTCTCCTTTTGAGTTGTTATATGGCAGGCAAGTTCGAGGCCCCCTGGACATGCTCAAAGAGGGATGGGCGGCAGAGGAACCAGCCCAGTGCAGTGTTGCATCTTATATGAGATTTTGTGTCCTGAAAGGAAACGTCCTAAACAGATCCTACATGTCAACTTGCTGAGGAAGTTCAAAGATCGGATGCCTGAATCCAAGGATCAAGTGACGATGATGGTGCAGGCTGTTGATGATAAAGTAGATGAGGTGGAAATGGAACCAGTCCGACCATCAGAGGAAGCTCCAGGCCTCTATTCACATCTGAGTAATCATCAACAACAACAGCTAGCGAAGGTACGTCAGTCTTTTCCATCGCTATTCCAAGAAAAACCAGGGCTGACTAAAGTTATCACCCATAATATCCTCTTGAAAGATCCTATCCCAGTCCGACAGAAACCTTATAGAGTCCCGGAAAAGATGGTAGAGAAACTGAAGACTGAGGTGAAGATGATGTTGGAGATGGGAATAGTAGAACCCTCTCAGAGTGAATGGTCAAGTCCCATACTTCTGGTCCCTAAGAAGGATGGCAGAGTGAGATTCTGTACAGACTTTAGGAAGCTTAATAGTGTATCCTGCTTTGATTCATACCCAATGCCCCGCATAGACGAACTAATTGAAAGATTGAGTAAAGCACATTATATGACCACTCTCGACTTATGTAAAGAGTATTGGCAAGTGCCACTCGAACCCTCCTGCAGGCCATACACTGCTTTTCGGACCCCTACTGGGTTGTATCAGTACACTGTAATGCCTTTTGGGTTACATGGAGCCCCAGCAACCTTTCAGAGACTTATGGATGGGGTACTTGCTGGGTGTGACCAATATGCGGCAGCATATTTGGATGATGTGGTGATTTATAGTCGGACATGGCAGAAACATCTAGAACATCTTTGTGATGTCTTACAAAGGCTTCAAAAAGCTGGACTCACTATTAATTCCACCAAATGCTCATGGGCCCAAACAGAGGTGAAGTATTTGGGATACCTTCTTGGCCATGGTCAAATTAAACCACAAGCGGAAAAGCTTAAAGCCATTCAAAATATCCCAAGGCCACAAACCAAAAAACAAGTGAGATCATTTTTGGGTTTAATTGGGTGATATCATAGATTTATTCCCCATTTTTCATCTTTGGCTACCCCATTAACTGATCTGACTAAAAAGAGTCCTTCCAAGTTTCACTGGACAAGGGAGTGTGAAGGAGCTTTTGAAGCACTTAAAGATCTATGTCAAGAACCAATTCCTGATTCCAGAGTCCTGATTTCTTGAAGAGGTTTCTTGTGCAGGTGGATGCCTCAGACGTTGGACTAGGAGCAGTTTTGGCCCAAGGAGAGTCCGGGAGTGAGCAACCAGTGTTGTTCCTGAGCAGAAAACTCTTTGAGAGAGAGAGAAGGTATTCAGCTCTGGAAAAAGAAGGCCTTGCCATTAAGTGGGCTGTGGATTCTCTACGATACTATTTACTTGGAAGGGAATTCACATTGCAAACTGACCATCGAGCTTTGAAGTGGATTCAATCAATGCAGAATAATAACTCTAGAATACTGCGCTGGTGCCTGGCTCTGCAACCAATGTTCAAGTCTCAAGTGAAGTTTAGTCTAATTAGATTGTAACTGAAAAAGGATCATCACTGGACCGTTTGAATTTGAGGGGAGGAGCCTCCCTTATAAAAGCCTAACTGTTTGGTAAAGAAGAAAATAGAGGGGGACAAAACTGACTCTTAGTTGGACTAGTAGCCAACGGTTTCTTGTCAATATGTAAAGTGCTAATCCTTTGTGTAAATTTTCTTTTTGATTTTGTTTTATTTTGTACTTTGTTTTTTTTTTTTCCCTATTTTTGTTTGGAAACACACTGGATGACCTATTTTACATTGCTTGCTGCATGCCTGAAAAAAACAATTAAAGCAACCTCAAGAGACTTCAGAGTTTTGTGCTTGTTTTTGCTGCCCACCTTGCCACTGCGAAGAACAGCCCCATAACAGAGCTACCATGCCCAGACAGCATAGTTTAGCATTTCTATGAATAGGGACACTGTGTTAGTGCTGCTGAGAGAAAGAAGAGAACGCGGGTCCACAGATGCTGAAAAGCTTTTCTCCCTGTAAGAGAAAGTCAGTCATGCAATGTTAAGATCAAAGCTTGCCAATATGAAACATGTTCCTTTCAAGTGAAATAAAGTCTTATTTGCAATGTGGAAACTCGTTTCTTTAATGTGACAGATGTTTTCTGCTCCGATAGTAAATTTAGAGGTACTATGCCCAGATATTTTAGTTTAGCGTTTCTATGAACAGTGTCACTGTGCCAGTGCTCCTGGGTGAATTCAGAGAACGTGGGTCCACAGATGCTGAAAAGCTTTTTTCCATGTAAGAGAAAGTCAGTTTATGCAATGTTAAGATCAAAGCTTGCCAATATGAAAGATGTTCCTTTCAAATGAAATAAAGTCTTATTTGCAATGCAGAAAGGCGTTTCTTTAATGTGTTAGATGTGTTAGACTGAAGTTCCAATAGTAAAGTCAGAACTACTATGCCCAAACAGTTTAGTGTAGCAATTCTATGAACAGGGACACTGTGCCAGTGCTCCTGAGGGAAAGAAGAGAACGCGGGTCCACAGATGCAGAAAAGCTTCTTTCCCTGTAAGAGAATGTCAGTTTATGCAATGTTAAGATGAAAGCTTGCCAATATGAAACATATTCCTTTCAAATTAAATAAAGTCTTATTTGCAATGCAGAAAGGCATTTCTTTACTGTGTTAGATGTTTTCAGTTCCAATAGTAAAGTTAGAGCTACTATGCCCAGACAGCTTAGTTTAACGATTCTATGAACAGGGACGCTGTGCCAGTGCTCCTGAGGGAAAGAAGAGAATGCGGGTCTATAATGAATGCATAATGCATTATAAAAAAATCTTAAAATATGTTATATTGTCTTATAAAAAATCATAACAATTATAATACATTATAATGCTTTAGCATTTGTGGTTGTAACTTTTAAGATTATGATTATTTATAACACAATGAACACCATATTAAACCTACTTTTACATTAATAATGGACTATATATCTTGACATTATTTAAGATCTGCATAGTATCTTACTACAGTACATCTTGTAAGTGGTTAGGTGTGGAGTGTTATTTGAGTGTTCCCTGTGAGGCTAATATTAATTTTGATGTGAGCTTGTTAATACTTTCAACTGGAAAAAAAAATGCAATGTTTATATGTTAGGTTATATTTTATTTTGATGGTCCCCTTAGTGTATTGACTATAAGCAACATTGCAACTACATGTCAACTAACTCTCATTAGAGTATTAGTAGGCTTAGGTTAAAGTTAGTGTAGGTAGAATGTTGACGTACTTGCAAAGTTACTTATAGTCAGTTTGTTGGGGAACCATCAAAATAAAGTGTTAGCATATATTTAGCAGATATACTACTAATACTCCACTGACTGCTAGTTGGCATATAGCTGCAGAGTTACTTATCAACAGCTGTCTAAAGGGTACCATCAAAATAATCAAGCTGATATTAAAATAAAAATAATTCAAAGCAAATGTGTCATATTACACATTCATCTGATCTGATATCTGATCTTATGGCTGTTTGAGAGAAAAAGATTATTACTATTATTATTACTGTACTTATAAGTGGTCATTGATGGCTTTAAGAAAAGTAGCATAAGAAAGATGGCAAGATATGAGACTTATAATACATTATAACTATGAGAAATTTAATCCATTGTAACTTAAGTGGATGCAACATGTTCACTGTGTGTTATAAATCATAATACTCTTAAAAGCTATAACCACTAATAAGTAAATATTATAATCATTAAAACTGTTCTTATGAATATTCATAAGACGATATAACATATTATAAGTTTTTTTTATAATGCATTATAGGGGTGGGACAATAAATCGATATGGCGATATATCGTGATCCTTCTCCATGCGATACGATAATCGATATCTGGCGCCAAATATCGATATTTTAATTAATACAATAAGGTGCTCTAAATACATTTTCCTGCTCCCAGCATCTAAAAATGCGTGGAAATCGCGGCCGCGCCATTTCCACATTCTTTCCAAGAGCGCTCTGAGCAACTATGAAGCGCGTTCTCTATGAAGATGGGGAAGCACGAGGAACCGAATGATAAACAGATTTTCAGCCACTGTATTAGCTCTACTGCTATATATACACGTTTATGGAGATGAAAACTAAAAAACTGCCCCGGAACAGTTATCAGCGTGGACCATAGGCACCGATCACGTTATTATTGCAGAGCGCACATTCAGTCATGAGTAGCCTAACCTCTCCGCTCGGATCGCAGGTGGATTTCCCTCACTATATGAGTGAGAGAGAGCGCCGCCGGTGCGTCCAGTTTTATGTGAACAAAACTGGATGCTCTCCCTCTCTCACAGATATTACAAGTGCGCGTTATGCAGTGTGAACAGTGGGCACCGACCAGCAGAAACATAAATCTGCACCTATGGCATGGAGGACGAGACAAAACACTGTCAGAGCCGTAATGCGGCGCAGAAGTGTGCAGTGTGTGTGTGTGCTTGCCGCGCGTCTACATTTGAAATAACCAACCCGAGCGCGCAAAAGACGCGATGTGATTGTGAACGGCTATTTTTCCGTGCGGGGCTCCGTTTTTATGATGAGAGGAGTAGAAAGGTTGAGAAAGCACTCCGGGTAAATTTTGAAATGTACCAGGTTTATTTATATATACATGGAGAGAGAGAGAGAGAGAGAGAGGCTATATAAGTTAAGCAGTTAAATGTGTTTGTTTACACACAGAGAAAAAGAAAAGTGTAAGCTTTTAATAAGTCCAAGAATAAAATTATTAATTTACTCAACATGTTAAAATTGATTTACAGAACTTTTTTTGCTGTTTTCTAACAGTTTGGACTTGAATAAAGAAAGAAAACTTGCACTTAACCTTTTCACAGGCATTTTGTTTAGACAGATATCGCGATATATCATTATAGGATTTTCTAGAAATATATCGATTATCGCAGAATCGCTGTATCATGATATTATCGTTATCGTGAGCCATGTATCGTGATTATATCGTATCGTGAGGTACCCTGCGATTCCCACCCCTACTGTGGACCCGCGTTCTCTAAAATTTACCCAGGAGCACTGGCACAGTGTCACTGTTCATACAAATGCTAAACTATTCTGTCTGGGCATGGTAGCTCTAATTTTACTATCGCAGCAGAAAACATCTAACACATTAAAGAAACGCCTTTCCGCATTGCAAATAAGACTTTATTTCATTTGAAAGGAACATCTTTCATATTGGCAAGCTTTGATCTTAACATTGCATAAACTGACATTCTCTTACAGGGAAAAAAGTTTTTCTGCATCAGTGGACCCGCGTTCTCTAAATTCACCCAGGAGCACTGGTTCAGTGTCACTGTTCATAGAAACACTAAACTAAGCTATCTGGTCATAGTACCTCTAAATTTACTATCGGAGCAAGAATCTTTTAACATATTAAAGAAACGCATTTCTACATTGCAAATAAGACTATTTCATTTGTAAAAAAAACATCTTTCATATTGGCAACCTTTCATCTTAACATTGAATAAACTGACTTTCTCTTGCAGGGAGAAAATCTTTTCTGCATCTTTGGACCCGCGTTCTCTTCTTTCCCTCAGAAGCACTGACACAGTGTCACTGGTTACGTATGTAACCATGGTTCCCTGAGTAGGAAAGGAGACACTGCGTCCTCTAGGGGTTGCTATGGGGAGCACCGTCAGTGTCTGAAGCATACATACAAACACCACATGTTGGCTGGCGACAGCCTATGACGTCACTACCAGCGCGACCACAAAGGAGCGCCGGGAAAATACATCATCCACTTCGTCTGAAGCTTGTGTCCAAAGCATGGCACAAAGCCTAGAGGACGCAGTGTCTCGTTCCCTACTCAGGGAACCATGGTTACATACGTTCCCTTTCGAAGGAACTTCAAACTGCATCCTCTAGGGGTCGCTATGGGGAACGGAATACCCATGCCACCATGCTGAGGGGAGTGCAAGCCAAGCACAAAGGTGAGCACTAAGTACCAACTCTACCAGGCTAAGGGAGTTACCCCTGGGACGGTTAGATGGCTGTCAGTGACATTATCCCCTATGGCCAAAGACCCGAGCTGCATACCCTAAAAAACTTACCTGTTAAGGGTCGGGAATCCCGGACCCAGGGTAGAGCTCAAAGGCTTAGAATCATATAGAAAAGAATCCATTAAGGTGATACGGTCAAGTGCCTAGGATAGTAGCTAGGTCCTGGCCTGTCACCCAGGGGCTACCGCTTGCTCTGCACGAGCTCGCTGAGGGAACTGTCTCAACAGCCCCTTGGTAATAACCCACTGTTCAATCCCAGAAATTTTTGGGAGAAATAGGTACAGATTAGCGTGTGCACTTACCATAACATGGATTTGAAACCGTTCTAGGAAGCCGTAAAGTGAGCAACTTAACAGGGAGGCAGAGAGAGGCCTAGCAACCTTTTTTTTCTTTTTTTTTTTCTTCCCAGAAATTTTTGGGAGAAATAGGTAGAGTGGAGCCCAAGGCGAAACCGGGGCCTAACCAACCCAAAGAAAGGGCACAAAGCCGCAGTGAGTAACCCATACCATACAGAATTTTAGAAAGAACGCAAAACACTTGATGTGCGATTTTACCACAACGTGGCTTTGAGAAAGTGCACAGAGACTTACCATAACATGGATTTGAAAACCTGAAATCACTGACTCACAGAGCTCTAGGGAGCGGAGAACTCAACTCTCAGATTGAGAGGGAAACTCCAACGCTCAGAAAGGAGCAGTATGCTCATGGGTGACCCTCTATGGTGAGGGGAGCAATGCTAACTCTACCAACAAGGAGAGCAACCTAACAGGGAGGCATAGAGAGGCCTAACAACCTAAGGCTGCTGAATGACAGCTCTGGAGAGCGGAGAACTCATCTCTCAGAATGAGAGAGAACTCAGACGCTCAGAAGGGAGCGGCATGCTCATAGGTGACCCTCTATGGTGAGGGAAGCAATGCTAGCTCTACCAACAAGGAGAGCAACCTAACAGGGAGGCATAAAGAGGCCTAACAACCTGAGGCTGCTCGATGACATGGAGAGCATGGATGACATGGACAACTCAACTCTCAGCATGAGAGGAAACTCAGACGCCCAGAAGGGAGCGGCATGCTCATAGGTGACCCTCTATGGTGAGGGGAGCAATGCTAGCTTGACCAACAAAGAGAGCAACCTATCACAGAGCTCTGGGGAGCGGAGACCTCAATTCTCAGAATGAGAGGGAACTCAGACGCTCAGAAGGGAGCGGCATGCTCATAGGTGACCCTCTATGGTGAGCGGAGCAATGCTAGCTCGACCAACAAGGAGAGCAACCTAACAGGGAGGCATAGAGAGGCCTAACAACCTGAGGCTGCTGAATAACAGCTCTGGGGAGCAGAGAACTCACCTCTCAGAATGAGAGGTAACTCAGACGCTCAGAAAGGGATCGGCATGCTCATAGGTGACCCTCTATGGTGAGGGGAGCAATGCTAGCTCGACCACTGCCTGAAAAACCCTGGTAAGCCCTCCAGAAAGGTTGCTCAAGGGCTCTGGGAGATTGCTACTTAAAAATCCCCGGTTATTATTTTTTGGAGGGGACCAGTCCCTGAGCTAGCACATAGATATCCTCAGATAGCCATGCACCTAGGAAAGTACAAAGACCCACAGGCCCTGGTATTGTAGTGCTGTTGACCTGATGACCAAGGAGGCTCCCACAGAAACCTATGACTTGGCCACATGATCCAGAGGTATGAGGCCGGGAACAGGGCTCTCATCCTAGCCTGGATCTAGTATCGATGAGTGAGGTAATCACTGTTTTGTGCACTGCAGTCGATAGGAAGCACAAAACGACAGGTCCCAGAAATACTGCAAAGAATGGCTAGCAGTAGGAAACCCAATGTACCAGCGAACCAATAGAAATGGATCGTACTCACCCATCCATGGTTCCTGCGCATGAGATCAGTCCTGGAGGCGAAGTCCGAAGAGTTGGGTCCAGACCGTCAGTAAGGTAGTTTCTATGAAACATAGAACTTAACCAAAACATAATAAGTCCAGCATAGAGACTGCAATGTCAGCGCAGGAGGTCCCCACCTAACCTCGGTCAGGTGGAGTTAACGGTGGTTGCAGGGGAGTTAGAGAGGGGAAGATGAGGGCAGATGACAGGTCCCCCGAGGGAAGGGAGTAGATGTTCAAGTCTTACTCTGGTCCGGACAAGAATGTTGAGAACGCCTCGTCTGGATCACTTCCCTCAGGTCTTGCCTACCTCTCTTTGACCCGCGCCTCCCTCTAGCCCTACCCGCAGGCAGGGGAGGGGCACAAGTCGCGACACTAGCCTTCTGTGCCCATCTCTGATCTCCAGACCGGGTCCAGGTCTTTCAGCAGATCAGCCTGGTACGCCTGAAGCACCGCCATAGTGTGCAACGAAGCGACAGCCTGACCTGCTGCTGCGTATGCCCTGCCATTTAAGCGAGATGTTTCCTGAAGGGGCATAAATGGCAAGGAGGGAGCCTTGAGAGAGGATGTCTCACCCACAGAGAGATAGCTGGCTAGCGTCTCCTCCACAGGGAGCATCCCCTCATAGCCGTTTTCACGCATCCCTTCAATGTTAGCATAACTGGTATGCTGAAACCTATGAATGCGAGAAGAAAACGGCTTTTTCCATTCCCTCTCAACCTCCACGTGGAGATCAGGAAGAAATGGGAGGCTCACTCGATCTGGGGGGCTATGGCCAGAAAGATAACGATCATCGAGATGACCCCGTGGCTCCACCATCTCGGCCCGCTTCCACGGCAAGTCAAGCCTCGCCGTGGCACGTTCCATAACCTCCAACGACTCGTCATATGCAGGGCAGGAGGATTGAGAGGGCTCTGTCTCAACTTCTTCGCCCTGAGACATCTCCTGCTCTTCCTGGGCATAACACAGCAGAGCACTAGCCGCTGGATCAGATGATGTCAGAGAGATCGCATCATCATCATCCAGCAACTCACCCTTGTTTGCAGCCAATGAGCACGAGAAGGAAAGCCCCTCTCTAACTCATCAGCCAGATCCGCCTGCGAGCCCCACGAGCTCATCTCCCTCCGTGCCTCGGCAGCAGTGGGTCTTGAACCCCAGGAAACAGACGGCTGCTCGAGACAGACGAGAGCGGCGCTTTCTCATAGAAAAAAGCTCACAGTGCACGCAGATTGCCCCCTCGAGGACATCACGTGCGTGCTCCTCACCCAAACAAAAGACGCAAAGATCGTGTGTGTCATCAGGTGTCAAATAACGAGGACACGGATCCACACATCTCTTAAACGCCTTGCTAGTGCTCGCCATGGTAACAATAGAAAATCATTCTTACCAGTAGAATGCACTTCAAACAAAAAAGTCACTGAAGACGAAGAAGAGGATGACGTATTTTCCTGGCGTCCCTTTATACTGTGGTCGCGCTGGTAGTAACGTAATAGGCTGTCGCCGGCCAACATGTAGTGTTTTTGTATATATACTTCAGACACGGATCACGCTGACGGCGTTCCCCATAGCGACCCCTAGAGAACACAGTTCGAAGTACCCTCGAAAGGGAAATGCCTTTCTACATTGCAAATAAAACTTTATTTCATATGAAATGAACATCTTTCATATTGGCAAGCTTTCATCTTAACATTGAATAAAGTCACATTCTCTTACAGGGAGAAAAGTTTTTCAGCATCTGTGGACCCGCCTTCTCTTCTTTCTCTCAGGAGCACTGACACAGTGTCCCTGTTCATAGAAACGCTACACTAAGCTGTCTGAACATAATAGCTCTAACTATACTATTTGAGCAGAAAACATCTAACACATTAAGGAAACGCCTTTCTGCATTGCAAATACATCTTTATTTAATTTGAAACGAACATCTTTCATATTGGCAAGCCTTCATCTTAACATTGCATGAATTGACTCTCTTACAGGGAAAGAAGCTTTTCTGCATCTGTGGACCCGCATTCTCTAAATTTACCCACAGTGTCACTATTCATAGAAAGGCTAAACTACGCTATCTGGGCATAGTATCTCTAACTTTACTATTTGAACAAGAATCATCTAACATATTAAAGAAACGCCTTTCTACTTTGCAAATAAGACTTTAAATCATTTGAAATGAATATCTTTCATATTGGCAAGCTTTCATCTTAACATTGCATGAACTGACTTTCTCTTACAGGGAGAAAAGCTTTTCAGCATCTGTGCACCTGCGTTTCTCTTCTTTCTCTTAGGAGCACTGACACAGTGTCCCTGTTCATAGAAACGCTGAACTAAGCTGTCTGACCTTAGTAGCTCTAACTTTGTTATATGAGCAGAAAACATCTAACATATTAAGAAAACGCTTTTCTGCACTGTAAATAAATCTTTATTGAATTTGAAACATTATCTTTCATATTGGCAAGCTTTCATCTTAACATTGCATGAACTGACCTTCTCTTACAGGGAGAAAAGCTTTTCAGCATCTGTGCACCTGCGTTTCTCTTCTTTCTCTCAGGAGCACTGACACAGTGTCCCTGTTCATAGAAACGCTGAACTAAGCTGTCTGACCTTAGTAGCTCTAACTTTGTTATATGAGCAGAAAACATCTAACATATTAAGAAAACGCTTTTCTGCACTGCAAATTAATCTTTATTTAATTTGAAACATTATCTTTCATATTGGCAAGCTTTCATCTTAACATTGCATGAACTGACTTTCTCTTACATGGAAAAAAGCTTTTCAGCATCTGTGGACCCGCGATCTCTAAATTCACTCAGAAGCACTGACACAGTGTCACTGTTCATAGAAACGCTAAACTAAGCTGACAGCTCATAGTAGCTCTAATTTTACTAATGGAACTGAAACCATTTAACACATTAAAGAAAAGCGTTTCTGATATAAAACTTTATTTCATTTGAAAGGAACATCTTTCATATTGGCAAGCCTTCATCTTAACATTGCATGAACTGACTTTCTATTACAGGGAAAGAAGCTTTTCAGCATCTGTGGACCCGCATTCTCTAAATTCACCCAGGAGCACTGGCACAGTGTCCCTGTTCATTGAAATGCTTAACTAAGCTGTCTGGGCATAGTAACTCTAACTTTACTATTTGAGCAGAAAACATCTAACACGTTAAGGAAACGCTTTTCTGCATTGCAAATAAATCTTTTTTTTTTTTCATTTCAAATGAACATCTTTCATATTGGCAAGCTTTCATCTTAATATTGCATGAACTGACTTTCTTTTACATTGAAAAAACCTTTTCAGCATCTTGGCCCCACGTTCTCTAAATTCACGCAGGGGCACAGACACAGTGCCACTGTTCAAAGAATCGCTAAACTAAGCTGACAGCTCATAGTAGCTCTAATTTTACTAATGGAACTGAAAGCATTTAACACATTAAAGAAAAGCGTTTCTGATATAAAACTTTATTTCATTTGAAAGGAACATCTTTCATATTGGCAAGCCTTCATCTTAACATTGCATGAACTGACTTTCTATTACAGGGAAAGAAGCTTTTCAGCATCTGTGGACCCGCATTCTCTAAATTCACCCAGGAACACTGGCACAGTGTCCCTGTTCATTGAAATGCTAAACTAAGCTGTCTGGGCATAGTAACTCTAACTTTACTATCTGAGCAAGAATCATCTAACATATTAAAGAAACGTTTTTCTACTTTGTAAATAAGACTAAATCATTTGAAATGAATATCTTTCATATTAGCAAGCTTTCATTTTAACATTTTAAAATACTGACTTTCTCTTACAGGCAGAAAAGCTTTTCAGCATCTGTGCACCTGCGTTCTCTTCTTTCTCTCAGGAGCACTGACACAGTGTCCCTGTTCATAGAAACGCTAAATTAAGCTGTCTGACCATAGTAGATCTCACTTTACTATTTGAGCAGAAAACATCTAACACATTAAGGAAACGCTTTTCTGTTTGGCAAATAAATCTTTATTTCATTTGAAACATTATCTTTCATATTGGCATGATTTCATCTTAACATTGCATAAACCGACTTTCTATTACATAGGAAATGCTATACCTGTATTATTTGTACTGAAAACATCTGACACATTAAGGAAATGCCTTTTTGCATAGCAAATAAACCTTTATTTCATTTGAAAAGAATATCATATTGGCAAGCTTTTATCTTATTGCATAAACTGACTTTCTATTAGAGGGAAAGAAGCTTATCGGCATCTATGTACTAGAGAACTGACAAAGTGTCACTGTCCATAAAACTACAAAACTAAGCTTTCTGGCCATAGTAGCTCTAATTTTACTAATGGAACTGAAAACATCTAACACATTAAGGAAATGCCTTTTTGCAATGCAATTAAGACTTTATTTCATTTGAAAAGAACATCTTTCATATTGGCAAGCTTTCATCTTAACATTGCATGAACTGACTTTCTATGACAGGGAAAACAGCTTTTCAGCATCTGTGGACCCACGTTCTGTAAATTCACCCAGGAGCACTGACACAGTGTCACTGTTCATAGAAACGCTAAACTAAGCTGTCTGGGCATAGTAACTCTAACTTTACTATCTGAGCAAGAATCATCTAACATATTAAAGAAATGCCTTTCTACTTTGCAAATAAGACTAAATGATTTGAAATGTATATCTTTCAAATTGGCAAGCTTTCATTTTAACATTTTAAAATACTGACTTTCTCTTACAGGGAGAAAAGCTTTTCAGCATCTGTGCACCTGCGTTCTCTTCTTTCTCTCAGGAGCTCTGACACAGTGTCCCTGTTCATAGAAACGCTAAACTAAGCTGTCTGACCATAGTAGCTCTCAATTTACTATTTGAGAAGAAAACATCTAACACATTAAGGAAACATTTTTCTGCAGTGCATCTAAATCTGTATTTCATTTGAAACATTATTTTTCATAATGGCAAGCTTTCATCTAAACATTGCATAAACCGACTTTCTATAACATAGAAAGAAGCTTTTCAGCATCTGTGGACCCGCGATCTCTAAATTCACTCAGAAGCACTAGCACAGTGTCACTGTTCATAGAAACGCCTAACTAAGCTGTCTGGGTATAGGAGCTATACCTGTATTATTTGTACTGAAAACATCTGACACATTAAGGAAATGCCTTTTTGCATAGCAAATAAACCTTTATTTCATTTGAAAAGAATATCATATTGGCAAGCTTTTATCTTAACATTGCATGAACTGACTTTCTATTACAGGGAAAGAAGCTTATCGGCATCTGTGTACCCGCGTTCTCTAAATTCACCCAGGAGCACTGGCACAGTGTCACTGTCCACAAAACTAAGCTTTGTGGGCATAGTAGCTCTAATTTTACTAATGGAACTGAAAACAACTAACACATTAAGGAAATGCCTTTTTGCATTGCACTTAAGACTTTATTTCATTTGAAAAGAACATCTTTCATATTGGCAAGCTTTCATCTTAACATTGCATGAACTGACTTTCTATGACAGGGAAAACAGCTTATCAGCATCTGTGGACCCGCGATCTCTAAATTCACCATGGAGCACTAACACAGTGTCACTGTTCATAGAAACGCTAAACTAATCTGTCTGGGTATAGGAGCTATACCTGTATTATTTGTACTGAAAACATCTGACACATTAAGGAAATGCCTTTTTGCATAGCAAATAAGCCTTTATTTCATTTGAAAAGAATATCATATTGGCAAGCTTTTATCTTAACATTGCATGAACTGACTTTCTATTACAGGGAAAACAGCTTTTCAGCATCTGTGGACCCACGTTCTGTAAATTCACCCAGGAGCACTGGCACAGTGTCACTCTTCATAGAAATGCTAAACTAAGCTGTTTGGGCATAGTAACTCTAACTTTACTATCTGAGCAAGAATCATCTGACATATTAAAGAAATGCCTTTCTACTTTGCAAATAAGACTAAATAATTTGAAATGAATATCTTTCAAATTGGCAAGCTTTCATTTTAACATTTTCAAATACTGACTTTCTCTTACAGGGAGAAAAGCTTTTCAGCATCTGTGCACCTGCGTTCTCTTCTTTCTCTCAGGAGCACTGTCACAGTGTCCCTGTTCATAGAAACGCTAAACTAAGCTGTCTGGTTATAGGAGCTCTCACTTTACTATTAGAGTAGAAAACATCTAACACTTTAAGGAAATGCCTTTTTGCATTGCCATTAAGACTTTATTTCATTTGAAAAGAACATCTTTCATATTGGCAAGCTTTCATCTTACCATTGCATAAACTCACTTTCTATTACAGGGATAGAGGTTTCTCAGCATCTGTGGCATCGCGTTCTCTAAATTCACCATGGAGCACTAACACAGTGACACTGTTCATAGAAACGCTATATTAAGCTATCTGAGCACAGTAGCTCTGACATTATTATTTGAGCAGAAAACAGCTAACACATTAAGAAAACGCTTTTCTGCATTGCAAATAAATCTTTTTATTTTTTTTTTCATTTGAAATGACCATCTTTCTTATTGGCAAACTTTCATCTTAACATTTAATGAACTGACTTTCTATTACAGGGAAAGAAGCTTATCGGAATCTGTGTACCCGCGTTCTCTAAATTCATGCAGGAGAACTGACAAAGTGTCACTGTCCACAAAACTAAGCTTTCTGGGCATAGTAGCTCTAATTTTACTAATGGAACTGAAAACTTCTAACACATTAAGGAAATGCCTTTTTGCAATGCAATTAAGACTTTATTTCATTTGAAAAGAACATCTTTCTTATTGGCAGGCTTTCATCTTAACATTGCATAAACCGACTTTCTTTAACATGGAAAGAAGCTTATCAGCATCTGTGGACCCTTGATCTCTAAATTCACCATGGAGCACTAACACAGTATTACTGTTCATAGAAACGCTAAATTAAGCTGTCTGGGCATATGAGCTCTCACTTTACTATTAGAGTAGAAAACATCTAACACTTTAAGGAAATGCCTTTTTGCAATGCAATTAAGACTTTATTTCATTTGAAAAGAACATCTTTCTTATTGGCAGGCTTTCATCTTAACATTGCATAAACCGACTTTCTTTAACATGGAAAGAAGCTTATCAGCATCTGTGGACCCTTGATCTCTAAATTCACCATGGAGCACTAACACAGTATTACTGTTCATAGAAACGCTAAATTAAGCTGTCTGGGCATATGAGCTCTCACTTTACTATTAGAGTAGAAAACATCTAATACTTTAAGGAAAGTCCTTTTTGCAATGCAATTAAGACTTTATTTCATTTGAAAAGAACATCTTTCAAATTGGCAAGCTTTCATCTTAAAATTGCACGAACTGACGTTCTATTACAGGGAAAGAAGCCTCTCAGCATCTGTGGACCTACGTTCTCTAAATTCACCATGGAGCACTAACACAGTGACACTGTTCATAGAAACGCTAAATGAAGCTATCTGAGCACAGTAGCTCTGACATTATTATTTGAGCAGAAAACAGCTAACACATTAAGAAAACGCTTTTCTGCATTGCAAATAAATCTTTTTATTTTTTTTTTTTCATTTGAAATGACCATCTTTCTTATTGGCAAGCTTTCATCTTAACATTGAATGAACTGACTTTCTATTACAGGGAAAGAAGCTTATCGGCATCTGTGTACCCGCGTTCTCTAAATTCATGCAGGAGAACTGACAAAGTGTCACTGTCCACAAAACTAAGCTTTCTGGGCATAGTAGCTCTAATTTTACTAATGGAACTGAAAACATCTAACACATTAAGGAAATGCCTTTTTGCATTGTAATGAAGACTTTATTTCATTTGAAAAGAACATCTTTCATATTGGCAAGCTTTCATCTTAACATTGCATAGCCTGACTTTCTTTAACATGGAAAGAAGCTTATCAGCATCTGTGGACCCGCGATCTCTAAATTCACCATGGAGCACTAACACAGTATTACTGTTCATAGAAACGCTAAATTAAGCTGTCTGGGCATAGGAGCTCTCACTTTACTATTAGAGTAGAAAACATCTAAAACTTTAAGGAAATGCCTTTTTGCATTGCCATTAAGACTTTATTTCATTTGAAAAGAACATCTTTCATATTGGCAAGCTTTCATCTTACCATTGCATGAACTCACTTTCTATTACAGGAAGCATTGCAATGAAGACTTTATTTCATTTGAAAAGAACATCTTTCAAATTGGCAAGCTTTCATCTTAAAATTGCACGAACTGACGTTCTATTACAGGGAAAGAAGCCTCTCAGCATCTGTGGACCCACGTTCTCTAAATTCACCATGGAGCACTAACACAGTGTCACTGTTCATAGAAACGTTAAATTAAGCTATCTGAGCACAGTAGCTCTGACATTATTATTTGTGCAGAAAACCGCTAACACTGTTTAACACGTTAAGCTGTCTGGGCATAGGAGCTCTCACTTTACTCTTAGAGTAGAAAACATCTAACACTTTAAGGAAATGCCTTTTTGCATTGAAAAATAAACCTTTATTTCATTTGAAAAGAATATCATATTGGCAAGCTTTTATCTTAAAATTGCATGAACTGACTTTCTATTACAGGGAAAGAAGCTTATCGGCGTCTGTGTACCCGCGTTCTCTTAATTCACGCAGGAGAACTGACAAAGTGTCACTGTCCACAAAACTAAGCTTTCTGGGCATAGTAGCTCTAATTTTACTAATGGAACTGAAAACATCTAAGACATTAAGGAAATCCCTTTTTGCAATGCAATTAAAACTTTATTTCATTTGAAAAGAACATCTTTCATATTGGCAAGCTTTCATCTTAACATTGCATGAACTGACTTTCTATGACAGGGAAAACAGCTTTCAGCATCTGTGGACCCGCGATCTCTAAATTCACCATGGAGCACTAACACAGTATTACTGTTCATAGAAACGCTAAATTAAGCTGTCTGGGCATAGGAGCTCTCACTTTACTATTAGAGTAGAAAACATCTAACACTTTAAGGAAATGCCTTTTTGCATTGCCATTAAGACTTTATTTCATTTGAAAAGAACATCTTTCAAATTGGCAAGCTTTCATCTTAAAATTGCACGAACTGACGTTCTATTACAGGGAAAGAAGCCTCTCAGCATCTGTGGACCCACGTTCTCTAAATTCACCATGGAGCACTAACACAGTGTCACTGTTCATAGAAAACCCTGTCTGGGTATAGGAGCTATACCTGTATTATTTGTACTGAAAACATCTGACACATTAAGGAAATGCCTTTTTGCATAGAAAAATAAACCTTTATTTCATTTGAAAAGAATATCATATTGGCAAGCTTTTATCTTAACATTGCATGAACTGACTTTCTATTACAGGGAAAGAAACTTATCGGCATCTGTGTACCGACGTTCTCTTAATTCACGCAGGAGAACTGAGAAAGTGTCACTGTCCACAAAACTAAGCTTTCTGGGCATAGTAGCTCTAATTTTACTAATGGAACTGAAAACATCTAACACATTAAGGAAATGCCTTTTTGCAATGCAATTAAGACTTTATTTCATTTGAAAAGAACATCTTTCATATTGGCAAGCTTTCATCTTCACATTGCATGAACTGACTTTCTATGACAGGGAAAACAGCTTTTCAGCATCTGTGGAACCACGTTCTGTAAATTCACCCAGGAGCACTGGCACAGTGTCACTGTTCATAGAAACGCTAAACTAAGCTGTATTGGCATAGTAACTCTAACTTTACTATCTGAGCAAGAATCATCAAACATATTACAGAAATGCCTTTCTACTTTGCAAATAAGACTAAATGTTTTTAAATGAATATCTTTCAAATTGGCAAGCCTTCATTTTAACATTTTAAAATACTTACTTTTTCTTACAGGGCTTTTCAGCATCTGTGGACCCACGTTCTCTAAATTCACCCAGGAGCACTGGCACAGTGTCCCTGTTCATAGAAACGCTAAACTAAGCTGTCTGACCATAGTAGCTCTCACTTTACTATTTGAGAAGAAAACATCTAACACATTAAGGAAACGCTTTTCTGCAGTGCATCTAAATCTGTATTTCATTTGTAACATTATTTTTCATATTGGCAAGCTTTAATCTAAACATTGCATAAACCGGCTTCTATAACATGGAAAGAAGCTTTTCAGCATCTGTGGACCCGCGTTCTCTAAATTCCCCAAGGAGCCCTGACACAGTGTCACTGTTCATAGAAACGCTGTCTGGGCATAGGAGCTCTCACTTTACTATTAGAGTAGAAAACATCTAACACTTTAAGGAAATGCCTTTTTGCATTGCCATTAAGACTTTATTTCATTTGAAAAGAACATCTTTCAAATTGGCAAGCTTTCATCTTAAAATTGCACGAACTGACGTTCTATTACAGGGAAAGAAGCCTCTCAGCATCTGTGGACCTACGTTCTCTAAATTCACCATGGAGCACTAACACAGTGACACTGTTCATAGAAACGCTAAATTAAGCTATCTGAGCACATTAGCTCTGACATTATTATTTGTGCAGAAAACCGCTAACACTGTTTAACACGTTAAGCTGTCTGGGCATAGGAGCTCTCACTTTACTCTTAGAGTAGAAAACATCTAACACTTTAAGGAAATGCCTTTTTGCATAGAAAAATAAACCTTTATTTCATTTGAAAAGAATATCATATTGGCAAGCTTTTATCTTAAAATTGCATGAACTGACTTTCTATTACAGGGAAAACAGCTTTTCAGCATCTGTGGACCCGCGATCTCTAAATTCACCATGGAGCACTAACACAGTATTACTGTTCATAGAAACGCTAAATTAAGCTGCCTGGGCATAGGAGCTCTCACTTTACTATTAGAGTAGAAAACATCTAACACTTTAAGGAAATGCCTTTTTGCATTGCCATTAAGACTTTATTTCATTTGAAAAGAACATCTTTCAAATTGGCAAGCTTTCATCTTAAAATTGCGCGAACTGACGTTCTATTACAGGGAAAGAAGCCTCTCAGCATCTGTGGACCCACGTTCTCTAAATTCACCATGGAGCACTAACACAGTGTCACTGTTCATAGAAAACGCTGTCTGGGTATAGGAGCTATACCTGTATTATTTGTACTGAAAACATCTGACACATTAAGGAAATGCCTTTTTGCATAGAAAAATAAACCTTTATTTCATTTGAAAAGAATATCATATTGGCAAGCTTTTATCTTAACATTGCATGAACTGACTTTCTATTACAGGGAAAGAAACTTATCGGCATCTGTGTACCCGCGTTCTCTTAATTCACGCAGGAGAACTGAGAAAGTGTCACTGTCCACAAAACTAAGCTTTCTGGGCATAGTAGCTCTAATTTTACTAATGGAACTGAAAACATCTAACACATTAAGGAAATGCCTTTTTGCAATGCAATTAAGACTTTATTTCATTTGAAAAGAACATCTTTCATATTGGCAAGCTTTCATCTTAACATTGCATGAACTGACTTTCTATGACAGGGAAAACGCCTCTAGGTTACGTATGTAACCCTAGTTCCTCGAGGGAACGAGACGCTGCGTCGAAACGCTATGGGAATGCCTTTAGCGTGACCGGCTCTGAATACAAGTGTAATCTGTCCAAAGGATGGGCGAGACGTCACGGGCGAGGTGACGTAATGACCAGCTGGTATAAAAGCACGTGCGGTGAAACCGGCATCAGCTTCTAGGAGTGAAGCAAGCGCGGGCAGGGATGCCGGAAGTGTGGCCTCGAGACGCAGCGTCTCGTTCCCTCGAGGAACTAGGGTTACATACGTAACCTAGAGGCGTTCCTCTTCAGGAACTCGAGCTGCGTCGAAACGCTATGGGAACGAGATGCCCACGCCGCCAGGCTTCCAAGTCCCTGCCCAGTGTGTATCCCTGCGGAGCACATCTAGGGCGAGAGGACGGAAGAGCCTGGAGTGGCCCGCATGTCAAGGCCATAAAACCTGACAAAGGTCAGGGGCGTAGACCATCCCGCAGCGTTGCAGATGTCCTGTAATGGGACACCTGCGAGAAAGGCCTTGGAGGCCGCCACACTTCGTGTGGAGTGAGCTCTGACTCCCATCGGCGAGGGGAGATCAGAGGACTCATAGGCCATGATAATGGCCTCCACAATCCACCGACTGAGGGTCTGTTTGGAAGCAGAAAGACCTCTCTTAGGGGGACCATAGCAAATCAGCAGTTGGTCCACCCTTCTCCACAGGGCAGTTCTGTGGACGTATGCATCCAGCGCTCGCACTGGACACATACAGTTATGCTTCTGCTGGTCTGGCTCCCTGAAGGGAGGAGGACTGAAGGCCTGCAGTACGACAGGCTGTGGCGTGACAGAAGGAACTTTGGGGACGTACCCTGCACGAGGGTACAAAAAGGCTTTGGCCATACCAGGCGCAAAGTCCAAATGAGTAGGGGCCACTGAGAGGGCCTGCAGATCCCCAACTCTCTTAAGAGAAGAAATCGCCAGAAGAAAAACAGTCTTCAGAGTGAGATGGCGATCAGAGATCTCCTCAATAGGCTCGAAAGGAGGCCTACAGAGAGCATCCAACACCACAGCCAGGTCCCATGGAGGAACACGGGACCGTACTGGAGGCCTCAGCCTCAGCGCACCGCGGAGGAAACGTGTAACCAGGGGGTGTCTGCCCACTGACTGTCCACCAAGAGAGGTGTGGTAGGCCAAAATCTCCCTGTGGAGAGTCGAGCCTGCAGGAGCTCCAGCACTGTACCAACCGGGCAGTTGACTGGGTCGAGCTGGCGGTCTCCGCACCATGAAGTGAAAAGTTTCCACTTCAAAGCATACAGTTTCCTCGTTGAGGGAGCTCTGGATTGGAGGATGGTCTCAACAACCTCGGTTGAGAGACCGGAAGCTATGAGCTGTGCCCCTTCAGGGGCCATACCCACAGCTTCCACAACTCCGGGCGGGGGTGCACAAGGGTGCCCCCTGCCTGTGAGAGGAGATCCCCCCTGACGGGAATCTCCCATGGAGAGCCGTCGAGGAGAGAAATCAGGTCCGAGAACCATACTCGGCCTGGCCAGAACGGGGCTACTAACAGCAGCCGGACCCCGTCCCGGCGCACTCTCTCCAGAACTCCGGGGAGCAGAGCAATCGGGGGAAAGGCGTACAGACGAAGCCTCGGCCAAGTCTGTACCATGGCATCCAGCCCCAGTGGAGCTGGATGAGTCAGAGAGTACCAGAGGGGACATTGCGATGTCTCCCAAGTCGCATATAGGTCCACCTGAGCCTGGCCAAACACTCTCCAAATCTGCTTCACCACCTCTGGGTGAAGCATCCATTCCCCGGGCCTCGGCCCCTGTCTCGACAGGATGTCTGCTCCCACATTGAGATGCCCAGGGATGTACACTGCTCTCAGCGAGAGGAGTTTGCCCTGGGACCACACAAGGATCTGGTGCGCCAGCCTGTACAGGGGGCGCGACCGCAGACCTCCTTGGTGGTTGATGTAAGAGACCACTGCCGTGTTGTCGGCGCGCACCAACACATGGTGATCTCTTAGGTCTGGGAGAAAGTGTTTCAGAGCCTGAAACACAGCCAGCATCTCCAGCCAATTGATGTGCCACGTGAGATGGCGACCACTCCACAGACCGCGGGCAGGGTGGCCACTCATGACCGCTCCCCAGCCAGTGAGGGATGCGTCCGTCGCTAGCGATACGCGGCGACACGGAGCTCCCAGCACTGGGCCCTGAGACAAGAACCAAGGTTGTCTCCACATGTCTAAGGCACGTAGGCACCGCCGCGTGACCTTGATCATGCGAAGTGGGTTCCTTCTCGGGAAGAACCCCTTGGTCTTGAGCCACCACTGTAGGGGTCTCATGTACAGCAGGCCAATAGGTATCACGTTGGACGCAGCTGCCATCAGACCCAGCAGTCTCTGAAACTGCTTGATAGTGAGTGACTGGCCTTCTTTCACTCTCCTGACTGCCGTGAGGATCGACTCGATCCGAGCAGGCGACATACGTGCCTGCATCGTGGTCGAATCCCACACCACACCAAGATAAGTGGTCCTCTGTAATGGAGAAAGCGCACTCTTCTTGGCGTTTAGTCTTAACCCCAACGCTTTCATGTGAGCGAGAACAACATCTCGATGTTGAGCCGCTATCTGCTCTGAATGAGCGAGAATCAACCAATCGTCGATGTAATTGAGTATGCGGATGCCTTGTAGCCGCAACGGAGCTAACGCGGCATCCACACACTTCGTAAAAGTGCGGGGTGAGAGTGCTAGGCCGAAGGGAAGAACCCGATACTGGTAAGCTTCGCCCCCGAACGCAAACCTCAGGAACTTCCTGTGAGTAGGAAGGATGGAGACATGGAAGTATGCGTCTTTTAGATCGATTGTAACAAACCAGTCCTGGGACCTGATCTGAGACACAACCTGTTTGAGCGTGAGCATCTTGAACCTCAGTCTGCTGACTGAGCGGTTCAACTGACGCAGATCTAAAATGGGACGCAACCCTCCATCCTTCTTTGGAACTATAAAGTACCGGCTGTAGAACCCGGACTCTCTCTCGTGAGGAGGGACCACCTCGATGGCTTCCTTTCTTAAGAGAGTAATTACTTCTCGTTCCATTACCAGAGCCTGCTCGGGACCCACCAGAGTGGGATTCACCCCGTTGAATCGAGGCGGAGGAGAACCGAACTGGATTCTGTAACCTCTCTCTACAGTGTGCAGGACCCACTGAGACACATTCAGCAGTAGTTTCCACGCTGCAAAATAGTCTACTAAGGGAACCAGTCTCTCGAGACTGGCCTCTGTTGTAATCAGAGTGGCTAGTTCGGTGTCCTGGAACGGCACACCGGCAGGAGACAACCGAACTAGCTGCTCTAGAGATCCCCGAAGGGGTGGCGAGCATCTCAGCTCCGCTACGTTTCCGGGCGGAGAGAACTGAGATATGTGCTCGCTGGAGATCGCTGCGCCCTGGAACACCGTACGTGGCAGGGTTAGCAGAACGATCTCCTGAGGGCACTGAGGAGAGACGGGCACCGTGTAATGCGGTGAACGCCGCTCTTCCCCAGCGGGAGCTACCCTCATAAGCCCTGGGCCATAAGCATCAGGGCCTCTTGGCCGAAGACCTCTTTGCCTGAAGGACGGTCCGTAGATCCGGCTTAGGCTTCGAGACCCCCGACCGAGAGCCTTTCTTACCGCCCCGGCTCCGCCGCGGGGGAGCACGGGCGGCGATACTCTCTTTCTGCACCTCTCTATGTGAGGAGCCAGCACGCGGCAGGGGCTGCTCTCGTCCAGCAGCCCCCTGAGCTAGAGAGCGGCGAGGGAGAAACCGCTGGAACGCCGCCGCCTGCTTCCTGGTGCCTGTCGACGACGGAACCAACAGCGTCGCCGAACAGGCCAGAAGGCGAAAGCGGGGCGTCCAGGAGGAAGACCCTGTCACAGTCTTTGATATCTGACAGGGTCAACCAGAGATGCCTCTCCGCCGCCACCAGGGCTGCCATAGACCGCCCAATAGCACGGGTGGTCTCCTTGGTGTCGCGGAGAGACAAATCAGCGGTTTTGCGGAGCTCACTGATATCGTCCGCATTAATTCCCTCAACCTCATCTAGGTCTTTGAGCAGGTCAGCCTGGTACGCCTGCAGCACTGCCATGGTGTGCAGACACGAACCAGCCTGACCTGCTGCCGCGTACCCCTTGCCCACCAGCGCTGACGATGTGCGCAGCGGCTTGGTGGGCAAGGTCGGAGCCTTCAGAGACGACGCAGCGTCAGGGGACAGATAGCTCGCGAGCGTCTGTTCCACCCGAGGCATCGCTCTGTAACCGCGCTCAATCGTCCCCGCCACGTTACCGTAGTAATCGGACGAGGGGACGAAGAGGCGGGCCGAAAATGGTTTTCCCCACGACCTCGACACCTCGGTGTGAAGGTCGGGAAAAAACGGCAGGCTCCGATGTGGAGGTGGAGTCTTAAACCGCAGAAAGCGTTCGTCCAACTTGCTTCTCTGCGGTTCAACACGACACTCGGCCGGCCAATCGACTGGCCACAGCACGAGTGACCACCTCCACAAGCTCCTCATATTGGGGCGAAAGAGAGGGCGAAACATACTCGGCGCTCTCCACGTCAACCTCCTCGGAGGAAGACAGGAGAAGTGCCGAGCCCGCTGCCCGAGGAGAAGTAACCGCATGGCGGGCTTCGGATCTCGGGGAGCGGTCACCGGATCTAATGGGTGAGGATGGAGATAGAGACTCGCTCGTCTCCGATCCCTCCATCAGATCCCGCTGCGAACCCCACGAGCGCCGCCGCCGTTCCGCCTCAGCGGAAGCGGGGCCATCGCCGCGGGGAACGCTGATGAAAGAACCCTCCTCGGAAAAAAGGGCCTTTCGGGAGCGAAGCGTACGCAGCGGGAGACACTCGCAGTGCTGGCAGTCGGCTCCCTCGAGAGCCGACTCTGCGTGCCTCGCTCCCAAACAAACCACACACAAGCTGTGTGTATCACCTGCAGACAAATAGCGTTTGCAGGGAGGAACACACAGCTTGTATTGTGATCTGCTCTCGCCCTTCACATGCTTAGCCTTATACTGGCTCTTTGACATGATTAATTTCAAAGGACAGACAACACCAAATAAGACACACAGTTTAGACACAGAGCGCTAGCTGAATGACAGAAAGCTGATGCCGGTTTCACCGCACGTGCTTTTATACCAGCTGGTCATTACGTCACCTCGCCCGTGACGTCTCGCCCATCCTTTGGACAGATTACACTTGTATTCAGAGCCGGTCACGCTGAAGGCGTTCCCATAGCGTTTCGACGCAGCTCGAGTTCCTGAAGAGGAACAGCTTTTCAGCATCTCTGGAACCACGTTCTGTAAATTCACCCAGGAGCACTGGCACAGTGTCACTGTTCATAGAAACGCTAAACTAAGCTGTATTGGCATAGTAACTCTAACTTTACTATCTGAGCAAGAATCATCAAACATATTACAGAAATGCCTTTCTACTTTGCAAATAAGACTAAATGTTTTTAAATGAATATCTTTCAAATTGGCAAGCCTTCATTTTAACATTTTAAAATACTGACTTTTTCTTACAGGGAGAAAAGCTTTTCAGCATCTGTGGACCCACATTCTCTAAATTCACCCAGGAGCACTGGCACAGTGTCCCTGTTCATAGAAACGCTAAACTAAGCTGTCTGACCATAGTAGCTCTCACTTTACTATTTGAGAAGAAAACATCTAACACATTAAGGAAACGCTTTTCTGCAGTGCATCTAAATCTGTATTTCATTTGTAACATTATTTTTCATATTGGCAAGCTTTCATCTAAACATTGCATAAACCGGCTTCTATAACATGGAAAGAAGCTTTTCAGCATCTGTGGACCCGCGTTCTCTAAATTCCCCAAGGAGCCCTGACACAGTGTCACTGTTCATAGAAACGCTGTCTGGGCATAGGAGCTCTCACTTTACTATTAGAGTAGAAAACATCTAACACTTTAAGGAAATGCCTTTTTGCATTGCCATTAAGACTTTATTTCATTTGAAAAGAACATCTTTCATATTGGCAAGCTTTCATCTTACCATTGCATGAACTCACTTTCTATTACAGGAAGCATTGCAATGAAGACTTTATTTCATTTGAAAAGAACATCTTTCAAATTGGCAAGCTTTCATCTTAAAATTGCACGAACTGACGTTCTATTACAGGGAAAGAAGCCTCTCAGCATCTGTGGACCTACGTTCTCTAAATTCACCATGGAGCACTAACACAGTGACACTGTTCATAGAAACGCTAAATTAAGCTATCTGAGCACAGTAGCTCTGACATTATTATTTGAGCAGAAAACAGCTAACACATTAAGAAAACGCTTTTCTGCATTGCAAATAAATCTTTTTATTTTTTTTTTTTCATTTGAAATGACCATCTTTCTTATTGGCAAGCTTTCATCTTAACATTGAATGAACTGACTTTCTATTACAGGGAAAGAAGCTTATCAGCATCTGTGTACCCGCGTTCTCTAAATTCATGCAGGAGAACTGACAAAGTGTCACTGTCCACAAAACTAAGCTTTCTGGGCATAGTAGCTCTAATTTTACTAATGGAACTGAAAACATCTAACACATTAAGAAAATGCCTTTTTGCATTGTAATGAAGACTTTATTTCATTTGAAAAGAACATCTTTCATACTGGCAAGCTTTCATCTTAACATTGCATAGCCTGACTTTCTTTAACATGGAAAGAAGCTTATCAGCATCTGTGGACCCGCGATCTCTAAATTCACCATGGAGCACTAACACAGTATTACTGTTCATAGAAAGGCTAAATTAAGCTGTCTGGGCATAGGAGCTCTCACTTTACTATTAGAGTAGAAAACATCGAACACTTTAAGGAAATGCCTTTTTGCATTGCCATTAAGACTTTATTTCATTCGAAAAGAACATCTTTCAAATGGGCAAGCTTTCATCTTAAAATTGCACGAACTGACGTTCTATTACAGGGAAAGAAGCCTCTCAGCATCTGTGGACCCACGTTCTCTAAATTCACCCAGGAGCACTAACACAGTGTCACTGTTCATAGAAAACGCTGTCTGGGTATAGGACCTATACCTGTATTATTTGTACTGAAAACATCTGACACATTAAGGAAATGCCTTTTTGCATAGAAAAATAAACCTTTATTTCATTTGAAAAGAATATCATATTGGCAAGCTTTTATCTTAACATTGCATGAACTGACTTTCTATTACAGGGAAAGAAACTTATCGGCATCTGTGTACCCGCGTTCTCTTAATTCACGCAGGAGAACTGAGAAAGTGTCACTGTCCACAAAACTAAGCTTTCTGGGCATAGTAGCTCTAATTTTACTAATGGAACTGAAAACATCTAACACATTAAGGAAATGCCTTTTTGCAATGCAATTAAGACTTTATTTCATTTGAAAAGAACATCTTTCATATTGGCAAGCTTTCATCTTAACATTGCATGAACTGACTTTCTATGACAGGGAAAACAGCTTTTCAGCATCTGTGGAACCACGTTCTGTAAATTCACCCAGGAGCACTGGCACAGTGTCCCTGTTCATAGAAACGCTAAACTAAGCTGTATTGGCATAGTAACTCTAACTTTACTATCTGAGCAAGAATCATCAAACATATTACAGAAATGCCTTTCTACTTTGCAAATAAGACTAAATGTTTTTAAATGAATATCTTTCAAATTGGCAAGCCTTCATTTTAACATTTTAAAATACTTACTTTTTCTTACAGGGAGAAAAGCTTTTCAGCATCTGTGGACCCACGTTCTCTAAATTCACCCAGGAGCACTGGCACAGTGTCCCTGTTCATAGAAACGCTAAACTAAGCTGTCTGACCATAGTAGCTCTCACTTTACTATTTGAGAAGAAAACATCTAACACATTAAGGAAACGCTTTTCTGCAGTGCATCTAAATCTGTATTTCATTTGTAACATTATTTTTCATATTGGCAAGCTTTCATCTAAACATTGCATAAACCGGCTTCTATAACATGGAAAGAAGCTTTTCAGCATCTGTGGACCCGCGTTCTCTAAATTCCCCAAGGAGCCCTGACACAGTGTCACTGTTCATAGAAACGCTGTCTGGGCATAGGAGCTCTCACTTTACTATTAGAGTAGAAAACATCTAACACTTTAAGGAAATGCCTTTTTGCATTGCCATTAAGACTTTATTTCATTTGAAAAGAACATCTTTCATATTGGCAAGCTTTCATCTTACCATTGCATGAACTCACTTTCTATTACAGGAAGCATTGCAATGAAGACTTTATTTCATTTGAAAAGAACATCTTTCAAATTGGCAAGCTTTCATCTTAAAATTGCACGAACTGACGTTCTATTACAGGGAAAGAAGCCTCTCAGCATCTGTGGACCTACGTTCTCTAAATTCACCTTGGAGCACTAACACAGTGACACTGTTCATAGAAACGCTAAATTAAGCTATCTGAGCACAGTAGCTCTGACATTATTATTTGAGCAGAAAACAGCTAACACATTAAGAAAACGCTTTTCTGCATTGCAAATAAATCTTTTTATTTTTTTTTTTCATTTGAAATGACCATCTTTCTTATTGGCAAGCTTTCATCTTAACATTGAATGAACTGACTTTCTATTACAGGGAAAGAAGCTTATCAGCATCTGTGTACCCGCGTTCTCTAAATTCATGCAGGAGAACTGACAAAGTGTCACTGTCCACAAAACTAAGCTTTCTGGGCATAGTAGCTCTAATTTTACTAATGGAACTGAAAACATCTAACACATTAAGGAAATGCCTTTTTGCATTGTAATGAAGACTTTATTTCATTTGAAAAGAACATCTTTCATATTGGCAAGCTTTCATCTTAACATTGCATAGCCTGACTTTCTTTAACATGGAAAGAAGCTTATCAGCATCTGTGGACCCGCGATCTCTAAATTCACCATGGAGCACTAACACAGTACTACTGTTCATAGAAACGCTAAATTAAGCTGTCTGGGCATAGGAGCTCTCACTTTCCTATTAGAGTAGAAAACATCTAAAACTTTAAGGAAATGCCTTTTTGCATTGCCATTAAGACTTTATTTCATTTGAAAAGAACATCTTTCATATTGGCAAGCTTTCATCTTACCATTGCATGAACTCACTTTCTGTTACAGGAAGCATTGCAATGAAGACTTTATTTCATTTGAAAAGAACATCTTTCAAATTGGCAAGCTTTCATCTTAAAATTGCACGAACTGACGTTCTATTACAGGGAAAGAAGCCTCTCAGCATCTGTGGACCTACGTTCTCTAAATTCACCATGGAGCACTAACACAGTGACACTGTTCATAGAAACGCTAAATTAAGCTATCTGAGCACAGTAGCTCTGACATTATTATTTGTGCAGAAAACCGCTAACACTGTTTAACACGTTAAGCTGTCTGGGCATAGGAGCTCTCACTTTACTCTTAGAGTAGAAAACATCTAACACTTTAAGGAAATGCCTTTTTGCATAGAAAAATAAACCTTTATTTCATTTGAAAAGAATATCATATTGGCAAGCTTTTATCTTAAAATTGCATGAACTGACTTTCTATTACAGGGAAAGAAGCTTATCGGCATCTGTGTACCCGCGTTCTCTTAATTCACGCAGGAGAACTGACAAAGTGTCACTGTCCACAAAACTAAGCTTTCTGGGCATAGTAGCTCTAATTTTACTAATGGAACTGAAAACATCTAAGACATTAAGGAAATCCCTTTTTGCAATGCAATTAAAACTTTATTTCATTTGAAAAGAACATCTTTCATATTGGCAAGCTTTCATCTTAACATTGCATGAACTGACTTTCTATGACAGGGAAAACAGCTTTTCAGCATCTGTGGAACCACGTTCTGTAAATTCACCCAGGAGCACTGGCACAGTGTCACTGTTCATAGAAACGCTAAACTAAGCTGTATTGGCATAGTAACTCTAACTTTACTATCTGAGCAAGAATCATCAAACATATTACAGAAATGCCTTTCTACTTTGCAAATAAGACTAAATGTTTTTAAATGAATATCTTTCAAATTGGCAAGCCTTCATTTTAACATTTTAAAATACTGACTTTTTCTTACAGGGAGAAAAGCTTTTCAGCATCTGTGGACCCACGTTCTCTAAATTCACCCAGGAGCACTGGCACAGTGTCCCTGTTCATAGAAACGCTAAACTAAGCTGTCTGACCATAGTAGCTCTCACTTTACTATTTGAGAAGAAAACATCTAACACATTAAGGAAACGCTTTTCTGCAGTGCATCTAAATCTGTATTTCATTTGTAACATTATTTTTCATATTGGCAAGCTTTCATATAAACATTGCATAAACCGGCTTCTATAACATGGAAAGAAGCTTTTCAGCATCTGTGGACCCGCGTTCTCTAAATTCCCCAAGGAGCCCTGACACAGTGTCACTGTTCATAGAAACGCTGTCTGGGCATAGGAGCTCTCACTTTCCTATTAGAGTAGAAAACATCTAAAACTTTAAGGAAATGCCTTTTTGCATTGCCATTAAGACTTTATTTCATTTGAAAAGAACATCTTTCATATTGGCAAGCTTTCATCTTACCATTGCATGAACTCACTTTCTGTTACAGGAAGCATTGCAATGAAGACTTTATTTCATTTGAAAAGAACATCTTTCAAATTGGCAAGCTTTCATCTTAAAATTGCACGAACTGACGTTCTATTACAGGGAAAGAAGCCTCTCAGCATCTGTGGACCTACGTTCTCTAAATTCACCATGGAGCACTAACACAGTGACACTGTTCATAGAAACGCTAAATTAAGCTATCTGAGCACAGTAGCTCTGACATTATTATTTGTGCAGAAAACCGCTAACACTGTTTAACACGTTAAGCTGTCTGGGCATAGGAGCTCTCACTTTACTCTTAGAGTAGAAAACATCTAACACTTTAAGGAAATGCCTTTTTGCATAGAAAAATAAACCTTTATTTCATTTGAAAAGAATATCATATTGGCAAGCTTTTATCTTAAAATTGCATGAACTGACTTTCTATTACAGGGAAAGAAGCTTATCGGCATCTGTGTACCCGCGTTCTCTTAATTCACGCAGGAGAACTGACAAAGTGTCACTGTCCACAAAACTAAGCTTTCTGGGCATAGTAGCTCTAATTTTACTAATGGAACTGAAAACATCTAAGACATTAAGGAAATCCCTTTTTGCAATGCAATTAAAACTTTATTTCATTTGAAAAGAACATCTTTCATATTGGCAAGCTTTCATCTTAACATTGCATGAACTGACTTTCTATGACAGGGAAAACAGCTTTTCAGCATCTGTGGACCCGCGATCTCTAAATTCACCATGGAGCACTAACACAGTATTACTGTTCATAGAAACGCTAAATTAAGCTGTCTGGGCATAGGAGCTCTCACTTTACTATTAGAGTAGAAAACGTCTAACACTTTAAGGAAATGCCTTTTTGCATAGAAAAATAAACCTTTATTTCATTTGAAAAGAATATCATATTGGGAAGCTTTTATCTTAACATTGCATGAACTGACTTTCTATTACAGGGAAAGAAACTTATCGGCATCTGTGTACCCGCGTTCTCTTAATTCATGCAGGAGAACTGAGAAATTGTCACTGTCCACAAAACTAAGCTTTCTGGGCATAGTAGCTCTAATTTTACTAATGGAACTGAAAACATCTAACACATTAAGGAAATGCCTTTTTGCAATGCAATTAAGACTTTATTTCATTTGAAAAGAACATCTTTCATATTGGCAAGCTTTCATCTTAACATTGCATGAACTGACTTTCTATGACAGGGAAAACTGTTTCAGCATCTGTGGAACCACGTTCTGTAAATTCACCCAGGAGCACTGGCACAGTGTCCCTGTTCATAGAAACGCTAAACTAAGCTGTATTGGCATAGTAACTCTAACTTTACTATCTGAGCAAGAATCATCAAACATATTACAGAAATGCCTTTCTACTTTGCAAATAAGACTAAATGTTTTTAAATGAATATCTTTCAAATTGGCAAGCCTTCATTTTAACATTTTAAAATACTGACTTTTTCTTACAGGGAGAAAAGCTTTTCAGCATCTGTGGACCCACGTTCTCTAAATTCACCCAGGAGCACTGGCACAGTGTCCCTGTTCATAGAAACGCTAAACTAAGCTGTCTGACCATAGTAGCTCTCACTTTACTATTTGAGAAGAAAACATCTAACACATTAAGGAAACGCTTTTCTGCAGTGCATCTAAATCTGTATTTCATTTGTAACATTATTTTTCATATTGGCAAGCTTTCATCTAAACATTGCATAAACCGGCTTCTATAACATGGAAAGAAGCTTTTCAGCATCTGTGGACCCGCGTTCTCTAAATTCCCCAAGGAGCCCTGACACAGTGTCACTTTTCATAGAGACGCTGTCTGGGCATAGGAGCTCTCACTTTACTATTAGAGTAGAAAACATCTAACACTTTAAGGAAATGCCTTTTTGCATTGCCATTAAGACTTTATTTCATTTGAAAAGAACATCTTTCATATTGGCAAGCTTTCATCTTACCATTGCATGAACTCACTTTCTGTTACAGGAAGCATTGCAATGAAGACTTTATTTCATTTGAAAAGAACATCTTTCAAATTGGCAAGCTTTCATCTTAAAATTACACGAACTGACGTTCTATTACAGGGAAAGAAGCCTCTCAGCATCTGTGGACCTACGTTCTCTAAATTCACCATGGAGCACTAACACAGTGACACTGTTCATAGAAACGCTAAATTAAGCTATCTGAGCACAGTAGCTCTGACATTATTATTTGTGCAGAAAACCGCTAACACTGTTTAACACGTTAAGCTGTCTGGGCATAGGAGCTCTCACTTTACTCTTAGAGTAGAAAACATCTAACACTTTAAGGAAATGCCTTTTTGCATAGAAAAATAAACCTTTATTTCATTTGAAAAGAATATCATATTGGCAAGCTTTTATCTTAACATTGCATGAACTGACTTTCTATTACAGGGAAAGAAACTTATCGGCATCTGTGTACCCGCGTTCTCTTAATTCACGCAGGAGAACTGAGAAAGTGTCACTGTCCACAAAACTAAGCTTTCTGGGCATAGTAGCTCTAATTTTACTAATGGAACTGAAAACATCTAACACATTAAGGAAATGCCTTTTTGCAATGCAATTAAGACTTTATTTCATTTGAAAAGAACATCTTTCATATTGGCAAGCTTTCATCTTAACATTGCATGAACTGACTTTCTATGACAGGGAAAACAGCTTTTCAGCATCTGTGGAACCACGTTCTGTAAATTCACCCAGGAGCACTGGCACAGTGTCCCTGTTCATAGAAACGCTAAACTAAGCTGTATTGGCATAGTAACTCTAACTTTACTATCTGAGCAAGAATCATCAAACATATTACAGAAATGCCTTTCTACTTTGCAAATAAGACTAAATGTTTTTAAATGAATATCTTTCAAATTGGCAAGCCTTCATTTTAACATTTTAAAATACTTACTTTTTCTTACAGGGAGAAAAGCTTTTCAGCATCTGTGGACCCACGTTCTCTAAATTCACCCAGGAGCACTGGCACAGTGTCCCTGTTCATAGAAACGCTAAACTAAGCTGTCTGACCATAGTAGCTCTCACTTTACTATTTGAGAAGAAAACATCTAACACATTAAGGAAACGCTTTTCTGCAGTGCATCTAAATCTGTATTTCATTTGTAACATTATTTTTCATATTGGCAAGCTTTCATCTAAACATTGCATAAACCGGCTTCTATAACATGGAAAGAAGCTTTTCAGCATCTGTGGACCGGCGTTCTCTAAATTCCCCAAGGAGCCCTGACACAGTGTCACTATTCATAGAAACGCTGTCTGGGCATAGGAGCTCTCACTTTCCTATTAGAGTAGAAAACATCTAAAACTTTAAGGAAATGCCTTTTTGCATTGCCATTAAGACTTTATTTCATTTGAAAAGAACATCTTTCATATTGGCAAGCTTTCATCTTACCATTGCATGAACTCACTTTCTGTTACAGGAAGCATTGCAATGAAGACTTTATTTCATTTGAAAAGAACATCTTTCAAATTGGCAAGCTTTCATCTTAAAATTGCACGAACTGACGTTCTATTACAGGGAAAGAAGCCTCTCAGCATCTGTGGACCTACGTTCTCTAAATTCACCATGGAGCACTAACACAGTGACACTGTTCATAGAAACGCTAAATTAAGCTATCTGAGCACAGTAGCTCTGACATTATTATTTGTCCAGAAAACCGCTAACACTGTTTAACACGTTAAGCTGTCTGGGCATAGGAGCTCTCACTTTACTCTTAGAGTAGAAAACATCTAACACTTTAAGGAAATGCCTTTTTGCATAGAAAAATAAACCTTTATTTCATTTGAAAAGAATATCATATTGGCAAGCTTTTATCTTAAAATTGCATGAACTGACTTTCTATTACAGGGAAAGAAGCTTATCGGCATCTGTGTACCCGCGTTCTCTTAATTCACGCAGGAGAACTGACAAAGTGTCACTGTCCACAAAACTAAGCTTTCTGGGCATAGTAGCTCTAATTTTACTAATGGAACTGAAAACATCTAAGACATTAAGGAAATCCCTTTTAGCAATGCAATTAAAACTTTATTTCATTTGAAAAGAACATCTTTCATATTGGCAAGCTTTCATCTTAACATTGCATGAACTGACTTTCTATGACAGGGAAAACAGCTTTTCAGCATCTGTGGACCCGCGATCTCTAAATTCACCATGGAGCACTAACACAGTATTACTGTTCATAGAAACGCTAAATTAAGCTGTCTGGGCATAGGAGCTCTCACTTTACTATTAGAGTAGAAAACGTCTAACACTTTAAGGAAATGCCTTTTTGCATAGAAAAATAAACCTTTATTTCATTTGAAAAGAATATCATATTGGGAAGCTTTTATCTTAACATTGCATGAACTGACTTTCTATTACAGGGAAAGAAACTTATCGGCATCTGTGTACCCGCGTTCTCTTAATTCACGCAGGAGAACTGAGAAATTGTCACTGTCCACAAAACTAAGCTTTCTGGGCATAGTAGCTCTAATTTTACTAATGGAACTGAAAACATCTAACACATTAAGGAAATGCCTTTTTGCAATGCAATTAAGACTTTATTTCATTTGAAAAGAACATCTTTCATATTGGCAAGCTTTCATCTTAACATTGCATGAACTGACTTTCTATGACAGGGAAAACAGCTTTTCAGCATCTGTGGAACCATGTTCTGTAAATTCACCCAGGAGCACTGGCACAGTGTCCCTGTTCATAGAAACGCTAAACTAAGCTGTATTGGCATAGTAACTCTAACTTTACTATCTGAGCAAGAATCATCAAACATATTACAGAAATGCCTTTCTACTTTGCAAATAAGACTAAATGTTTTTAAATGAATATCTTTCAAATTGGCAAGCCTTCATTTTAACATTTTAAAATACTGACTTTTTCTTACAGGGAGAAAAGCTTTTCAGCATCTGTGGACCCACGTTCTCTAAATTCACCCAGGAGCACTGGCACAGTGTCCCTGTTCATAGAAACGCTAAACTAAGCTGTCTGACCATAGTAGCTCTCACTTTACTATTTGAGAAGAAAACATCTAACACATTAAGGAAACGCTTTTCTGCAGTGCATCTAAATCTGTATTTCATTTGTAACATTATTTTTCATATTGGCAAGCTTTCATCTAAACATTGCATAAACCGGCTTCTATAACATGGAAAGAAGCTTTTCAGCATCTGTGGACCCGCGTTCTCTAAATTCCCCAAGGAGCCCTGACACAGTGTCACTGTTCATAGAAACGCTGTCTGGGCATAGGAGCTCTCACTTTACTATTAGAGTAGAAAACATCTAACACTTTAAGGAAATGTCTTTTTGCATTGCCATTAAGACTTTATTTCTTTTGAAAAGAACATCTTTCATATTGGCAAGCTTTCATCTTACCATTGCATGAACTCACTTTCTGTTACAGGAAGCATTGCAATGAAGACTTTATTTCATTTGAAAAGAACATCTTTCAAATTGGCAAGCTTTCATCTTAAAATTACACGAACTGACGTTCTATTACAGGGAAAGAAGCCTCTCAGCATCTGTGGACCTACGTTCTCTAAATTCACCATGGAGCACTAACACAGTGACACTGTTCATAGAAACGCTAAATTAAGCTATCTGAGCACAGTAGCTCTGACATTATTATTTGTGCAGAAAACCGCTAACACTGTTTAACACGTTAAGCTGTCTGGGCATAGGAGCTCTCACTTTACTCTTAGAGTAGAAAACATCTAACACTTTAAGGAAATGCCTTTTTGCATAGAAAAATAAACCTTTATTTCATTTGAAAAGAATATCATATTGGCAAGCTTTTATCTTAACATTGCATGAACTGACTTTCTATTACAGGGAAAGAAACTTATCGGCATCTGTGTACCCGCGTTCTCTTAATTCACGCAGGAGAACTGAGAAAGTGTCACTGTCCACAAAACTAAGCTTTCTGGGCATAGTAGCTCTAATTTTACTAATGGAACTGAAAACATCTAACACATTAAGGAAATGCCTTTTTGCAATGCAATTAAGACTTTATTTCATTTGAAAAGAACATCTTTCATATTGGCAAGCTTTCATCTTAACATTGCATGAACTGACTTTCTATGACAGGGAAAACAGCTTTTCAGCATCTGTGGAACCACGTTCTGTAAATTCACCCAGGAGCACTGGCACAGTGTCCCTGTTCATAGAAACGCTAAACTAAGCTGTATTGGCATAGTAACTCTAACTTTACTATCTGAGCAAGAATCATCAAACATATTACAGAAATGCCTTTCTACTTTGCAAATAAGACTAAATGTTTTTAAATGAATATCTTTCAAATTGGCAAGCCTTCATTTTAACATTTTAAAATACTTACTTTTTCTTACAGGGAGAAAAGCTTTTCAGCATCTGTGGACCCACGTTCTCTAAATTCACCCAGGAGCACTGGCACAGTGTCCCTGTTCATAGAAACGCTAAACTAAGCTGTCTGACCATAGTAGCTCTCACTTTACTATTTGAGAAGAAAACATCTAACACATTAAGGAAACGCTTTTCTGCAGTGCATCTAAATCTGTATTTCATTTGTAACATTATTTTTCATATTGGCAAGCTTTCATCTAAACATTGCATAAACCGGCTTCTATAACATGGAAAGAAGCTTTTCAGCATCTGTGGACCCGCGTTCTCTAAATTCCCCAAGGAGCCCTGACACAGTGTCACTGTTCATAGAAACGCTGTCTGGGCATAGGAGCTCTCACTTTCCTATTAGAGTAGAAAACATCTAAAACTTTAAGGAAATGCCTTTTTGCATTGCCATTAAGACTTTATTTCATTTGAAAAGAACATCTTTCATATTGGCAAGCTTTCATCTTACCATTGCATGAACTCACTTTCTGTTACAGGAAGCATTGCAATGAAGACTTTATTTCATTTGAAAAGAACATCTTTCAAATTGGCAAGCTTTCATCTTAAAATTGCACGAACTGACGTTCTATTACAGGGAAAGAAGCCTCTCAGCATCTGTGGACCTACGTTCTCTAAATTCACCATGGAGCACTAACACAGTGACACTGTTCATAGAAACGCTAAATTAAGCTATCTGAGCACAGTAGCTCTGACATTATTATTTGTGCAGAAAACCGCTAACACTGTTTAACACGTTAAGCTGTCTGGGCATAGGAGCTCTCACTTTACTCTTAGAGTAGAAAACATCTAACACTTTAAGGAAATGCCTTTTTGCATAGAAAAATAAACCTTTATTTCATTTGAAAAGAATATCATATTGGCAAGCTTTTATCTTAAAATTGCATGAACTGACTTTCTATTACAGGGAAAGAAGCTTATCGGCATCTGTGTACCCGCGTTCTCTTAATTCACGCAGGAGAACTGACAAAGTGTCACTGTCCACAAAACTAAGCTTTCTGGGCATAGTAGCTCTAATTTTACTAATGGAACTGAAAACATCTAAGACATTAAGGAAATCCCTTTTTGCAATGCAATTAAAACTTTATTTCATTTGAAAAGAACATCTTTCATATTGGCAAGCTTTCATCTTAACATTGCATGAACTGACTTTCTATGACAGGGAAAACAGCTTTTCAGCATCTGTGGACCCGCGATCTCTAAATTCACCATGGAGCACTAACACAGTATTACTGTTCATATAAACGCTAAATTAAGCTGTCTGGGCATAGGAGCTCTCACTTTACTATTAGAGTAGAAAACGTCTAACACATTAAAGAAACGCCTTCCTGCACTGCAAATAAGAGTTTAATTCATTTGAAACCAATATCTTTTATTTCGGCAAGCTTTGATCTGAACATTGCATAAAGTGACATTCTCTAAGAGGGAAAACAGCTTTTCAGCAACTGTGGAGTTGTGGCCTCTTCTTTCACTCAGGAGCACTGTCACAGTGCCACTGTTCAAAGAAACGCTAAAATAAACTGTTTGGGCATAGTAGCACTAACTTTACTTGAGAAGCAGAAACAAATCTGACGCATTAAAGAAACGTCTTCCTGAACTGCAAATAAGAGTTTAATTCATTTGAAACCATTATCTTTTATTTCTTTTATTTTTGCAAGCTTTTATCTTAGCATTGCATAAAGTGACATTCTCTTCCAGGAAAAACAGCTTTTCAGCATCTGGGGAGCTGTGGTCTCTCCTTTCACTCAGGAACACAGAAACAGTGCCACTGTGCATAGAAACGCTAAAATAAGCTATTTGGGCATAGTAGCACAAATTTTACTTGAGAAGCAGAAACAAATCTGACGCATTAAAGAAACGCCTTTCTGCATTGTAAATAAAAGTTTAATTCTTTTGAAACCAATATCTTTCATTTTGGTAAGCTTTGAACTTAACATTGCATAAATTGACAATCTCATACAGGGAAAACGGCTTTTCAGCATCTGCGGAGCTGCGTTCTCTTCCTTCACTAAGGGGCACTGAGACACTGCCACTGTGCATAGAAACGCTAAAATAAGCTGTTTGGGCATAGTAGCACTAATTTTACTTGAGGAGCAGAAATCATCTAACACATTAAAGAAACGCCTTTCTGCATTGTAAAAAGTTTAATTCTTTTTAAACCAATATCTTTTATTTCGGCAAGCTTTGATCTTAACATTGCATAAAGTCACATTCTCTTAGAGGGAAAACAGCTTTTCAGCAACTGTGGAGTTGTGGTCTCTTCTTTCACTCAGGAGCACTGTCACAGTGCCACTGTTCAAAGAAACGCTAAAATTATCTGTTTGGGCATAGTAGCACTAACTTTACTTGAGAAGCAGAAACAAATCTGACGCATTAAAGAAACGTCTTCCTGAATTGCAAATAAGAGTTTAATTCATTTGAAACCATTATCTTTTATTTCTTTTATTTTTGCAAGCTTTTATCTTACCATTGCATAAAGTGACATTCTCTTACAGGGAAAACAGCTTTTCAGCATCTGCGGAGCTGTGGTCTCTCCTTTCACTCAGGAACACAGAAACAGTGCCACTGTGCATAGAAACGCTAAAATAACCTATTTGGGCATAGTAGCACAAATTTTACTTGAGAAGAAGCAACAAATCTGACGCATTAAAGAAACGCCTTCCTGCACTGCAAATAAGAGTTTAATTCATTTGAAACCAATATCTTTTATTTTCGCAAGCTTTTCTCTTAACATTGCATAAAGTGATATTCTGTTACAAGGAAAATAGCTTTTCAACATCTGTGGAGCTGCGGTCTCTTCTTTCAATTAGGAGCACTGTTACAGTGCCGCTGTTCATAGAAACGCTAAAATAAGCTGTTTGGGCATAGTAGCACTAAATTTACTTGAGGAGTAGAAATCATCTAACACATTAAAGAAACGCCTTCCTGCACTGCAAATAAGAGTTTAATTCATTTGAAACCATTATCTTTTATTTCTTTTATTTTTGCAAGCTTTTATCTTAGCATTGCATAAAGTGACATTCTCTTACAGGGAAAACAGCTTTTCAGCATCTGGGGAGCTGTGGTCTCTCCTTTAACTCAGGAACACTGAAACACTGCCGCTGTGCATAGAAACGCTAAAATTAGCTGTTTGGGCATAGTAGCACTAACTTTACTTGAGGAGCAGAAATCATCTAACACATTAAAGAAACGCCTTTCTGCATTGCAAATAAGAGTTTAATTCATTTGAAACCAATATCTTTCATTTTGGTAAGCTTTGAACTTAACATTGCATAAATTGACAATCTCATACAGGGAAAACAGCTTTTCAGCATCTGCGGAGCTGCGTTCTCTTCCTTCACTAAGGGGCACTGAGACACTGCCACTGTGCATAGAAACATTAAAATAAGCTGTTTGGACATTGTAGCACTAACTTTACTTGAGGAGCAGAAATCATCTAACACATTAAAGAAACGCCTTTCTGCATTGCAAATAAGAGTTTAATTCATTTGAAACCAATATCTTTCATTTTGGTAAACTTTGAACTTATTGCATAAATTGACATTCTCTTAGAGGGAAAACAGCTTTTCAGCAACTGTGGAGTTGTGGTCTCTTCTTTCACTCAGGAGCACTGTCACAGTGCCACTGTTCAAAGAAACGCTAAAATAAACTGTTTGGGCATAGTAGCACTAACTTTACTTGAGGAGCAGATATCATCTAACACATTAAAGAAACGCCTTCCTGCACTGCAAATAAGAGTTTAATTCATTTGAAACCAATATCTTTCATTTTCGTAAGCTTTGAACTTAACATTATATAAATTCACAATCTCATACAGGGAAAACAGCTTTTCAGCATCTGCGGAGCTGCGTTCTCTTCCTTCACTAAGGGGCACTGAGACACTGCCACTGTGCATAGAAACGGTAAAATAAGCTATTTGGGCATAGTAGCACTAACTTTACTTGAGGAGTAGAAATCATCTAACACATTAAAGAAACGCCTTCCTGCACTGCAAATAAGAGTTTAATTCATTTGAAACCAATATCTTTTATTTTCGCAAGCTTTTATCTTAACATTGCATAAAGTGACATTCTCTTACAAGGAAAATAGCTTTTCAACATCTGTGGAGCTGCGGTCTCTTCTTTCAATCAGGAGCACTGTTACAGTGCCGCTGTTCATAGAAACGCTAAAATAAGCTGTTTGGGCATAGTAGCACTAACTTTACTTGAGAAGCAGAAATCATCTACACATTAGAGAAACGCCTTTCTGCATTGCAAATAAGAGTTTAATTCATGTGAAACAAATATCTTTCATTTTGGTAAGCTTTGAACTTAACATTGCATAAAATGACATTCTCTTACAGGGAAAACAGCTTTTCAGCATCTGCGGAGCTTTGGTCTCTCCTTTCACTCAGGAACACTGAAACAGTGCCACTGTGCATAGAAACGCTAAAATAAGCTGTTTGGGCATAGTAGCACTAACTTTACTTGAGGAGTAGAAATCATCTAACACATTAAAGAAACGCCTTTCTGCATTGCAAATAAGAGATTAATTCATGTGAAACAAATATCTTTCATTTTGGTAAGCTTTGAACTTAACATTGCATAAAATGACATTCTCTTACAGGGAAAACAGCTTTTCAGCATCTGCGGAGCTGTGGTCTCTCCTTTCACTCAGGAACACTGAAACAGTGCCACTGTGCATAGAAACGCTAAAATAAGCTGTTTGGGCATAGTAGCACAAATTTTACTTGAGAAGCAGAAACAAATCTGACGCATTAAAGAAACGCCTTCCTGAACTGCAAATAAGAGTTTAATTCATTTGAAACCATTATCTTTTATTTCTTTTATTTTTGCAAAATTTTATCTTAGCATTGCATAAAGTGACATTCTCTTACAGGGAAAACAGCTTTTCAGCAACTGTGGAGTTGTGGTCTCTTATTTCACTCGGAGCACTGTCACAGTGACACTGTTCAAAGAAACGCTAAAATAAACTGTTTGGGCATAGTAGCACTAACATTACTTGAGAAGCAGAACAAATCTGACGCATTAAAGAAACGTCTTCCTAAACTGCAAATAAGAGTTTAATTCATTTGAAACCAATATCTTTTATTTTAGCAAGCTTTGATCTTAACATTCCATAAAGGGACATTCTCTTACAGGGAAAACAGCTTTTCAGCATCTGCGGAGCTGTGGTCTCTCCTTTCACTCAGGAACACTGAAACAGTGCCACTTTGCATAGAAACGCTAAAATAAGCTATATGGGCATAGTAGCACTAACTTTACTTGAGGAGCAGAAATCATCTAACACATTAAAGAAACACCTTTCTGCATTGCAAATAATAGTTTAATTCATTTGAAACCAATATCTTTCATTTTGGTAAGCTTTGAACTTAACATTGCATAAATTGACAATCTCATACAGGGAAAACAGCTTTTCAGCATCTGCGGAGCTGCGTTCTCTTCCTTCACTAAGGGGCACTGAGACACTGCCACTGTGCATAGAAACGCTAAAATAAGCTGTTTGGGCATAGTAGCACAAATTTTACTTAGAAGTAGAAACAAATCTGACGCATTAAAGAAACGCCTTCCTGCACTGCAAATAATAGTTTAATTCATTTAAAAACAATATCTTTTATTTTGGTAAGCTTTGAACTTAACATTGCATAAAATGACATTCTCTTACAGGGAAAACAGCTTTTCAGCATCGGCGGAGCTGTGGTCTCTCCTTTCACTCAGGAACACTGAAACAGTGCCACTGTGCATAGAAACGCTAAAATAAGCTATTTGGGCATAGTAGCACTAACTTTACTTGAGGAATAGAAATCATCTAACACAAAGAAACGCCTTCCTGCACTGCAAATAAGAGTTTAATTCATTTGAAACCAATATCTTTTATTTTCGCAAGCTTTTATCTTAACATTGCATAAAGTGACATTCTGTTACAAGGAAAATAGCTTTTCAACATCTGTGGAGCTGCGGTCTCTTCTTTCAATCAGGAGCACTGTTACAGTGCCGCTGTTCATAGAAACGCTCAAATAAGCTGTTTGGGCATAGTAGCACTAACTTTACTTAAGGAGCAGATATCATCTAACACATTAAAGAAACGCCTTCCTGCATTGCAAATAAGAGTTTAATTCATTTGAAACCAATATCTTTCATTTTGGTAAGCTTTGAACTTAACATTGCATAAATTGACAATCTCATACAGGGAAAACAGCTTTTCAGCATCTGCGGAGCTGCGTTCTCTTCCTTCACTAAGGGGCACTGAGACACTGCCACTGTGCATAGAAACGCTAAAATAAGCTGTTTGGGCATAGTAGCACAAATTTTACTTAGAAGTAGAAACAAATCTGACGCATTAAAGAAACGCCTTCCTGCACTGCAAATAATAGTTTAATTCATTTAAAAACAATATCTTTTATTTTGGTAAGCTTTGAACTTAACATTGCATAAAATGACATTCTCTTACAGGGAAAACAGCTTTTCAGCATCTGCGGAGCTGTGGTCTCTTCTTTCAAACAGGAGCACTGTTACAGTGCCGCTCTTCATAGAAACGCTAAAATAAGCTGTTTGGGCATAGTAGCACTAACTTTACTTGAGAAGCAGAAATCATCTACACATTAGAGAAACGCCTTTCTGCATTGCAAATAAGAGTTTAATTCATTTGAAACCAATATCTTTCATTTTGGTAAGCTTTGAACTTAACATTGCATAAATTGACAATCTCATACAGGGAAAACAGCTTTTCAGCATCTGCGGAGCTGCGTTCTCTTCCTTCACTAAGGGGCACTGAGACACTGCCGCTGATCATAGAAACGGTAAAATAAGCTATTTGGGCATAGTAGCACTAACTTTACTTGAGGAGTAGAAATCATCTAACACATTAAAGAAACGCCTTCCCTCACTGCAAATAAGAGTTTAATTCATTTGAAACCAATATCTTTTATTTTCGCAAGCTTTTATCTTAACATTGCATAAAGTGACATTCTGTTACAAGGAAAATAGCTTTTCAACATCTGTGGAGCTGCGGTCTCTTCTTTCAATCAGGAGCGCTGTTACAGTGCCGCTGTTCATAGAAACGCTAAAATAAGCTGTTAGGGCATAGTAGCACTAACTTTACTTGAGAAGCAGAAATCATCTACACATTAGAGAAACGCCTTTCTGCATTCCAAATAAGAGTTTAATTCATGTGAAACAAATATCTTTCATTTTGGTAAGCTTTGAACTTAACATTGCATAAAATGACATTCTCTTACAGGGAAAACAGCTTTTCAGCATCTGCGGAGCTTTGGTCTCTCCTTTCACTCAGGAACACTGAAACAGTGCCACTGTGCATAGAAACGCTAAAATAAGCTGTTTGGGCATAGTAGCACTAACTTTACTTGAGGAGTAGAAATCATCTAACACATTAAAGAAACGCCTTTCTGCATTGCAAATAAGAGATTAATTCATTTGAAACCAATATCTTTCATTTTGGTAAGCTTTGAACTTAACATTGCATAAAATGACATTCTCTTACAGGGAAAACAGCTTTTCAGCATCTGCGGAGCTGTGGTCTCTCCTTTCACTCAGGAACACTGAAACAGTGCCACTGTGCATAGAAACGCTAAAATAAGCTGTTTGGGCATAGTAGCACTAACTTTACTTGAGGAGTAGAAACAAATCTGACGCATTAAAGAAACGCCTTCCTGAACTGCAAATAAGAGTTTAATTCATTTGAAACCATTATCTTTTATTTCTTTTATTTTTGCAAAATTTTATCTTAGCATTGCATAAAGTGACATTCTCTTACAGGGAAAACAGCTTTTCAGCAACTGTGGAGTTGTGGTCTCTTATTTCACTCGGAGCACTGTCACAGTGACACTGTTCAAAGAAACGCTAAAATAAACTGTTTGGGCATAGTAGCACTAACTTTACTTGAGAAGCAGAAACAAATCTGACGCATTAAAGAAACGTCTTCCTAAACTGCAAATAAGAGTTTAATTCATTTGAAACCAATATCTTTTATTTTAGCAAGCTTTGATCTTAACATTGCATAAAGTGACATTCTGTTACAAGGAAAATAGCTTTTCAACATCTGTGGAGCTGCGGTCTCTTCTTTCAATCAGGAGCACTGTTACAGTGCCGCTGTTCATAGAAACGCTAAAATAAGCTGTTTGGGCATAGTAACACTAACTTTACTTAAGGAGCAGATATCATCTAACACATTAAAGAAACGCCTTCCTGCATTGCAAATAAGAGTTTAATTCATTTGAAACCAATATCTTTCATTTTCGTAAGCTTTGAACTTAACATTGCATAAATTCACAATCTCATACAGGGAAAACAGCTTTTCAGCATCTGCGGAGCTGCGTTCTCTTCCTTCACTAAGGGGCACTGAGACACTGCCACTGTGCATAGAAACGCTAAAATAAGCTGTTTGGGCATAGTAGCACAAATTTTACTTAGAAGTAGAAACAAATCTGACGCATTAAAGAAACGCCTTCCTGCACTGCAAATAATAGTTTAATTCATTTAAAAACAATATCTTTTATTTTGGTAAGCTTTGAACTGAACATTGCATAAAATGACATTCTCTTACAGGGAAAACAGCTTTTCAGCATCTGCGGAGCTGTGGTCTCTCCTTTCACTCAGGAACACTGATACAGTGCCACTGTGCATAGAAACGGTAAAATAAGCTATTTGGGCATAGTAGCACTAACTTTACTTGAGGAGTAGAAATCATCTAACACATTAAAGAAACACCTTCCTGCACTGCAAATAAGAGTTTAATTCATTTGAAACCAATATCTTTTATTTTCGCAAGCTTTTATCTTAACATTCCATAAAGTAACATTCTGTTACAAGGAAAATAGCTTTTCAACATCTGTGGAGCTGCGGTCTCTTCTTTCAATCAGGAGCACTGTTACAGTGCCGCTGTTCATAGAAACGCTAAAATAAGCTGTTTGGGCATAGTAGCACTAACTTTACTTAAGGAGCAGATATCATCTAACACATTAAAGAAACGCCTTCCTGCATTGCAAATAAGAGTTTAATTCATTTGAAACCAATATCTTTCATTTTGGTAAGCTTTGAACTTAACATTGCATAAATTGACAATCTCATACAGGGAAAACAGCTTTTCAGCATCTGCGGAGCTGCGTTCTCTTCCTTCACTAAGGGGCACTGAGACACTGCCACTGTGCATAGAAACGCTAAAATAAGCTGTTTGGGCATAGTAGCACAAATTTTACTTAGAAGTAGAAACAAATCTGACGCATTAAAGAAACGCCTTCCTGCACTGCAAATAAGAGTTTAATTCATTTAAAAACAATATCTTTTATTTTGGTAAGCTTTGAACTTAACATTGCATAAAATGACATTCTCTTACAGGGAAAACAGCTTTTCAGCATCTGCGGAGCTGTGGTCTCTCCTTTCACTCAGGAACACTGATACAGTGCCACTGTGCATAGAAACGGTAAAATAAGCTATTTGGGCATAGTAGCACTAACTTTACTTGAGGAATAGAAATCATCTAACACAAAGAAACGCCTTCCTGCACTGCAAATAAGAGTTTAATTCATTTGAAACCAATATCTTTTATTTTCGCAAGCTTTTATCTTAACATTGCATAAAGTGACATTCTGTTACAAGGAAAATAGCTTTTCAACATCTGTGGAGCTGCGGTCTCTTCTTTCAATCAGGAGCACTGTTACAGTGCCGCTGTTCATAGAAACGCTAAAATAAGCTGTTTGGGCATAGTAGCACTAACTTTACTTAAGGAGCAGATATCATCTAACACATTAAAGAAACGCCTTCCTGCATTGCAAATAAGAGTTTAATTCATTTGAAACCAATATCTTTCATTTTGGTAAGCTTTGAACTTAACATTGCATAAATTGACAATCTCATACAGGGAAAACAGCTTTTCAGCATCTGCGGAGCTGCGTTCTCTTTCTTCACTAAGGGGCACTGAGACACTGCCACTGTGCATAGAAACGCTAAAATAAGCTGTTTGGGCATAGTAGCACAAATTTTACTTAGAAGTAGAAACAAATCTGACGCATTAAAGAAACGCCTTCCTGCACTGCAAATAATAGTTTAATTCATTTAAAAACAATATCTTTTATTTTGGTAAGCTTTGAACTTAACATTGCATAAAATGACATTCTCTTACAGGGAAAACAGCTTTTCAGCATCTGCGGAGCTGTGGTCTCTTCTTTCAAACAGGAGCACTGTTACAGTGCCGCTCTTCATAGAAACGCTAAAATAAGCTGTTTGGGCATAGTAGCACTAACTTTACTTGAGAAGCAGAAATCATCTACACATTAGAGAAACGCCTTTCTGCATTGCAAATAAGAGTTTAATTCATTTGAAACCAATATCTTTCATTTTGGTAAGCTTTGAACTTAACATTGCATAAATTGACAATCTCATACAGGGAAAACAGCTTTTCAGCATCTGCGGAGCTGCGTTCTCTTCCTTCACTAAGGGGCACTGAGACACTGCCACTGATCATAGAAACGGTAAAATAAGCTATTTGGGCATAGTAGCACTAACTTTACTTGAGGAGTAGAAATCATCTAACACATTAAAGAAACGCCTTCCCTCACTGCAAATAAGAGTTTAATTCATTTGAAACCAATATCTTTTATTTTCGCAAGCTTTTATCTTAACATTGCATAAAGTGACATTCTGTTACAAGGAAAATAGCTTTTCAACATCTGTGGAGCTGCGGTCTCTTCTTTCAATCAGGAGCACTGTTACAGTGCCGCTGTTCATAGAAACGCTAAAATAAGCTGTTAGGGCATAGTAGCACTAACTTTACTTGAGAAGCAGAAATCATCTACACATTAGAGAAACGCCTTTCTGCATTGCAAATAAGAGTTTAATTCATGTGAAACAAATATCTTTCATTTTGGTAAGCTTTGAACTTAACATTGCATAAAATGACATTCTCTTACAGGGAAAACAGCTTTTCAGCATCTGCGGAGCTTTGGTCTCTCCTTTCACTCAGGAACACTGAAACAGTGCCACTGTGCATAGAAACGCTAAAATAAGCTGTTTGGGCATAGTAGCACTAACTTTACTTGAGGAGTAGAAATCATCTAACACATTAAAGAAACGCCTTTCTGCATTGCAAATAAGAGATTAATTCATTTGAAACCAATATCTTTCATTTTGGTAAGCTTTGAACTTAACATTGCATAAAATGACATTCTCTTACAGGGAAAACAGCTTTTCAGCATCTGCGGAGCTGTGGTCTCTCCTTTCACTCAGGAACACTGAAACAGTGCCACTGTGCATAGAAACGCTAAAATAAGCTGTTTGGGCATAGTAGCACAAATTTTACTTGAGAAGCAGAAACAAATCTGACGCATTAAAGAAACGCCTTCCTGAACTGCAAATAAGAGTTTAATTCATTTGAAACCATTATCTTTTATTTCTTTTATTTTTGCAAAATTTTATCTTAGCATTGCATAAAGTGACATTCTCTTACAGGGAAAACAGCTTTTCAGCAACTGTGGAGTTGTGGTCTCTTATTTCACTCGGAGCACTGTCACAGTGACACTGTTCAAAGAAACGCTAAAATAAACTGTTTGGGCATAGTAGCACTAACTTTACTTGAGAAGCAGAAACAAATCTGACGCATTAAAGAAACGTCTTCCTAAACTGCAAATAAGAGTTTAATTCATTTGAAACCAATATCTTTTATTTTAGCAAGCTTTGATCTTAACATTGCATAAAGTGACATTCTGTTACAAGGAAAATAGCTTTTCAACATCTGTGGAGCTGCGGTCTCTTCTTTCAATCAGGAGCACTGTTACAGTGCCGCTGTTCATAGAAACGCTAAAATAAGCTGTTTGGGCATAGTAACACTAACTTTACTTAAGGAGCAGATATCATCTAACACATTAAAGAAACGCCTTCCTGCATTGCAAATAAGAGTTTAATTCATTTGAAACCAATATCTTTCATTTTCGTAAGCTTTGAACTTAACATTGCATAAATTCACAATCTCATACAGGGAAAACAGCTTTTCAGCATCTGCGGAGCTGCGTTCTCTTCCTTCACTAAGGGGCACTGAGACACTGCCACTGTGCATAGAAACGCTAAAATAAGCTGTTTGGGCATAGTAGCACAAATTTTACTTAGAAGTAGAAACAAATCTGACGCATTAAAGAAACGCCTTCCTGCACTGCAAATAATAGTTTAATTCATTTAAAAACAATATCTTTTATTTTGGTAAGCTTTGAACTTAACATTGCATAAAATGACATTCTCTTACAGGGAAAACAGCTTTTCAGCATCTGCGGAGCTGTGGTCTCTCCTTTCACTCAGGAACACTGATACAGTGCCACTGTGCATAGAAACGGTAAAATAAGCTATTTGGGCATAGTAGCACTAACTTTACTTGAGGAGTAGAAATCATCTAACACATTAAAGAAACGCCTTCCTGCACTGCAAATAAGAGTTTAATTCATTTGAAACCAATATCTTTTATTTTCGCAAGCTTTTATCTTAACATTGCATGAAGTGACATTCTGTTACAAGGAAAACAGCTTTTCAACATCTGTGGAGCTGCGGTCTCTTCTTTCAAACAGGAGCACTGTTACAGTGCCGCTCTTCATAGAAACGCTAAAATAAGCTGTTTGGGCATAGTAGCACTAACTTTACTTGAGGAGCAGAAATCATCTAACACATTAAAGAAACACCTTTCTGCATTGCAAATAATAGTTTAATTCATTTGAAACCAATATCTTTCATTTTGGTAAGCTTTGAACTTAACATTGCATAAATTGACAATCTCATACAGGGAAAACAGCTTTTCAGCATCTGCGGAGCTGCGTTCTCTTCCTTCACTAAGGGGCACTGAGACACTGCCACTGTGCATAGAAACGCTAAAATAAGCTGTTTGGGCATAGTAGCACAAATTTTACTTAGAAGTAGAAACAAATCTGACGCATTAAAGAAACGCCTTCCTGCACTGCAAATAATAGTTTAATTCATTTAAAAACAATATCTTTTATTTTGGTAAGCTTTGAACTTAACATTGCATAAAATGACATTCTCTTACAGGGAAAACAGCTTTTCAGCATCGGCGGAGCTGTGGTCTCTCCTTTCACTCAGGAACACTGAAACAGTGCCACTGTGCATAGAAACGCTAAAATAAGCTATTTGGGCATAGTAGCACTAACTTTACTTGAGGAATAGAAATCATCTAACACAAAGAAACGCCTTCCTGCACTGCAAATAAGAGTTTAATTCATTTGAAACCAATATCTTTTATTTTCGCAAGCTTTTATCTTAACATTGCATAAAGTGACATTCTGTTACAAGGAAAATAGCTTTTCAACATCTGTGGAGCTGCGGTCTCTTCTTTCAATCAGGAGCATTGTTACAGTGCCGCTGTTCATAGAAACGCTCAAATAAGCTGTTTGGGCATAGTAGCACTAACTTTACTTAAGGAGCAGATATCATCTAACACATTAAAGAAACGCCTTCCTGCATTGCAAATAAGAGTTTAATTCATTTGAAACCAATATCTTTCATTTTGGTAAGCTTTGAACTTAACATTGCATAAATTGACAATCTCATACAGGGAAAACAGCTTTTCAGCATCTGCGGAGCTGCGTTCTCTTCCTTCACTAAGGGGCACTGAGACACTGCCACTGTGCATAGAAACGCTAAAATAAGCTGTTTGGGCATAGTAGCACAAATTTTACTTAGAAGTAGAAACAAATCTGACGCATTAAAGAAACGCCTTCCTGCACTGCAAATAATAGTTTAATTCATTTAAAAACAATATCTTTTATTTTGGTAAGCTTTGAACTTAACATTGCATAAAATGACATTCTCTTACAGGGAAAACAGCTTTTCAGCATCTGCGGAGCTGTGGTCTCTTCTTTCAAACAGGAGCACTGTTACAGTGCCGCTCTTCATAGAAACGCTAAAATAAGCTGTTTGGGCATAGTAGCACTAACTTTACTTGAGAAGCAGAAATCATCTACACATTAGAGAAACGCCTTTCTGCATTGCAAATAAGAGTTTAATTCATTTGAAACCAATATCTTTCATTTTGGTAAGCTTTGAACTTAACATTGCATAAATTGACAATCTCATACAGGGAAAACAGCTTTTCAGCATCTGCGGAGCTGCGTTCTCTTCCTTCACTAAGGGGCACTGAGACACTGCCACTGATCATAGAAACGGTAAAATAAGCTATTTGGGCATAGTAGCACTAACTTTACTTGAGGAGTAGAAATCATCTAACACATTAAAGAAACGCCTTCCCTCACTGCAAATAAGAGTTTAATTCATTTGAAACCAATATCTTTTATTTTCGCAAGCTTTTATCTTAACATTGCATAAAGTGACATTCTGTTACAAGGAAAATAGCTTTTCAACATCTGTGGAGCTGCGGTCTCTTCTTTCAATCAGGAGCGCTGTTACAGTGCCGCTGTTCATAGAAACGCTAAAATAAGCTGTTAGGGCATAGTAGCACTAACTTTACTTGAGAAGCAGAAATCATCTACACATTAGAGAAACGCCTTTCTGCATTCCAAATAAGAGTTTAATTCATGTGAAACAAATATCTTTCATTTTGGTAAGCTTTGAACTTAACATTGCATAAAATGACATTCTCTTACAGGGAAAACAGCTTTTCAGCATCTGCGGAGCTTTGGTCTCTCCTTTCACTCAGGAACACTGAAACAGTGCCACTGTGCATAGAAACGCTAAAATAAGCTGTTTGGGCATAGTAGCACTAACTTTACTTGAGGAGTAGAAATCATCTAACACATTAAAGAAACGCCTTTCTGCATTGCAAATAAGAGATTAATTCATTTGAAACCAATATCTTTCATTTTGGTAAGCTTTGAACTTAACATTGCATAAAATGACATTCTCTTACAGGGAAAACAGCTTTTCAGCATCTGCGGAGCTGTGGTCTCTCCTTTCACTCAGGAACACTGAAACAGTGCCACTGTGCATAGAAACGCTAAAATAAGCTGTTTGGGCATAGTATCACAAATTTTACTTGAGAAGCAGAAACAAATCTGACGCATTAAAGAAACGCCTTCCTGAACTGCAAATAAGAGTTTAATTCATTTGAAACCATTATCTTTTATTTCTTTTATTTTTGCAAAATTTTATCTTAGCATTGCATAAAGTGACATTCTCTTACAGGGAAAACAGCTTTTCAGCAACTGTGGAGTTGTGGTCTCTTATTTCACTCGGAGCACTGTCACAGTGACACTGTTCAAAGAAACGCTAAAATAAACTGTTTGGGCATAGTAGCACTAACTTTACTTGAGAAGCAGAAACAAATCTGACGCATTAAAGAAACGTCTTCCTAAACTGCAAATAAGAGTTTAATTCATTTGAAACCAATATCTTTTATTTTAGCAAGCTTTGATCTTAACATTGCATAAAGTGACATTCTGTTACAAGGAAAATAGCTTTTCAACATCTGTGGAGCTGCGGTCTCTTCTTTCAATCAGGAGCACTGTTACAGTGCCGCTGTTCATAGAAACGCTAAAATAAGCTGTTTGGGCATAGTAACACTAACTTTACTTAAGGAGCAGATATCATCTAACACATTAAAGAAACGCCTTCCTGCATTGCAAATAAGAGTTTAATTCATTTGAAACCAATATCTTTCATTTTCGTAAGCTTTGAACTTAACATTGCATAAATTCACAATCTCATACAGGGAAAACAGCTTTTCAGCATCTGCGGAGCTGCGTTCTCTTCCTTCACTAAGGGGCACTGAGACACTGCCACTGTGCATAGAAACGCTAAAATAAGCTGTTTGGGCATAGTAGCACAAATTTTACTTAGAAGTAGAAACAAATCTGACGCATTAAAGAAACGCCTTCCTGCACTGCAAATAATAGTTTAATTCATTTAAAAACAATATCTTTTATTTTGGTAAGCTTTGAACTTAACATTGCATAAAATGACATTCTCTTACAGGGAAAACAGCTTTTCAGCATCTGCGGAGCTGTGGTCTCTCCTTTCACTCAGGAACACTGATACAGTGCCACTGTGCATAGAAACGGTAAAATAAGCTATTTGGGCATAGTAGCACTAACTTTACTTGAGGAGTAGAAATCATCTAACACATTAAAGAAACGCCTTCCTGCACTGCAAATAAGAGTTTAATTCATTTGAAACCAATATCTTTTATTTTCGCAAGCTTTTATCTTAACATTGCATAAAGTGACATTCTGTTACAAGGAAAATAGCTTTTCAACATCTGTGGAGCTGCGGTCTCTTCTTTCAATCAGGAGCACTGTTACAGTGCCGCTGTTCATAGAAACGCTCAAATAAGCTGTTTGGGCATAGTAGCACTAACTTTACTTAAGGAGCAGATATCATCTAACACATTAAAGAAACGCCTTCCTGCATTGCAAATAAGAGTTTAATTCATTTGAAACCAATATCTTTCATTTTGGTAAGCTTTGAACTTAACATTGCATAAATTGACAATCTCATACAGGGAAAACAGCTTTTCAGCATCTGCGGAGCTGCGTTCTCTTCCTTCACTAAGGGGCACTGAGACACTGCCACTGTGCATAGAAACGCTAAAATAAGCTGTTTGGGCATAGTAGCACAAATTTTACTTAGAAGTAGAAACAAATCTGACGCATTAAAGAAACGCCTTCCTGCACTGCAAATAATAGTTTAATTCATTTAAAAACAATATCTTTTATTTTGGTAAGCTTTGAACTTAACATTGCATAAAATGACATTCTCTTACAGGGAAAACAGCTTTTCAGCATCTGCGGAGCTGTGGTCTCTTCTTTCAAACAGGAGCACTGTTACAGTGCCGCTCTTCATAGAAACGCTAAAATAAGCTGTTTGGGCATAGTAGCACTAACTTTACTTGAGAAGCAGAAATCATCTACACATTAGAGAAACGCCTTTCTGCATTGCAAATAAGAGTTTAATTCATTTGAAACCAATATCTTTCATTTTGGTAAGCTTTGAACTTAACATTGCATAAATTGACAATCTCATACAGGGAAAACAGCTTTTCAGCATCTGCGGAGCTGCGTTCTCTTCCTTCACTAAGGGGCACTGAGACACTGCCACTGATCATAGAAACGGTAAAATAAGCTATTTGGGCATAGTAGCACTAACTTTACTTGAGGAGTAGAAATCATCTAACACATTAAAGAAACGCCTTCCCTCACTGCAAATAAGAGTTTAATTCATTTGAAACCAATATCTTTTATTTTCGCAAGCTTTTATCTTAACATTGCATAAAGTGACATTCTGTTACAAGGAAAATAGCTTTTCAACATCTGTGGAGCTGCGGTCTCTTCTTTCAATCAGGAGCGCTGTTACAGTGCCGCTGTTCATAGAAACGCTAAAATAAGCTGTTAGGGCATAGTAGCACTAACTTTACTTGAGAAGCAGAAATCATCTACACATTAGAGAAACGCCTTTCTGCATTCCAAATAAGAGTTTAATTCATGTGAAACAAATATCTTTCATTTTGGTAAGCTTTGAACTTAACATTGCATAAAATGACATTCTCTTACAGGGAAAACAGCTTTTCAGCATCTGCGGAGCTTTGGTCTCTCCTTTCACTCAGGAACACTGAAACAGTGCCACTGTGCATAGAAACGCTAAAATAAGCTGTTTGGGCATAGTAGCACTAACTTTACTTGAGGAGTAGAAATCATCTAACACATTAAAGAAACGCCTTTCTGCATTGCAAATAAGAGATTAATTCATTTGAAACCAATATCTTTCATTTTGGTAAGCTTTGAACTTAACATTGCATAAAATGACATTCTCTTACAGGGAAAACAGCTTTTCAGCATCTGCGGAGCTGTGGTCTCTCCTTTCACTCAGGAACACTGAAACAGTGCCACTGTGCATAGAAACGCTAAAATAAGCTGTTTGGGCATAGTAGCACAAATTTTACTTGAGAAGCAGAAACAAATCTGACGCATTAAAGAAACGCCTTCCTGAACTGCAAATAAGAGTTTAATTCATTTGAAACCATTATCTTTTATTTCTTTTATTTTTGCAAAATTTTATCTTAGCATTGCATAAAGTGACATTCTCTTACAGGGAAAACAGCTTTTCAGCAACTGTGGAGTTGTGGTCTCTTATTTCACTCGGAGCACTGTCACAGTGACACTGTTCAAAGAAACGCTAAAATAAACTGTTTGGGCATAGTAGCACTAACTTTACTTGAGAAGCAGAAACAAATCTGACGCATTAAAGAAACGTCTTCCTAAACTGCAAATAAGAGTTTAATTCATTTGAAACCAATATCTTTTATTTTAGCAAGCTTTGATCTTAACATTGCATAAAGTGACATTCTGTTACAAGGAAAATAGCTTTTCAACATCTGTGGAGCTGCGGTCTCTTCTTTCAATCAGGAGCACTGTTACAGTGCCGCTGTTCATAGAAACGCTAAAATAAGCTGTTTGGGCATAGTAACACTAACTTTACTTAAGGAGCAGATATCATCTAACACATTAAAGAAACGCCTTCCTGCATTGCAAATAAGAGTTTAATTCATTTGAAACCAATATCTTTCATTTTCGTAAGCTTTGAACTTAACATTGCATAAATTCACAATCTCATACAGGGAAAACAGCTTTTCAGCATCTGCGGAGCTGCGTTCTCTTCCTTCACTAAGGGGCACTGAGACACTGCCACTGTGCATAGAAACGCTAAAATAAGCTGTTTGGGCATAGTAGCACAAATTTTACTTAGAAGTAGAAACAAATCTGACGCATTAAAGAAACGCCTTCCTGCACTGCAAATAATAGTTTAATTCATTTAAAAACAATATCTTTTATTTTGGTAAGCTTTGAACTGAACATTGCATAAAATGACATTCTCTTACAGGGAAAACAGCTTTTCAGCATCTGCGGAGCTGTGGTCTCTCCTTTCACTCAGGAACACTGATACAGTGCCACTGTGCATAGAAACGGTAAAATAAGCTATTTGGGCATAGTAGCACTAACTTTACTTGAGGAGTAGAAATCATCTAACACATTAAAGAAACACCTTCCTGCACTGCAAATAAGAGTTTAATTCATTTGAAACCAATATCTTTTATTTTCGCAAGCTTTTATCTTAACATTCCATAAAGTAACATTCTGTTACAAGGAAAATAGCTTTTCAACATCTGTGGAGCTGCGGTCTCTTCTTTCAATCAGGAGCACTGTTACAGTGCCGCTGTTCATAGAAACGCTAAAATAAGCTGTTTGGGCATAGTAGCACTAACTTTACTTAAGGAGCAGATATCATCTAACACATTAAAGAAACGCCTTCCTGCATTGCAAATAAGAGTTTAATTCATTTGAAACCAATATCTTTCATTTTGGTAAGCTTTGAACTTAACATTGCATAAATTGACAATCTCATACAGGGAAAACAGCTTTTCAGCATCTGCGGAGCTGCGTTCTCTTCCTTCACTAAGGGGCACTGAGACACTGCCACTGTGCATAGAAACGCTAAAATAAGCTGTTTGGGCATAGTAGCACAAATTTTACTTAGAAGTAGAAACAAATCTGACGCATTAAAGAAACGCCTTCCTGCACTGCAAATAAGAGTTTAATTCATTTAAAAACAATATCTTTTATTTTGGTAAGCTTTGAACTTAACATTGCATAAAATGACATTCTCTTACAGGGAAAACAGCTTTTCAGCATCTGCGGAGCTGTGGTCTCTTCTTTCAAACAGGAGCACTGTTACAGTGCCGCTCTTCATAGAAACGCTAAAATAAGCTGTTTGGGCATAGTAGCACTAACTTTACTTGAGAAGCAGAAATCATCTACACATTAGAGAAACGCCTTTCTGCATTGCAAATAAGAGTTTAATTCATTTGAAACCAATATCTTTCATTTTGGTAAGCTTTGAACTTAACATTGCATAAATTGACAATCTCATACAGGGAAAACAGCTTTTCAGCATCTGCGGAGCTGCGTTCTCTTCCTTCACTAAGGGGCACTGAGACACTGCCACTGATCATAGAAACGGTAAAATAAGCTATTTGGGCATAGTAGCACTAACTTTACTTGAGGAGTAGAAATCATCTAACACATTAAAGAAACGCCTTCCCTCACTGCAAATAAGAGTTTAATTCATTTGAAACCAATATCTTTTATTTTCGCAAGCTTTTATCTTAACATTGCATAAAGTGACATTCTGTTACAAGGAAAATAGCTTTTCAACATCTGTGGAGCTGCGGTCTCTTCTTTCAATCAGGAGCACTGTTACAGTGCCGCTGTTCATAGAAACGCTAAAATAAGCTGTTAGGGCATAGTAGCACTAACTTTACTTGAGAAGCAGAAATCATCTACACATTAGAGAAACGCCTTTCTGCATTGCAAATAAGAGTTTAATTCATGTGAAACAAATATCTTTCATTTTGGTAAGCTTTGAACTTAACATTGCATAAAATGACATTCTCTTACAGGGAAAACAGCTTTTCAGCATCTGCGGAGCTTTGGTCTCTCCTTTCACTCAGGAACACTGAAACAGTGCCACTGTGCATAGAAACGCTAAAATAAGCTGTTTGGGCATAGTAGCACTAACTTTACTTGAGGAGTAGAAATCATCTAACACATTAAAGAAACGCCTTTCTGCATTGCAAATAAGAGATTAATTCATTTGAAACCAATATCTTTCATTTTGGTAAGCTTTGAACTTAACATTGCATAAAATGACATTCTCTTACAGGGAAAACAGCTTTTCAGCATCTGCGGAGCTGTGGTCTCTCCTTTCACTCAGGAACACTGAAACAGTGCCACTGTGCATAGAAACGCTAAAATAAGCTGTTTGGGCATAGTAGCACAAATTTTACTTGAGAAGCAGAAACAAATCTGACGCATTAAAGAAACGCCTTCCTGAACTGCAAATAAGAGTTTAATTCATTTGAAACCATTATCTTTTATTTCTTTTATTTTTGCAAAATTTTATCTTAGCATTGCATAAAGTGACATTCTCTTACAGGGAAAACAGCTTTTCAGCAACTGTGGAGTTGTGGTCTCTTATTTCACTCGGAGCACTGTCACAGTGACACTGTTCAAAGAAACGCTAAAATAAACTGTTTGGGCATAGTAGCACTAACTTTACTTGAGAAGCAGAAACAAATCTGACGCATTAAAGAAACGTCTTCCTAAACTGCAAATAAGAGTTTAATTCATTTGAAACCAATATCTTTTATTTTAGCAAGCTTTGATCTTAACATTGCATAAAGTGACATTCTGTTACAAGGAAAATAGCTTTTCAACATCTGTGGAGCTGCGGTCTCTTCTTTCAATCAGGAGCACTGTTACAGTGCCGCTGTTCATAGAAACGCTAAAATAAGCTGTTTGGGCATAGTAACACTAACTTTACTTAAGGAGCAGATATCATCTAACACATTAAAGAAACGCCTTCCTGCATTGCAAATAAGAGTTTAATTCATTTGAAACCAATATCTTTCATTTTCGTAAGCTTTGAACTTAACATTGCATAAATTCACAATCTCATACAGGGAAAACAGCTTTTCAGCATCTGCGGAGCTGCGTTCTCTTCCTTCACTAAGGGGCACTGAGACACTGCCACTGTGCATAGAAACGCTAAAATAAGCTGTTTGGGCATAGTAGCACAAATTTTACTTAGAAGTAGAAACAAATCTGACGCATTAAAGAAACGCCTTCCTGCACTGCAAATAATAGTTTAATTCATTTAAAAACAATATCTTTTATTTTGGTAAGCTTTGAACTTAACATTGCATAAAATGACATTCTCTTACAGGGAAAACAGCTTTTCAGCATCTGCGGAGCTGTGGTCTCTCCTTTCACTCAGGAACACTGATACAGTGCCACTGTGCATAGAAACGGTAAAATAAGCTATTTGGGCATAGTAGCACTAACTTTACTTGAGGAGTAGAAATCATCTAACACATTAAAGAAACGCCTTCCTGCACTGCAAATAAGAGTTTAATTCATTTGAAACCAATATCTTTTATTTTCGCAAGCTTTTATCTTAACATTGCATGAAGTGACATTCTGTTACAAGGAAAACAGCTTTTCAACATCTGTGGAGCTGCGGTCTCTTCTTTCAAACAGGAGCACTGTTACAGTGCCGCTCTTCATAGAAACGCTAAAATAAGCTGTTTGGGCATAGTAGCACTAACTTTACTTGAGAAGCAGAAATCATCTACACATTAGAGAAACGCCTTTCTGCATTGCAAATAAGAGTTTAATTCATGCGAAACAAATATCTTTCATTTTGGTAAGCTTTGAACTTAACATTGCATAAATTGACAATCTCATACAGGGAAAACAGCTTTTCAGCATCTGCGGAGCTGCGTTCTCTTCCTTCACTAAGGGGCACTGAGACACTGCCACTGTGCATAGAAACGCTAAAATAAGCTGTTTGGGCATAGTAGCACAAATTTTACTTAGAAGTAGAAACAAATCTGACGCATTAAAGAAACGCCTTCCTGCACTGCAAATAATAGTTTAATTCATTTAAAAACAATATCTTTTATTTTGGTAAGCTTTGAACTTAACATTGCATAAAATGACATTCTCTTACAGGGAAAACAGCTTTTCAGCATCTGCGGAGCTGTGGTCTCTTCTTTCAAACAGGAGCACTGTTACAGTGCCGCTCTTCATAGAAACGCTAAAATAAGCTGTTTGGGCATAGTAGCACTAACTTTACTTGAGAAGCAGAAATCATCTACACATTAGAGAAACGCCTTTCTGCATTGCAAATAAGAGTTTAATTCATTTGAAACCAATATCTTTCATTTTGGTAAGCTTTGAACTTAACATTGCATAAATTGACAATCTCATACAGGGAAAACAGCTTTTCAGCATCTGCGGAGCTGCGTTCTCTTCCTTCACTAAGGGGCACTGAGACACTGCCACTGATCATAGAAACGGTAAAATAAGCTATTTGGGCATAGTAGCACTAACTTTACTTGAGGAGTAGAAATCATCTAACACATTAAAGAAACGCCTTCCCTCACTGCAAATAAGAGTTTAATTCATTTGAAACCAATATCTTTTATTTTCGCAAGCTTTTATCTTAACATTGCATAAAGTGACATTCTGTTACAAGGAAAATAGCTTTTCAACATCTGTGGAGCTGCGGTCTCTTCTTTCAATCAGGAGCACTGTTACAGTGCCGCTGTTCATAGAAACGCTAAAATAAGCTGTTAGGGCATAGTAGCACTAACTTTACTTGAGAAGCAGAAATCATCTACACATTAGAGAAACGCCTTTCTGCATTCCAAATAAGAGTTTAATTCATGTGAAACAAATATCTTTCATTTTGGTAAGCTTTGAACTTAACATTGCATAAAATGACATTCTCTTACAGGGAAAACAGCTTTTCAGCATCTGCGGAGCTTTGGTCTCTCCTTTCACTCAGGAACACTGAAACAGTGCCACTGTGCATAGAAACGCTAAAATAAGCTGTTTGGGCATAGTAGCACTAACTTTACTTGAGGAGTAGAAATCATCTAACACATTAAAGAAACGCCTTTCTGCATTGCAAATAAGAGATTAATTCATTTGAAACCAATATCTTTCATTTTGGTAAGCTTTGAACTTAACATTGCATAAAATGACATTCTCTTACAGGGAAAACAGCTTTTCAGCATCTGCGGAGCTGTGGTCTCTCCTTTCACTCAGGAACACTGAAACAGTGCCACTGTGCATAGAAACGCTAAAATAAGCTGTTTGGGCATAGTAGCACAAATTTTACTTGAGAAGCAGAAACAAATCTGACGCATTAAAGAAACGCCTTCCTGAACTGCAAATAACAGTTTAATTCATTTGAAACCATTATCTTTTATTTCTTTTATTTTTGCAAAATTTTATCTTAGCATTGCATAAAGTGACATTCTCTTACAGGGAAAACAGCTTTTCAGCAACTGTGGAGTTGTGGTCTCATTTCACTCGGAGCACTGTCACAGTGACACTGTTCAAAGAAACGCTAAAATAAACTGTTTGGGCATAGTAGCACTAACTTTACTTGAGAAGCAGAAACAAATCTGACGCATTAAAGAAACGTCTTCCTAAACTGCAAATAAGAGTTTAATTCATTTGAAACCAATATCTTTTATTTTAGCAAGCTTTGATCTTAACATTGCATAAAGTGACATTCTGTTACAAGGAAAATAGCTTTTCAACATCTGTGGAGCTGCGGTCTCTTCTTTCAGTCAGGAGCACTGTTACAGTGCCGCTGTTCATAGAAACGCTAAAATAAGCTGTTTGGGCATAGTAACACTAACTTTACTTAAGGAGCAGATATCATCTAACACATTAAAGAAACGCCTTCCTGCATTGCAAATAAGAGTTTAATTCATTTGAAACCAATATCTTTCATTTTCGTAAGCTTTGAACTTAACATTGCATAAATTCACAATCTCATACAGGGAAAACAGCTTTTCAGCATCTGCGGAGCTGCGTTCTCTTCCTTCACTAAGGGGCACTGAGACACTGCCACTGTGCATAGAAACGCTAAAATAAGCTGTTTGGGCATAGTAGCACAAATTTTACTTAGAAGTAGAAACAAATCTGACGCATTAAAGAAACGCCTTCCTGCACTGCAAATAATAGTTTAATTCATTTAAAAACAATATCTTTTATTTTGGTAAGCTTTGAACTGAACATTGCATAAAATGACATTCTCTTACAGGGAAAACAGCTTTTCAGCATCTGCGGAGCTGTGGTCTCTCCTTTCACTCAGGAACACTGATACAGTGCCACTGTGCATAGAAACGGTAAAATAAGCTATTTGGGCATAGTAGCACTAACTTTACTTGAGGAGTAGAAATCATCTAACACATTAAAGAAACACCTTCCTGCACTGCAAATAAGAGTTTAATTCATTTGAAACCAATATCTTTTATTTTCGCAAGCTTTTATCTTAACATTCCATAAAGTGACATTCTGTTACAAGGAAAATAGCTTTTCAACATCTGTGGAGCTGCGGTCTCTTCTTTCAATCAGGAGCACTGTTACAGTGCCGCTGTTCATAGAAACGCTAAAATAAGCTGTTTGGGCATAGTAGCACTAACTTTACTTAAGGAGCAGATATCATCTAACACATTAAAGAAACGCCTTCCTGCATTGCAAATAAGAGTTTAATTCATTTGAAACCAATATCTTTCATTTTGGTAAGCTTTGAACTTAACATTGCATAAAATGACATTCTCATACAGGGAAAACAGCTTTTCAGCATCTGCGGAGCTGTGGTCTCTTCTTTCAAACAGGAGCACTGTTACAGTGCCGCTCTTCATAGAAACGCTAAAATAAGCTGTTTGGGCATAGTAGCACTAACTTTACTTGAGAAGCAGAAATCATCTACACATTAGAGAAACGCCTTTCTGCATTGCAAATAAGAGTTTAATTCATTTGAAACCAATATCTTTCATTTTGGTAAGCTTTGAACTTAACATTGTATAAATTGACAATCTCATACAGGGAAAACAGCTTTTCAGCATCTGCGGAGCTGCGTTCTCTTCCTTCACTAAGGGGCACTGAGACACTGCCACTGATCATAGAAACGGTAAAATAAGCTATTTGGGCATAGTAGCACTAACTTTACTTGAGGAGTAGAAATCATCTAACACATTAAAGAAACGCCTTCCCTCACTGCAAATAAGAGTTTAATTCATTTGAAACCAATATCTTTTATTTTCGCAAGCTTTTATCTTAACATTGCATAAAGTGACATTCTGTTACAAGGAAAATAGCTTTTCAACATCTGTGGAGCTGCGGTCTCTTCTTTCAATCAGGAGCACTGTTACAGTGCCGCTGTTCATAGAAACGCTAAAATAAGCTGTTAGGGCATAGTAGCACTAACTTTACTTGAGAAGCAGAAATCATCTACACATTAGAGAAACGCCTTTCTGCATTCCAAATAAGAGTTTAATTCATGTGAAACAAATATCTTTCATTTTGGTAAGCTTTGAACTTAACATTGCATAAAATGACATTCTCTTACAGGGAAAACAGCTTTTCAGCATCTGCGGAGCTTTGGTCTCTCCTTTCACTCAGGAACACTGAAACAGTGCCACTGTGCATAGAAACGCTAAAATAAGCTGTTTGGGCATAGTAGCACTAACTTTACTTGAGGAGTAGAAATCATCTAACACATTAAAGAAACGCCTTTCTGCATTGCAAATAAGAGATTAATTCATTTGAAACCAATATCTTTCATTTTGGTAAGCTTTGAACTTAACATTGCATAAAATGACATTCTCTTACAGGGAAAACAGCTTTTCAGCATCTGCGGAGCTGTGGTCTCTCCTTTCACTCAGGAACACTGAAACAGTGCCACTGTGCATAGAAACGCTAAAATAAGCTGTTTGGGCATAGTAGCACAAATTTTACTTGAGAAGCAGAAACAAATCTGACGCATTAAAGAAACGCCTTCCTGAACTGCAAATAAGAGTTTAATTCATTTGAAACCATTATCTTTTATTTCTTTTATTTTTGCAAAATTTTATCTTAGCATTGCATAAAGTGACATTCTCTTACAGGGAAAACAGCTTTTCAGCAACTGTGGAGTTGTGGTCTCATTTCACTCGGAGCACTGTCACAGTGACACTGTTCAAAGAAACGCTAAAATAAACTGTTTGGGCATAGTAGCACTAACTTTACTTGAGAAGCAGAAACAAATCTGACGCATTAAAGAAACGTCTTCCTAAACTGCAAATAAGAGTTTAATTCATTTGAAACCAATATCTTTTATTTTAGCAAGCTTTGATCTTAACATTGCATAAAGTGACATTCTGTTACAAGGAAAATAGCTTTTCAACATCTGTGGAGCTGCGGTCTCTTCTTTCAGTCAGGAGCACTGTTACAGTGCCGCTGTTCATAGAAACGCTAAAATAAGCTGTTTGGGCATAGTAACACTAACTTTACTTAAGGAGCAGATATCATCTAACACATTAAAGAAACGCCTTCCTGCATTGCAAATAAGAGTTTAATTCATTTGAAACCAATATCTTTCATTTTCGTAAGCTTTGAACTTAACATTGCATAAATTCACAATCTCATACAGGGAAAACAGCTTTTCAGCATCTGCGGAGCTGCGTTCTCTTCCTTCACTAAGGGGCACTGAGACACTGCCACTGTGCATAGAAACGCTAAAATAAGCTGTTTGGGCATAGTAGCACAAATTTTACTTAGAAGTAGAAACAAATCTGACGCATTAAAGAAACGCCTTCCTGCACTGCAAATAATAGTTTAATTCATTTAAAAACAATATCTTTTATTTTGGTAAGCTTTGAACTGAACATTGCATAAAATGACATTCTCTTACAGGGAAAACAGCTTTTCAGCATCTGCGGAGCTGTGGTCTCTCCTTTCACTCAGGAACACTGATACAGTGCCACTGTGCATAGAAACGGTAAAATAAGCTATTTGGGCATAGTAGCACTAACTTTACTTGAGGAGTAGAAATCATCTAACACATTAAAGAAACACCTTCCTGCACTGCAAATAAGAGTTTAATTCATTTGAAACCAATATCTTTTATTTTCGCAAGCTTTTATCTTAACATTCCATAAAGTGACATTCTGTTACAAGGAAAATAGCTTTTCAACATCTGTGGAGCTGCGGTCTCTTCTTTCAATCAGGAGCACTGTTACAGTGCCGCTGTTCATAGAAACGCTAAAATAAGCTGTTTGGGCATAGTAGCACTAACTTTACTTAAGGAGCAGATATCATCTAACACATTAAAGAAACGCCTTCCTGCATTGCAAATAAGAGTTTAATTCATTTGAAACCAATATCTTTCATTTTGGTAAGCTTTGAACTTAACATTGCATAAATTGACAATCTCATACAGGGAAAACAGCTTTTCAGCATCTGCGGAGCTGCGTTCTCTTCCTTCACTAAGGGGCACTGAGACACTGCCACTGTGCATAGAAACGCTAAAATAAGCTGTTTGGGCATAGTAGCACAAATTTTACTTAGAAGTAGAAACAAATCTGACGCATTAAAGAAACGCCTTCCTGCACTGCAAATAATAGTTTAATTCATTTAAAAACAATATCTTTTATTTTGGTAAGCTTTGAACTTAACATTGCATAAAATGACATTCTCTTACAGGGAAAACAGCTTTTCAGCATCTGCGGAGCTGTGGTCTCTCCTTTCACTCAGGAACACTGATACAGTGCCACTGTGCATAGAAACGGTAAAATAAGCTATTTGGGCATAGTAGCACTAACTTTACTTGAGGAGTAGAAATCATCTAACACATTAAAGAAACGCCTTCCTGCACTGCAAATAAGAGTTTAATTCATTTGAAACCAATATCTTTTATTTTCGCAAGCTTTTATCTTAACATTGCATGAAGTGACATTCTGTTACAAGGAAAACAGCTTTTCAACATCTGTGGAGCTGCGGTCTCTTCTTTCAAACAGGAGCACTGTTACAGTGCCGCTCTTCATAGAAACGCTAAAATAAGCTGTTTGGGCATAGTAGCACTAACTTTACTTGAGAAGCAGAAATCATCTACACATTAGAGAAACGCCTTTCTGCATTGCAAATAAGAGTTTAATTCATGCGAAACAAATATCTTTCATTTTGGTAAGCTTTGAACTTAACATTGCATAAAATGACATTCTCTTACAGGGAAAACAGCTTTTCAGCATCTGCGGAGCTTTGGTCTCTCCTTTCACTCAGGAACACTGAAACAGTGCCACTGTGCATAGAAACGCTAAAATAAGCTGTTTGGGCATAGTAGCACTAACTTTACTTGAGGAGTAGAAATCATATAACACATTAAAGAAACGCCTTTCTGCATTGCAAATAAGAGATTAATTCATTTGAAACCAATATCTTTCATTTTGGTAAGCTTTGAATTTAACATTGCATAAAATGACATTCTCTTACAGGGAAAACAGCTTTTCAGCATCTGCGGAGCTGTGGTCTCTCCTTTCACTCAGGAACACTGAAACAGTGCCACTGTTCAAAGAAACGCTAAAATAAACTGTTTGGGCATAGTAGCACTAACTTTACTTGAGAAGCAGAAACAAATCTGACGCATTAAAGAAACGTCTTCCTGAACTGCAAATAAGAGTTTAATTCATTTGAAACCAAAATCTTTCATTTTGGTAAGCTTTGAACTTAACATTGCATAAATTGACAATCTCATACAGGGAAAACAGCTTTTCAGCATCTGCGGAGCTGCGTTCTCTTCCTTCACTAAGGGGCACTGAGACACTGCCACTGTGCATAGAAACGCTAAAATAAGCTGTTTGAGCATAGTAGCACTAACTTTACTTGAGGAGTAGACATCATCTAACACATTAAAGAAACGCCTTCCTGCACTGCAAAAAAAGAGTTTAATTCATTTGAAACCATTATCTTTTATTTCTTTTATTTTTGCAAGCTTTTATCTTAGCATTGCATAAAGAGACATTCTCTTACAGGGAAAACAGCTTTTCAGCATCTGCGGAGCTGTGGTCTCTCCTTTCACTCAGGAACACAGAAACAGTGCCACTGTGCATAGAAACGCTAAAATAAGCTATTTGGGCATAATAGCACAAATTTTACTTGAGAAGCAGAAACAAATCTGACGCATTAAAGAAATGCCTTCCTGCACTGCAAATAAGTGTTTAATTCATTTGAAACCAATATCTTTTATTTTCGCAAGCTTTTATCTTAACATTGCATAAAGTGACATTCTCTTACAGGGAAAACAGCTTTTCAGCATCTGGGGAGCTGTGGTTTCTTCTTTCACTCAGGAGCACTGTCACAGTGCCCCTGTTCAAAGAAACGCTAAAATAAACTGTTTGGGCATAGTAGCACTAACTTTACTTGAGAAGCAGAAACAAATATGACGCATTAAAGTAACGTCTTCCTGAACTGCAAATAAGAGTTTAATTCATTTGAAACCAATATCTTTTATTTTAGCAAGCTTTGATCTTAACATTGCATAAATTGACATTCTCTTACAGGGAAAACAGCTTTTCAGCATCTGCGGAGCTGTGTTCTCTTCCTTCACTAAGGGGCACTGAGACACTGCCACTTTGCATAGAAACGCTAAAATAATCTGTTTGGGCATAGTAGCACAAATTTTACTTGAGGAGTAGAAATCATCTAACACATTAAAGAAACGCTTTCCTGCACTGCAAATAATAATTTAATTCATTTGAAACCAATATCTTTTATTTTCGCAAGCTTTTATCTTAACATTGCATAAACTGACATTCTTTTACAAGGAAAACAGCTTTTCAAAATCTGTGGAGCTGCGGTCTCTTCTTTCAATCTGGAGCACTGTTACAGTGCCGCTGTTCATAGAAACGCTAAAATAAGCTGTTTGGGCATAGTAGCACTAACTTTACTTCAGGAGCAGATATCATCTAACACATTAAAGAAACGCCTTCCTGCACTGCAAATAAGAGTTTAATTCATTTGAAACCAATATCTTTTATTTCGGCAAGCTTTGATCTTAACATTGCATAATGTGACATTCTCTTACAGGGAAAACAGCTTTTCAGCAACTGTAGAGTTGTGGCCTCTTCTTTCACTCAGGAGCACTGTCACAGTGCCACTGTTCAAAGAAACGCTAAAATAAACTGTTTGGGCATAGTAGCACTAACTTTACTTGAGAAGCAGAAACAAATCTGACGCATTAAAGAAACGTCTTCCTGAACTGCAAATAAGAGTTTAATTCATTTGAAACCATTATCTTTTATTTCTTTTATTTTTGCAAGCTTTTATTTTAGCATTGCATAAAGTGACATTCTCTTCCAGGGAAAACAGCTTTTCAGCATCTGGGGAGCTGTGGTCTCTCCTTTCACTCAGGAACACAGAAACAGTGCCACTGTGCATAGAAACGCTAAAATAAGCTATTTGGGCATAGTAGCACAAATTTTACTTGAGAAGCAGAAACAAATCTGACGCATTAAAGAAACGCCTTTCTGCATTGTAAATAAAAGTTTAATTCTTTTGAAACCAATATCTTTTATTTCGGCAAGCTTTGATCTTAACATTGCATGAAGTGACATTCTCTTAGAGGGAAAACAGCTTTTCAGCAACTGTGGAGTTGTGGTCTCTTCTTTCACTCAGGAAAACTGTCACAGTGCCACTGTGCATAGAAACGCTAAAATAAGCTGTTTGGCATAGTAGCACTAACTTTACTTGAGGAGCAGAAATCATCTAACACATTAAAGAAACGCCTTTCTGCATTGCAAATAAGAGTTTAATTCATTTGAAACCAATATCTTTCATTTTGGTAAGCTTTGAACTTAACATTGCATAAATTGACAATCTCATACAGGGAAAACGGCTTTTCAGCATCTGCGGAGCTGCGTTCTCTTCCTTCACTAAGGGGCACTGAGACACTGCCACTGTGCATAGAAATGCTAAAATAAGCTGTTTGGGCATAGTAGCACTAATTTTACTTGAGGAGCAGAAATCATCTAACACATTAAAGAAACGCCTTTCTGCATTGTAAAAAGTTTAATTCTTTTTAAACCAATATCTTTTATTTCGGCAAGCTTTGATCTTAACATTGCATAAAGTCACATTCTCTTAGAGGGAAAACAGCTTTTCAGCAACTGTGGAGTTGTGGTCTCTTCTTTCACTCAGGAGCACTGTCACAGTGCCACTGTTCAAAGAAACGCTAAAATTATCTGTTTGGGCATAGTAGCACTAACTTTACTTGAGAAGCAGAAACAAATCTGACGCATTAAAGAAACGTCTTCCTGAACTGCAATTAATAGTTTAATTCATTTGAAACCAATATCTTTTATTTTAGCAAGCTTTGATCTTAACATTCCATAAAGTGATATTCTCTTACGGGGAAAACAGCTTTTCAGCATCTGCGGAGCTGTGGTCTCTTCTTTCACTCAGGAGCACTGTCACAGTGCCACTATTCAAACAAACGCTAAAATAAACTGTTTGGCCATAGTAGCACTAACTTTACTTGAGAAGCAGAAACAAATCTGACGCATTAAAGAAACGTCTTCCTGAATTGCAGATAAGAGTTTAATTCATTTGAAACCATTATCTTTTATTTATTTTATTTTTGCAAGCTTTTATCTTACCATTGCATAAAGTGACATTCTCTTACAGGGAAAACAGCTTTTCAGCATCTGCGGAGCTGTGGTCTCTCCTTTCACTCAGGAACACAGAAACAGTGCCACTGTGCATAGAAACGCTAAAATAACCTATTTGGGCATAGTAGCACAAATTTTACTTGAGAAGCAGCAACAAATCTGACGCATTAAAGAAACGCCTTCCTGCACTGCAAATAAGAGTTTAATTCATTTGAAACCAATATCTTTTATTTTCGCAAGCTTTTCTCTTAACATTGCATAAAGTGATATTCTGTTACAAGGAAAATAGCTTTTCAACATCTGTGGAGCTGCGGTCTCTTCTTTCAATTAGGAGCACTGTTACAGTGCCGCTGTTCATAGAAACGCTAAAATAAGCTGTTTGGGCATAGTAGCACTAACTTTACTTGAGGAGTAGAAATCATCTAACACATTAAAGAAACGCCTTCCTGCACTGCAAATAAGAGTTTAATTCATTTGAAACCATTATCTTTTATTTCTTTTATTTTTGCAAGCTTTTATCTTAGCATTGCATAAAGTGACATTCTCTTACAGGGAAAACAGCTTTTCAGCATCTGGGGAGCTGTGGTCTCTCCTTTAACTCAGGAACACTGAAACACTGCCGCTGTGCATAGAAACGCTAAAATTAGCTGTTTGGGCATAGTAGCACTAACTTTACTTGAGGAGCAGAAATCATCTAACACATTAAAGAAACGCCTTTCTGCATTGCAAATAAGAGTTTAATTCATTTGAAACCAATATCTTTCATTTTGGTAAGCTTTGAACTTAACATTGCATAAATTGACAATCTCATACAGGGAAAACAGCTTTTCAGCATCTGCGGAGCTGCGTTCTCTTCCTTCACTAAGGGGCACTGAGACACTGCCACTGTGCATAGAAACATTAAAATAAGCTGTTTGGACATTGTAGCACTAACTTTACTTGAGGAGCAGAAATCATCTAACACATTAAAGAAACGCCTTTCTGCATTGCAAATAAGAGTTTAATTCATTTGAAACCAATATCTTTCATTTTGGTAAACTTTGAACTTATTGCATAAATTGACATTCTCTTAGAGGGAAAACAGCTTTTCAGCAACTGTGGAGTTGTGGTCTCTTCTTTCACTCAGGAGCACTGTCACAGTGCCACTGTTCAAAGAAACGCTAAAATAAACTGTTTGGGCATAGTAGCACTAACTTTACTTGAGGAGCAGATATCATCTAACACATTAAAGAAACGCCTTCCTGCACTGCAAATAAGAGTTTAATTCATTTGAAACCAATATCTTTTATTTCGGCAAGCTTTGATCTGAACATTGCATAAAGTGACATTCTCTAAGAGGGAAAACAGCTTTTCAGCAACTGTGGAGTTGTGGCCTCTTCTTTCACTCAGGAGCACTGTCACAGTGCCACTGTTCAAAGAAACGCTAAAATAAACTGTTTGGGCATAGTAGCACTAACTTTACTTGAGAAGCAGAAACAAATCTGACGCATTAAAGAAACGTCGTCCTGAACTGCAAATAAGAGTTTAATTCATTTGAAACCATTATCTTTTATTTCTTTTATTTTTGCAAGCTTTTATCTTAGCATTGCATAAAGTGACATTCTCTTCCAGGAAAAACAGCTTTTCAGCATCTGGGGAGCTGTGGTCTCTCCTTTCACTCAGGAACACAGAATCAGTGCCACTGTGCATAGAAACACTAAAATAAGCTATTTGGGCATAGTAGCACAAATTTTACTTGAGAAGCAGAAACAAATCTGACGCATTAAAGAAACGCCTTTCTGCATTGTAAATAAAAGTTTAATTCTTTAGAAACCAATATCTTTTATTTCGGCAAGCTTTGATCTTAACATTGAATAAAGTGACATTCTCTTAGAGGGAAAACAGCTTTTCAGCAACTGTGGAGTTGTGGTCTCTTCTTTCACTCAGGAACACTGTCACAGTGCCACTGTGCATAGAAACGCTAAAATAAGCTGTTTGGCATAGTAGCACTAACTTTACTTGAGGAGCAGAAATCATCTAACACATTAAAGAAACGCCTTTCTGCATTGCAAATAAGAGTTTAATTCATGTGAAACCAATATCTTTCATTTTGGTAAGCTTTGAACTTAACATTGCATAAATTGACAATCTCATACAGGGAAAACGGCTTTTCAGCATCTGCGGAGCTGCGTTCTCTTCCTTCACTAAGGGGCACTGAGACACTGCCACTGTGCATAGAAACGCTAAAATAAGCTGTTTGGGCATAGTAGCACTAATTTTACTTGAGGAGCAGAAATCATCTAACACATTAAAGAAACGCCTTTCTGCATTGTAAAAAGTTTAATTCTTTTTAAACCAATATCTTTTATTTCGGCAAGCTTTGATCTTAACATTGCATAAAGTCACATTCTCTAAGAGGGAAAACAGCTTTTCAGCAACTGTGGAGTTGTGGTCTCTTCTTTCACTCAGGAGCACTGTCACAGTGCCACTGTTCAAAGAAACGCTAAAATTATCTGTTTGGGCATAGTAGCACTAACTTTACTTGAGAAGCAGAAACAAATCTGACGCATTAAAGAAACGTCTTCCTGAATTGCAAATAAGAGTTTAATTCATTTGAAACCATTTTCTTTTATTTCTTTTATTTTTGCAAGCTTTTATCTTACCATTGCATAAAGTGACATTCTCTTACAGGGAAAACAGCTTTTCAGCATCTGCGGAGCTGTGGTCTCTCCTTTCACTAAGGAACACAGAAACAGTGCCACTGTGCATAGAAACGCTAAAATAACCTATTTGGGCATAGTAGCACAAATTTTACTTGAGAAGCAGCAACAAATCTGACGCATTAAAGAAACGCCTTCCTGCACTGCAAATAAGAGTTTAATTCATTTGAAACCAATATCTTTTATTTTCGCAAGCTTTTCTCTTAACATTGCATAAAGTGATATTCTGTTACAAGGAAAATAGCTTTTCAACATCTGTGGAGCTGCGGTCTCTTCTTTCAATTAGGAGCACTGTTACAGTGCCGCTGTTCATAGAAACGCTAAAATAAGCTGTTTGGGCATAGTAGCACTAAATTTACTTGAGGAGTAGAAATCATCTAACACATTAAAGAAACGCCTTCCTGCACTGCAAATAAGAGTTTAATTCATTTGAAACCATTATCTTTTATTTCTTTTATTTTTGCAAGCTTTTATCTTAGCATTGCATAAAGTAACATTCTCTTACAGGGAAAACAGCTTTTCAGCATCTGGGGAGCTGTGGTCTCTCCTTTAACTCAGGAACACTGAAACACTGCCGCTGTGCATAGAAACGCTAAAATTAGCTGTTTGGGCATAGTAGCACTAACTTTACTTGAGGAGCAGAAATCATCTAACACATTAAAGAAACGCCTTTCTGCATTGCAAATAAGAGTTTAATTCATTTGAAACCAATATCTTTCATTTTGGTAAGCTTTGAACTTAACATTGCATAAATTGACAATCTCATACAGGGAAAACAGCTTTTCAGCATCTGCGGAGCTGCGTTCTCTTCCTTCACTATGGGGCACTGAGACACTGCCACTGTGCATAGAAACATTAAAATAAGCTGTTTGGACATTGTAGCACTAACTTTACTTGAGGAGAAGAAATCATCTAACACATTAAAGAAACGCCTTTCTGCATTGCAAATAAGAGTTTAATTCATTTGAAACCAATATCTTTCATTTTGGAAAACTTTGAACTTATTGCATAAATTGACATTCTCTTAGAGGGAAAACAGCTTTTCAGCAACTGTGGAGTTGTGGTCTCTTCTTTCACTCAGGAGCACTGTCACAGTGCCACTGTTCAAAGAAACGCTAAAATAAACTGTTTGGGCATAGTAGCACTAACTTTACTTGAGAAGCAGAAACAAATCTGACGCATTAAAGAAACGTCTTCCTGAACTGCAAATAAGAGTTTAATTCATTTGAAACCATTATCTTTTATTTCTTTTATTTTTGCAAGCTTTTATCTTAGCATTGCATAAAGTGACATTCTCTTCCAGGGAAAACAGCTTTTCAGCATCTGGGGAGCTGTGGTCTCTCCTTTCACTCAGGAACACAGAAACAGTGCCACTGTGCATAGAAACGCTAAAATAAGCTATTTGGGCATAGTAGCACAAATTTTACTTGAGAAGCAGAAACAAATCTGACGCATTAAAGAAACGCCTTTCTGCATTGTAAATAAATGTTTAATTCTTTTGAAACCAATATCTTTTATTTCGGCAAGCTTTGATCTTAACATTGAATAAAGTGACATTCTCTTAGAGGGAAAACAGCTTTTCAGCAACTGTGGAGTTGTGGTCTCTTCTTTCACTCAGGAACACTGTCACAGTGCCACTGTGCATAGAAACGCTAAAATAAGCTGTTTGGCATAGTAGCACTAACTTTACTTGAGGAGCAGAAATCATCTAACACATTAAAGAAACGCCTTTCTGCATTGCAAATAAGAGTTTAATTCATGTGAAACCAATATCTTTCATTTTGGTAAGCTTTGAACTTAACATTGCATAAATTGACAATCTCATACAGGGAAAACGGCTTTTCAGCATCTGCGGAGCTGCGTTCTCTTCCTTCACTAAGGGGCACTGAGACACTGCCACTGTGCATAGAAACGCTAAAATAAGCTGTTTGGGCATAGTAGCACTAATTTTACTTGAGGAGCAGAAATCATCTAACACATTAAAGAAACGCCTTTCTGCATTGTAAAAAGTTTAATTCTTTTTAAACCAATATCTTTTATTTCGGCAAGCTTTGATCTTAACATTGCATAAAGTCACATTCTCTTAGAGGGAAAACAGCTTTTCAGCAACTGTGGAGTTGTGGTCTCTTCTTTCACTCAGGAGCACTGTCACAGTGCTACTGTTCAAAGAAACGCTAAAATTATCTGTTTGGGCATAGTAGCACTAACTTTACTTGAGAAGCAGAAACAAATCTGACGCATTAAAGAAACGTCTTCCTGAACTGCAATTAATAGTTTAATTCATTTGAAACCAATATCTTTTATTTTATCAAGCTTTGATCTTAACATTCCATAAAGTGACATTCTCTTACGGGGAAAACAGCTTTTCAGCATCTGCGGAGCTGTGGTCTCTTCTTTCACTCAGGAGCACTGTCACAGTGCCACTGTTCAAACAAACGCTAAAATAAACTGTTTGGGCATAGTAGCACTAACTTTACTTGAGAAGCAGAAACAAATCTGACGCATTAAAGAAACGTCTTCCTGAATTGCAAATAAGAGTTTAATTCATTTGAAACCATTATCTTTTATTTATTTTATTTTTGCAAGCTTTTATCTTACCATTGCATAAAGTGACATTCTCTTACAGGAAAACAGCTTTTCAGCATCTGCGGAGCTGTGGTCTCTCCTTTCACTCAGGAACACAGAAACAGTGCCACTGTGCATAGAAACGCTAAAATAACCTATTTGGGCATAGTAGCACAAATTTTACTTGAGAAGCAGCAACAAATCTGACGCATTAAAGAAACGCCTTCCTGCACTGCAAATAAGAGTTTAATTCATTTGAAACCAATATCTTTTATTTTCGCAAGCTTTTCTCTTAACATTGCATAAAGTGATATTCTGTTACAAGGAAAATAGCTTTTCAACATCTGTGGAGCTGCGGTCTCTTCTTTCAATTAGGAGCACTGTTACAGTGCCGCTGTTCATAGAAACGCTAAAATAAGCTGTTTGGGCATAGTAGCACTAACTTTACTTGAGGAGTAGAAATCATCTAACACATTAAAGAAACGCCTTCCTGCACTGCAAATAAGAGTTTAATTCATTTGAAACCATTATCTTTTATTTCTTTTATTTTTGCAAGCTTTTATCTTAGCATTGCATAAAGTGACATTCTCTTACAGGGAAAACAGCTTTTCAGCATCTGGGGAGCTGTGGTCTCTCCTTTAACTCAGGAACACTGAAACACTGCCGCTGTGCATAGAAACGCTAAAATTAGCTGTTTGGGCATAGTAGCACTAACTTTACTTGAGGAGCAGAAATCATCTAACACATTAAAGAAACGCCTTTCTGCATTGCAAATAAGAGTTTAATTCATTTGAAACCAATATCTTTCATTTTGGTAAGCTTTGAACTTAACATTGCATAAATTGACAATCTCATACAGGGAAAACAGCTTTTCAGCATCTGCGGAGCTGCGTTCTCTTCCTTCACTAAGGGGCACTGAGACACTGCCACTGTGCATAGAAACATTAAAATAAGCTGTTTGGACATTGTAGCACTAACTTTACTTGAGGAGCAGAAATCATCTAACACATTAAAGAAACGCCTTTCTGCATTGTAAAAAGTTTAATTCTTTTTAAACCAATATCTTTTATTTCGGCAAGCTTTGATCTTAACATTGCATAAAGTCACATTCTCTTAGAGGGAAAACAGCTTTTCAGCAACTGTGGAGTTGTGGTCTCTTCTTTCACTCAGGAGCACTGTCACAGTGCCACTGTTCAAAGAAACGCTAAAATAAACTGTTTGGGCATAGTAGCACTAACTTTACTTGAGGAGCAGAAATCATCTAACACATTAAAGAAACGCCTTTCTGCATTGTAAAAAGTTTAATTCTTTTTAAACCAATATCTTTTATTTCGGCAAGCTTTGATCTTAACATTGCATAAAGTCACATTCTCTTAGAGGGAAAACAGCTTTTCAGCAACTGTGGAGTTGTGGTCTCTTCTTTCACTCAGGAGCACTGTCACAGTGCCACTGTTCAAAGAAACGCTAAAATTATCTGTTTGGGCATAGTAGCACTAACTTTACTTGAGAAGCAGAAACAAATCTGACGCATTAAAGAAACGTCTTCCTGAACTGCAATTAATAGTTTAATTCATTTGAAATCAATATCTTTTATTTTAGCAAGCTTTGATCTTAACATTCCATAAAGTGACATTCTCTTACAGGGAAAACAGCTTTTCAGCATCTGCGGAGCTGTGGTCTCTCCTTTCACTCAGGAACACAGAAACAGTTCCACTGTGCATAGAAACGCTAAAATAAGCTATTTGGGCATAATAGCACAAATTTTACTTGAGAAGCAGAAACAAATCTGACGCATTAAAGAAATGCCTTCCTGCACTGCAAATAAGTGTTTAATTCATTTGAAACCAATATCTTTTATTTTCGCAAGCTTTTATCTTAACATTGCATAAAGTGACATTCTCTTACAGGGAAAACAGCTTTTCAGCATCTGGGGAGATGTGGTTTCTTCTTTCACTCAGGAGCACTGTCACAGTGCCCCTGTTCAAAGAAACGCTAAAATAAACTGTTTGGGCATAGTAGCACTAACTTTACTTGAGAAGCAGAAACAAATATGACGCATTAAAGTAACGTCTTCCTGAACTGCAAATAAGAGTTTAATTCATTTGAAACCAATATCTTTCATTTTGGTAAGCTTTGAACTTAACATTGCATAAATTGACAATCTCATACAGGGAAAACAGCTTTTCAGCATCTGCGGAGCTGCGTTCTCTTCCTTCACTAAGGGGCACTGAGACACTGCCACTGTGCATAGAAACGCTAAAATAAGCTGTTTGGGCATAGTAGCACAAATTTTACTTAGAAGTAGAAACAAATCTGACGCATTAAAGAAACGCCTTCCTGCACTGCAAATAATAGTTTAATTCATTTAAAAACAATATCTTTTATTTTGGTAAGCTTTGAACTTAACATTGCATAAAATGACATTCTCTTACAGGGAAAACAGCTTTTCAGCATCTGCGGAGCTGTGGTCTCTCCTTTCACTCAGGAAAACTGATACAGTGCCACTGTGCATAGAAACGGTAAAATAAGCTATTTGGGCATAGTAGCACTAACTTTACTTGAGGAGTAGAAATCATCTAACACATTAAAGAAACGCCTTCCTGCACTGCAAATAAGAGTTTAATTCATTTGAAACCAATATCTTTTATTTTCGCAAGCTTTTATCTTAACATTGCATAAAGTGACATTCTGTTACAAGGAAAACAGCTTTTCAACATCTGTGGAGCTGCGGTCTCTTCTTTCAAACAGGAGCACTGTTACAGTGCCGCTCTTCATAGAAACGCTAAAATAAGCTGTTTGGGCATAGTAGCACTAACTTTACTTGAGAAGCAGAAATCATCTACACATTAGAGAAACGCCTTTCTGCATTGCAAATAAGAGTTTAATTCATGTGAAACAAATAGCTTTCATTTTGGTAAGCTTTGAACTTAACATTGCATAAAATGACATTCTCTTACAGGGAAAACAGCTTTTCAGCATCTGCGGAGCTTTGGTCTCTCCTTTCACTCAGGAACACTGAAACAGTGCCACTGTGCATAGAAACGCTAAAATAAGCTGTTTGGGCATAGTAGCACTAACTTTACTTGAGGAGTAGAAATCATATAACACATTAAAGAAACGCCTTTCTGCATTGCAAATAAGAGATTAATTCATTTGAAACCAATATCTTTCATTTTGGTAAGCTTTGAACTTAACATTGCATAAAATGACATTCTCTTACAGGGAAAACAGCTTTTCAGCATCTGCGGAGCTGTGGTCTCTCCTTTCACTCAGGAACACTGAAACAGTGCCACTGTGCATAGAAACGCTAAAATAAGCTATTTGGGCATAGTAGCACAAATTTTACTTGAGAAGCAGAAACAAATCTGACGCATTAAAGAAACGCCTTTCTGCATTGTAAATAAATGTTTAATTCTTTTTAAACCAATATCTTTTATTTTATCAAGCTTTGATCTTAACATTCCATAAAGTGACATTCTCTTACGGGGAAAACAGCTTTTCAGCATCTGCGGAGCTGTGGTCTCTTCTTTCACTCAGGAGCACTGTCACAGTGCCACTGTTCAAACAAACGCTAAAATAAACTGTTTGGGCATAGTAGCACTAACTTTACTTGAGAAGCAGAAACAAATCTGACGCATTAAAGAAACGTCTTCCTGAATTGCAAATAAGAGTTTAATTCATTTGAAACCATTATCTTTTATTTCTTTTATTTTTGCAAGCTTTTATCTTACCATTGCATAAAGTGACATTCTCTTACAGGGAAAACAGCTTTTCAGCATCTGCGGAGCTGTGGTCTCTCCTTTCACTCAGGAACACAGAAACAGTGCCACTGTGCATAGAAACGCTAAAATAACCTATTTGGGCATAGTAGCACAAATTTTACTTGAGAAGCAGCAACAAATCTGACGCATTAAAGAAACGCCTTCCTGCACTGCAAATAAGAGTTTAATTCATTTGAAACCAATATATTTTATTTTCGCAAGCTTTTCTCTTAACATTGCATAAAGTGATATTCTGTTACAAGGAAAATAGCTTTTCAACATCTGTGGAGCTGCGGTCTCTTCTTTCAATTAGGAGCACTGTTACAGTGCCGCTGTTCATAGAAACGCTAAAATAAGCTGTTTGGGCATAGTAGCACTAACTTTACTTGAGGAGTAGAAATCATCTAACACATTAAAGAAACGCCTTCCTGCACTGCAAATAAGAGTTTAATTCATTTGAAACCATTATCTTTTATTTCTTTTATTTTGCAAGCTTTTATCTTAGCATTGCATAAAGTGACATTCTCTTCCAGGGAAAACAGCTTTTCAGCATCTGGGGAGCTGTGGTCTCTCCTTTCACTCAGGAACACAGAAACAGTGCCACTGTGCATAGAAACGCTAAAATAAGCTATTTGGGCATAGTAGCACAAATTTTACTTGAGAAGCAGAAACAAATCTGACGCATTAAAGAAACGCCTTTCTGCATTGTAAATAAAAGTTTAATTCTTTTGAAACCAATATCTTTTATTTCGGCAAGCTTTGATCTTAACATTGAATAAAGTGACATTCTCTTAGAGGGAAAACAGCTTTTCAGCAACTGTGGAGTTGTGGTCTCTTCTTTCACTCAGGAACACTGTCACAGTGCCACTGTGCATAGAAACGCTAAAATAAGCTGTTTGGCATAGTAGCACTAACTTTACTTGAGGAGCAGAAATCATCTAACACATTAAAGAAACGCCTTTCTGCATTACAAATAAGAGTTTAATTCATGTGAAACCAATATCTTTCATTTTGGTAAGCTTTGAACTTAACATTGCATAAATTGACAATCTCATACAGGGAAAACGGCTTTTCAGCAATTGCGGAGCTGCGTTCTCTTCCTTCACTAAGGGGCACTGAGACACTGCCACTGTGCATAGAAACGCTAAAATAAGCTGTTTGGGCATAGTAGCACTAATTTTACTTGAGGAGCAGAAATCATCTAACACATTAAAGAAACGCCTTTCTGCATTGTAAAAAGTTTAATTCTTTTTAAACCAATATCTTTTATTTCGGCAAGCTTTGATCTTAACATTGCATAAAGTCACATTCTCTTAGAGGGAAAACAGCTTTTCAGCAACTGTGGAGTTGTGGTCTCTTCTTTCACTCAGGAGCACTGTCACAGTGCCACTGTTCAAAAAACGCTAAAATTATCTGTTTGGGCATAGTAGCACTAACTTTACTTGAGAAGCAGAAACAAATCTGACGCATTAAAGAAACGTCTTCCTGAACTGCAATTAATAGTTTAATTCATTTGAAACCAATATCTTTTATTTTAGCAAGCTTTGATCTTAACATTCCATAAAGTGACATTCTCTTACGGGGAAAACAGCTTTTCAGCATCTGCGGAGCTGTGGTCTCTTCTTTCACTCAGGAGCACTGTCACAGTGCCACTGTTCAAACAAACGCTAAAATAAACTGTTTGGGCATAGTAGCACTAACTTTACTTGAGAAGCAGAAACAAATCTGACGCATTAAAGAAACGTCTTCCTGAATTGCAAATAAGAGTTTAATTCATTTGAAACCATTATCTTTTATTTCTTTTATTTTTGCAAGCTTTTATCTTACCATTGCATAAAGTGACATTCTCTTACAGGGAAAACAGCTTTTCAGCATCTGCGGAGCTGTGGTCTCTCCTTTCACTCAGGAACACAGAAACAGTGTCACTGTGCATAGAAACGCTAAAATAACCTATTTGGGCATAGTAGCACAAATTTTACTTGAGAAGCAGAAACAAATCTGACGCATTAAAGAAACGCCTTCCTGCACTGCAAATAAGAGTTTAATTCATTTGAAACCATTATCTTTTATTTCTTTTATTTTTGCAAGCTTTTATCTTAGCATTGCATAAAGTGACATTCTCTTACAGGGAAAACAGCTTTTCAGCATCTGGGGAGCTGTGGTTTCTTCTTTCACTCAGGAGCACTGTCACAGTGCCCCTGTTCAAAGAAACGCTAAAATAAACTGTTTGGGCATAGTAGCACTAACTTTACTTGAGAAGCAGAAACAAATCTGACGCATTAAAGAAACGTCTTCCTGAACTGCAAATAAGAGTTTAATTCATTTGAAACCATTATCTTTTATTTCTTTTATTTTTGCAAGCTTTTATCTTAGCATTGCATAAAGTGACATTCTCTTCCAGGGAAAACAGCTTTTCAGCATCTGGGGAGCTGTGGTCTCTCCTTTCACTCAGGAACACAGAAACAGTGCCACTGTGCATAGAAACGCTAAAATAAGCTATTTGGGCATAGTAGCACAAATTTTACTTGAGAAGCAGAAACAAATCTGACGCATTAAAGAAACGCCTTTCTGCATTGTAAATAAAAGTTTAATTCTTTTGAAACCAATATCTTTTATTTCGGCAAGCTTTGATCTTAACATTGAATAAAGTGACATTCTCTTAGAGGGAAAACAGCTTTTCAGCAACTGTGGAGTTGTGGTCTCTTCTTTCACTCAGGAACACTGTCACAGTGCCACTGTGCATAGAAACGCTAAAATAAGCCGTTTGGCATAGTAGCACTAACTTTACTTGAGGAGCAGAAATCATCTAACACATTAAAGAAACGCCTTTCTGCATTACAAATAAGAGTTTAATTCATGTGAAACCAATATCTTTCATTTTGGTAAGCTTTGAACTTAACATTGCATAAATTGACAATCTCATACAGGGAAAACGGCTTTTCAGCAATTGCGGAGCTGCGTTCTCTTCCTTCACTAAGGGGCACTGAGACACTGCCACTGTGCATAGAAACGCTAAAATAAGCTGTTTGGGCATAGTAGCACTAATTTTACTTGAGGAGCAGAAATCATCTAACACATTAAAGAAACGCCTTTCTGCATTGTAAAAAGTTTAATTCTTTTTAAACCAATATCTTTTATTTCGGCAAGCTTTGATCTTAACATTGCATAAAGTCACATTCTCTTAGAGGGAAAACAGCTTTTCAGCAACTGTGGAGTTGTGGTCTCTTCTTTCACTCAGGAGCACTGTCACAGTGCCACTGTTCAAAAAACGCTAAAATTATCTGTTTGGGCATAGTAGCACTAACTTTACTTGAGAAGCAGAAACAAATCTGACGCATTAAAGAAACGTCTTCCTGAACTGCAATTAATAGTTTAATTCATTTGAAACCAATATCTTTTATTTTAGCAAGCTTTGATCTTAACATTCCATAAAGTGACATTCTCTTACGGGGAAAACAGCTTTTCAGCATCTGCGGAGCTGTGGTCTCTTCTTTCACTCAGGAGCACTGTCACAGTGCCACTGTTCAAACAAACGCTAAAATAAACTGTTTGGGCATAGTAGCACTAACTTTACTTGAGAAGCAGAAACAAATCTGACGCATTAAAGAAACGTCTTCCTGAATTGCAAATAAGAGTTTAATTCATTTGAAACCATTATCTTTTATTTCTTTTATTTTTGCAAGCTTTTATCTTACCATTGCATAAAGTGACATTCTCTTACAGGGAAAACAGCTTTTCAGCATCTGCGGAGCTGTGGTCTCTCCTTTCACTCAGGAACACAGAAACAGTGCCACTGTGCATAGAAACGCTAAAATAACCTATTTGGGCATAGTAGCACAAATTTTACTTGAGAAGCAGAAACAAATCTGACGCATTAAAGAAACGCCTTCCTGCACTGCAAATAAGAGTTTAATTCATTTGAAACCAATATCTTTTATTTTCGCAAGCTTTTCTCTTAACATTGCATGAAGTGATATTCTGTTACAAGGAAAATAGCTTTTCAACATCTGTGGAGCTGCGGTCTCTTCTTTCAATTAGGAGCACTGTTACAGTGCCGCTGTTCATAGAAACGCTAAAATAAGCTGTTTGGGCATAGTAGCACTAACTTTACTTGAGGAGTAGAAATCATCTAACACATTAAAGAAACGCCTTCCTGCACTGCAAATAAGAGTTTAATTCATTTGAAACCATTATCTTTTATTTCTTTTATTTTTGCAAGCTTTTATCTTAGCATTGCATAAAGTGACATTCTCTTACAGGGAAAACAGCTTTTCAGCATCTGGGGAGCTGTGGTTTCTTCTTTCACTCAGGAGCACTGTCACAGTGCCCCTGTTCAAAGAAACGCTAAAATAAACTGTTTGGGCATAGTAGCACTAACTTTACTTGAGAAGCAGAAACAAATCTGACGCATTAAAGAAACGTCTTCCTGAACTGCAAATAAGAGTTTAATTCATTTGAAACCATTATCTTTTATTTCTTTTATTTTTGCAAGCTTTTATCTTAGCATTGCATAAAGTGACATTCTCTTCCAGGGAAAACAGCTTTTCAGCATCTGGGGAGCTGTGGTCTCTCCTTTCACTCAGGAACACAGAAACAGTGCCACTGTGCATAGAAACGCTAAAATAAGCTATTTGGGCATAGTAGCACAAATTTTACTTGAGAAGCAGAAACAAATCTGACGCATTAAAGAAACGCCTTTCTGCATTGTAAATAAATGTTTAATTCTTTTGAAACCAATATCTTTTATTTCGGCAAGCTTTGATCTTAACATTGAATAAAGTGACATTCTCTTAGAGGGAAAACAGCTTTTCAGCAACTGTGGAGTTGTGGTCTCTTCTTTCACTCAGGAACACTGTCACAGTGCCACTGTGCATAGAAACGCTAAAATAAGCTGTTTGGCATAGTAGCACTAACTTTACTTGAGGAGCAGAAATCATCTAACACATTAAAGAAACGCCTTTCTGCATTGCAAATAAGAGTTTAATTCATGTGAAACCAATATCTTTCATTTTGGTAAGCTTTGAACTTAACATTGCATAAATTGACAATCTCATACAGGGAAAACGGCTTTTCAGCATCTGCGGAGCTGCGTTCTCTTCCTTCACTAAGGGGCACTGAGACACTGCCACTGTGCATAGAAACGCTAAAATAAGCTGTTTGGGCATAGTAGCACTAATTTTACTTGAGGAGCAGAAATCATCTAACACATTAAAGAAACGCCTTTCTGCATTGTAAAAAGTTTAATTCTTTTTAAACCATATCTTTTATTTCGGCAAGCTTTGATCTTAACATTGCATAAAGTCACATTCTCTTAGAGGGAAAACAGCTTTTCAGCAACTGTGGAGTTGTGGTCTCTTCTTTCACTCAGGAGCACTGTCACAGTGCCACTGTTCAAAGAACGCTAAAATTATCTGTTTGGGCATAGTAGCACTAACTTTACTTGAGAAGCAGAAACAAATCTGACGCATTAAAGAAACGTCTTCCTGAACTGCAATTAATAGTTTAATTCATTTGAAATCAATATCTTTTATTTTAGCAAGCTTTGATCTTAACATTCCATAAAGTGACATTCTCTTACAGGGAAAACAGCTTTTCAGCATCTGCGGAGCTGCGTTCTCTTCCTTCACTAAGGGGCACTGAGACACTGCCACTGTGCATAGAAACGCTAAAATAAGCTGTTTGGGCATAGTAGCACAAATTTTACTTAGAAGTAGAAACAAATCTGACGCATTAAAGAAACGCCTTCCTGCACTGCAAATAATAGTTTAATTCATTTAAAAACAATATCTTTTATTTTGATAAGCTTTGAACTTAACATTGCATAAAATGACATTCTCTTACAGGGAAAACAGCTTTTCAGCATCTGCGGAGCTGTGGTCTCTCCTTTCACTCAGGAACACTGATACAGTGCCACTGTGCATAGAAACGGTAAAATAAGCTATTTGGGCATAGTAGCACTAACTTTACTCGAGGAGTAGAAATCATCTAACACATTAAAGAAACGCCTTCCTGCACTGCAAATAAGAGTTTAATTCATTTGAAACCAATATCTTTTATTTTCGCAAGCTTTTATCTTAACATTGCATAAAGTGACATTCTGTTACAAGGAAAACAGCTTTTCAACATCTGTGGAGCTGCGGTCTCTTCTTTCAAACAGGAGCACTGTTACAGTGCCGCTCTTCATAGAAACGCTAAAATAAGCTGTTTGGGCATAGTAGCACTAACTTTACTTGAGAAGCAGAAATCATCTACACATTAGAGAAACGCCTTTCTGCATTGCAAATAAGAGTTTAATTCATGTGAAACAAATATCTTTCATTTTGGTAAGCTTTGAACTTAACATTGCATAAAATGACATTCTCTTACAGGGAAAACAGCTTTTCAGCATCTGCGGAGCTTTGGTCTCTCCTTTCACTCAGGAACACTGAAACAGTGCCACTGTGCATAGAAACGCTAAAATAAGCTGTTTGGGCATAGTAGCACTAACTTTACTTGAGGAGTAGAAATCATATAACACATTAAAGAAACGCCTTTCTGCATTGCAAATAAGAGATTAATTCATTTGAAACCAATATCTTTCATTTTGGTAAGCTTTGAACTTAACATTGCATAAAATGACATTCTCTTACAGGGAAAACAGCTTTTCAGCATCTGCGGAGCTGTGGTCTCTCCTTTCACTCAGGAACACTGAAACAGTGCCACTGTTCAAAGAAACGCTAAAATAAACTGTTTGGGCATAGTAGCAGTAACTTTACTTGAGAAGCAGAAACAAATCTGACGCATTAAAGAAACGTCTTCCTGAACTGCAAATAAGAGTTTAATTCATTTGAAACCAATATCTTTCATTTTGGTAAGCTTTGAACTTAACATTGCATAAATTGACAATCTCATACAGGGAAAACAGCTTTTCAGCATCTGGGGAGCTGTGGTCTCTCCTTTCACTCAGGAACACAGAAACAGTGCCACTGTGCATAGAAACGCAAATAAGCTGTTTGAGCATAGTAGCACTAACTTTACTTGAGGAGTAGACATCATCTAACACATTAAAGAAACGCCTTCCTGCACTGCAAAAAAAGAGTTTAATTCATTTGAAACCATTATCTTTTATTTCTTTTATTTTTGCAAGCTTTTATCTTAGCATTGCATAAAGAGACATTCTCTTACAGGGAAAACAGCTTTTCAGCATCTGGGGAGCTGTGGTCTCTCCTTTAACTCAGGAACACTGAAACACTGCCGCTGTGCATAGAAACGCTAAAATTAGCTGTTTGGGCATAGTAGCACTAACTTTACTTGAGGAGCAGAAATCATCTAACACATTAAAGAAACGCCTTTCTGCATTGCAAATAAGAGTTTAATTCATTTGAAACCAATATCTTTCATTTTGGTAAGCTTTGAACTTAACATTGCATAAATTGACAATCTCATACAGGGAAAACAGCTTTTCAGCATCTGCGGAGCTGCGTTCTCTTCCTTCACTAAGGGGCACTGAGACACTGCCATTGTGCATAGAAACATTAAAATAAGCTGTTTGGACATTGTAGCACTAACTTTACTTGAGGAGCAGAAATCATCTAACACATTAAAGAAACGCCTTTCTGCATTGCAAATAAGAGTTTAATTCATTTGAAACCAATATCTTTCATTTTGGTAAACTTTGAACTTATTGCATAAATTGACATTCTCTTAGAGGGAAAACAGCTTTTCAGCAACTGTGGAGTTGTGGTCTCTTCTTTCACTCAGGAGCACTGTCACAGTGCCACTGTTCAAAGAAACGCTAAATAAACTGTTTGGGCATAGTAGCACTAACTTTACTTGAGGAGCAGATATCATCTAACACATTAAAGAAACGCCTTCCTGCACTGCAAATAAGAGTTTAATTCATTTGAAACCAATATCTTTTATTTCGGCAAGCTTTGATCTGAACATTGCATAAAGTGACATTCTCTAAGAGGGAAAACAGCTTTTCAGCAACTGTGGAGTTGTGGCCTCTTCTTTCACTCAGGAGCACTGTCACAGTGCCACTGTTCAAAGAAACGCTAAAATAAACTGTTTGGGCATAGTAGCACTAACTTTACTTGAGAAGCAGAAACAAATCTGACGCATTAAAGAAACGTCTTCCTGAACTGCAAATAAGAGTTTAATTCATTTGAAACCATTATCTTTTATTTCTTTTATTTTTGCAAGCTTTTATCTTAGCATTGCATAAAGTGACATTCTCTTCCAGGGAAAACAGCTTTTCAGCATCTGGGGAGCTGTGGTCTCTCCTTTCACTCAGGAACACAGAAACAGTGCCACTGTGCATAGAAACGCTAAAATAAGCTATTTGGGCATAGTAGCACAAATTTTACTTGAGAAGCAGAAACAAATCTGACGCATTAAAGAAACGCCTTTCTGCATTGTAAATAAAAGTTTAATTCTTTTGAAACCAATATCTTTTATTTCGGCAAGCTTTGATCTTAACATTGAATAAAGTGACATTCTCTTAGAGGGAAAACAGCTTTTCAGCCACTGTGGAGTTGTGGTCTCTTCTTTCACTCAGGAACACTGTCACAGTGCCACTGTGCATAGAAACGCTAAAATAAGCTGTTTGGCATAGTAGCACTAACTTTACTTGAGGAGCAGAAATCATCTAACACATTAAAGAAACGCCTTTCTGCATTGCAAATAAGAGTTTAATTCATGTGAAACCAATATCTTTCATTTTGGTAAGCTTTGAACTTAACATTGCATAAAATGACAATCTCATACAGGGAAAACGGCTTTTCAGCATCTGCGGAGCTGCGTTCTCTTCCTTCACTAAGGGGCACTGAGACACTGCCACTGTGCATAGAAACGCTAAAATAAGCTGTTTGGGCATAGTAGCACTAATTTTACTTGAGGAGCAGAAATCATCTAACACATTAAAGAAACGCCTTTCTGCATTGTAAAAAGTTTAATTCTTTTTAAACCAATATCTTTTATTTCGGCAAGCTTTGATCTTAACATTGCATAAAGTGACATTCTCTTAGAGGGAAAACAGCTTTTCAGCAACTGTGGAGTTGTGGTCTCTTCTTTCACTCAGGAGCACTGTCACAGTGCCACTGTTCAAAAAACTCTAAAATTATCTGTTTGGGCATAGTAGCACTAACTTTACTTGAGAAGCAGAAACAAATCTGACGCATTAAAGAAACGTCTTCCTGAATTGCAAATAAGAGTTTAATTCATTTGAAACCATTATCTTTTATTTCTTTTATTTTTGCAAGCTTTTATCTTACCATTGCATAAAGTGACATTCTCTTACAGGGAAAACAGCTTTTCAGCATCTGCGGAGCTGTGGTCTCTCCTTTCACTCAGGAACACAGAAACAGTGCCACTGTGCATAGAAACGCTAAAATAACCTATTTGGGCATAGTAGCACAAATTTTACTTGAGAAGCAGCAACAAATCTGACGCATTAAAGAAACGCCTTCCTGCACTGCAAATAAGAGTTTAATTCATTTGAAACCAATATCTTTTATTTTCGCAAGCTTTTCTCTTAACATTGCATAAAGTGATATTCTGTTACAAGGAAAATAGCTTTTCAACATCTGTGGAGCTGCGGTCTCTTCTTTCAATTAGGAGCACTGTTACAGTGCCGCTGTTCATAGAAACGCTAAAATAAGCTGTTTGGGCATAGTAGCACTAACTTTACTTGAGGAGTAGAAATCATCTAACACATTAAAGAAACGCCTTCCTGCACTGCAAATAAGAGTTTAATTCATTTGAAACCATTATCTTTTATTTCTTTTATTTTTGCAAGCTTTTATCTTAGCATTGCATAAAGTGACATTCTCTTACAGGGAAAACAGCTTTTCAGCATCTGGGGAGCTGTGGTCTCTCCTTTAACTCAGGAACACTGAAACACTGCCGCTGTGCATAGAAACGCTAAAATTAGCTGTTTGGGCATAGTAAGCACTAACTTTACTTGAGGAGCAGAAATCATCTAACACATTAAAGAAACGCCTTTCTGCATTGCAAATAAGAGTTTAATTCATTTGAAACCAATATCTTTCATTTTGGTAAGCTTTGAACTTAACATTGAATAAATTGACAATCTCATACAGGGAAAACAGCTTTTCAGCATCTGCGGAGCTGCGTTCTCTTCCTTCACTAAGGGGCACTGAGACACTGCCACTGTGCATAGAAACATTAAAATAAGCTGTTTGGACATTGTAGCACTAACTTTACTTGAGGAGCAGAAATCATCTAACACATTAAAGAAACGCCTTTCTGCATTGCAAATAAGAGTTTAATTCATTTGAAACCAATATCTTTCATTTTGGTAAACTTTGAACTTATTGCATAAATTGACATTCTCTTAGAGGGAAAACAGCTTTTCAGCAACTGTGGAGTTGTGGTCTCTTCTTTCACTTAGGAGCACTGTCACAGTGCCACTGTTCAAAGAAACGCTAAAATAAACTGTTTGGGCATAGTAGCACTAACTTTACTTGAGGAGCAGAAATCATCTAACACATTAAAGAAACGCCTTTCTGCATTGTAAAAAGTTTAATTCTTTTTAAACCAATATCTTTTATTTCGGCAAGCTTTGATCTTAACATTGCATAAAGTCACATGCTCTTAGAGGGAAAACAGCTTTTCAGCAACTGTGGAGTTGTGGTGTCTTCTTTCACTCAGGAGCACTGTCACAGTGCCACTGTTCAAAGAAACGCTAAAATTATCTGTTTGGGCATAGTAGCACTAACTTTACTTGAGAAGCAGAAACAAATCTGACGCATTAAAGAAACGTCTTCCTGAACTGCAATTAATAGTTTAATTCATTTGAAACCAATATCTTTTATTTTAGCAAGCTTTGATCTTAACATTCCATAAAGTGACATTCTCTTAGAGGGAAAACAGCTTTTCAGCATCTGCGGAGCTGTGGTCTCTTCTTTCACTCAGGAGCACTAAAACAGTGCCACTGTTCAAAGAAACGCTAAAATAAACTGTTTGGGCATAGTAGCAGTAACTTTACTTGAGAAGCAGAAACAAATCTGACGCATTAAAGAAACGTCTTCCTGAACTGCAAATAAGAGTTTAATTCATTTGAAACCAATATCTTTCATTTTGGTAAGCTTTGAACTTAACATTGCATAAATTGACAATCTCATACAGGGAAAACAGCTTTTCAGCATCTGCGGAGCTGCGTTCTCTTCCTTCACTAAAGGGCACTGAGACACTGCCACTGTGCATAGAAACGCTAAAATAAGCTGTTTGAGCATAGTAGCACTAACTTTACTTGAGGAGTAGACATCATCTAACACATTAAAGAAACGCCTTCCTGCACTGCAAAAAAAGAGTTTAATTCATTTGAAACCATTATCTTTTATTTCTTTTATTTTGGTAAGCTTTGAACTTAACATTGCATAAAATGACATTCTCTTACAGGGAAAACAGCTTTTCAGCATCTGCGGAGCTGTGGTCTCTCCTTTCACTCAGGAACACTGATACAGTGCCACTGTGCATAGAAACGGTAAAATAAGCTATTTGGGCATAGTAGCACTAACTTTACTTGAGGAGTAGAAATCATCTAACACATTAAAGAAACGCCTTCCTGCACTGCAAATAAGAGTTTAATTCATTTGAAACCAATATCTTTTATTTT